>WBNH01008607.1:0-144610 GCA_013401255.1 Urocolius indicus
ATCCCCCATTCCCTACCCTCCCCTCGAGCCATGTAGGGGGAGGAGGCAGAGATACTGGGNTTAGGGTGAATGAGGGGCACCAAGCAAGAGACTGTCATGATGCTTCATTGCTGGCTGGGCAAAACCATGACACTCTTGAACTGGTTGTTTCTAATAACCATATTCAAGTGCCTCTCCTATCTGTGCATCTAAGCACTCTTACAACATACTGTAGAATTGTTCAGCTGATCTAGTTTTGTCTCCACTTCGGTTTAAGCTTTGGAGGACCATGTAGAGGTTACGTCTTTTCCTACTGTTCGCCTTCAGGAATTAGCCACATGTGTGCAAACATTTGTAACCTGTCACGGAAGAGCAGAATAAATTTGCAGAGAGAATACTGTAGTCACTACGCTCGCAGTAGCTGTTAGTATTTGCTTAGATTTTATAGCATGGCTGCTAGAAATGTATGCAACTAGCAGTAATTAGTTAATTACAAAGCAGCAGCTTGTACCAGTTGTAAATAATGATAGACACAGAATGCAGCACTAACATTAGCAGCTTGTTTTTGTAATATGTTTATTTAAGTATACTATCTAGATGTTATAATTTAGTAAAGATTGAAAAATATTTATATTGGCCCTACCAACACGTCAGTTTTCTTGTATTTATTTCAATGTATACATGGTTAAAACAAAACTAAAAACATGATTTGAAAATACTCTTACTGTATTATATCATGGATAAGGCAGTGTTTTGAAAGGTACTCCTGCTATTCATATAGAATATCCTCCTTCACTGGGGACCTTGTAAGTAGACAATTCTAGTGTTACATATTACAAACCATTAGTAATAAGGACATGAATTTGACAAGGTAATACACAGTGTAATGATGGAAAAATAGACAGGAAATTGACTTTCAGGTTCCCAAGAATAAATGAATGGATGGTGTAAATTATTAGAAATATCCCAATATACCTTAAAATGTTAATACCAGTTCAAAAATAATTTTCAAGTTCTAATTTTTAATAAAGCTGTTTAAGTAACTGTATTGTTAGGATCTTAATGCAATGGGCAACATTGATTTACATCCATTGTGACAGATCCTCAGTAAAATGTGGGGTTCAGGCATATTCCTTAGTGCCATACTAAGAGGCTGCAGGATTTTGTTTGTCAGTAGTCTTTGGAAATAATTTCTTTCTCTCCTGACCAAAGTCACCTAAATTGTTGCAATATCTCGAAGACTTTCATACCCTTGGATATCAAATACTTTTTTTGTCTATCAGATCATTAGGAGATATATATATATATATATATGAATAATTGTTTTCACACATTGATTGCTGCCCTTGTGTCAGTATAGATGGATAGTGTAACAGTAAAGTGGAATGTGTGAACAAGTGATTACTTAATATGTATTGTTACTTCAGTTACTTGTGTTTATCTGGGTACTTGAATAGCTGAATCTTTTGACATTTTGTTTAGACAAAAATGGGTTGGAAGAAGAGATCTCTGAAAAAGATTATATAAATTAATTGCTAATGCAGATGTTATAAAGTTTAATATAAAAATGCATGGAAGTTAAAAGTGTCAGATTAGGGTTCACTTGGTTCCAAAGTCTTTTGGATGTATTTTGAAGTATTTAATGTGATAAGAAAGTATTGATAGGTGTTGCATGCAACTGCAACAGCTAAATCCTGTTGGACTGGATTGTCTGGGGAATTGTTTTGTAAATGTAAATATCAAAAGATGAGTTTGCATTTTTTATGTTCCTGGTCAACAATACCAATACCAGTGTTGTTCTTAGTTGGCAAAGTTTTATGACCTCATATAAGAGTAGATGAAAACAAGGTTCTTTTTTGGCCCTGCAGCCAAGAAAATCCTAGAACTTGCGAGCTGTTGCCAGAAAAGGTAATGAAGGCTGTTGATTTTGCTTCATTCAGGAAGCAATTAAAATTAACTTTTTTTTTCCCTAGGTTTTCAGAACATGATGTCCTCATTTGCAAAGCAATTTTAAAGGGAAGAAATAAATATTACTTTTTGATACTTGGAAAGCGAAGTTTACAGAGCATTTCATAGTTTTGTCATGTGAGTTTTCAGAAGCACTGGACAAATATGAGCTGCCTCTGCCCCCTGCCAAAGATAAAAATCAGGAGTAATAATGCCTGATTATTTGTGAAGAGACTCATTCTGAATTGTTGAAGATGTCTGGAAGCAAACCAGGACATGTAGTTGGTTTGTATATATTTTGCTACCTATCAACAGTGATCAAACCTCAGATGTACCATTTGCTACCTTGAATAAGTAGCACTAGCTCATAAATATAGAGAGCTAACTTAACCAAACCAGGTTATTAGTTTTCAATATTTTTTTTAATCTGACTACAATTCTGTNTATGAATAATTGTTTTCACACATTGATTGCTGCCCTTGTGTCAGTATAGATGGATAGTGTAACAGTAAAGTGGAATGTGTGAACAAGTGATTACTTAATATGTATTGTTACTTCAGTTACTTGTGTTTATCTGGGTACTTGAATAGCTGAATCTTTTGACATTTTGTTTAGACAAAAATGGGTTGGAAGAAGAGATCTCTGAAAAAGATTATATAAATTAATTGCTAATGCAGATGTTATAAAGTTTAATATAAAAATGCATGGAAGTTAAAAGTGTCAGATTAGGGTTCACTTGGTTCCAAAGTCTTTTGGATGTATTTTGAAGTATTTAATGTGATAAGAAAGTATTGATAGGTGTTGCATGCAACTGCAACAGCTAAATCCTGTTGGACTGGATTGTCTGGGGAATTGTTTTGTAAATGTAAATATCAAAAGATGAGTTTGCATTTTTTATGTTCCTGGTCAACAATACCAATACCAGTGTTGTTCTTAGTTGGCAAAGTTTTATGACCTCATATAAGAGTAGATGAAAACAAGGTTCTTTTTTGGCCCTGCAGCCAAGAAAATCCTAGAACTTGCGAGCTGTTGCCAGAAAAGGTAATGAAGGCTGTTGATTTTGCTTCATTCAGGAAGCAATTAAAATTAACTTTTTTTTTCCCTAGGTTTTCAGAACATGATGTCCTCATTTGCAAAGCAATTTTAAAGGGAAGAAATAAATATTACTTTTTGATACTTGGAAAGCGAAGTTTACAGAGCATTTCATAGTTTTGTCATGTGAGTTTTCAGAAGCACTGGACAAATATGAGCTGCCTCTGCCCCCTGCCAAAGATAAAAATCAGGAGTAATAATGCCTGATTATTTGTGAAGAGACTCATTCTGAATTGTTGAAGATGTCTGGAAGCAAACCAGGACATGTAGTTGGTTTGTATATATTTTGCTACCTATCAACAGTGATCAAACCTCAGATGTACCATTTGCTACCTTGAATAAGTAGCACTAGCTCATAAATATAGAGAGCTAACTTAACCAAACCAGGTTATTAGTTTTCAATATTTTTTTTAATCTGACTACAATTCTGTAAAATTCAAAATATGCCCATAATAGCAGTAGTAAGATGAAAAATGTTTTAAAACTACATTTGTAAATTAGAAATTTCCGTGTAAAATTGCAATTTTGTAAGCTTCAAATGAGTCTGACGTTTTCAAAACTGTATTAACTGCATCATAAAAATACTCCTGAAAGAAAGATGTAAACCATTGCAGCTTTCTGAGTTTTCTGTAATCCAGAGTAACTTGTAATATTCCATAATCAGTTCTACAGCCCAGAGAGAATGGGATATGCTTTATTTATAAGGTAACCATGAGGATATTCTGAGGCTGATGAGAGATTTCTGATTACCATCTGCTGCAACTACTCAAGTTTCATAGTGGATTAACACAGTCACAGTGGTAATGGAACTGTTTCTCAGACAACAGATTTTTGTTTCTTAAATGTACTTTTCCGTTTTGGACGAGATGAAATGGAATCTCTTGGGTCTAAAGGTGAGACAGTGGCCAAAATGGTATGGTAGGAGTTTGCCAAATCTGCAGACATGGTTTTTCTGTCCAAAGACACTGAAGATTATCATAGAACATTGTTTGAAGCTGTGGTAGTAAGACATGATTCAGTGCAGACCTTGGGATGCATTCAAGAGTGCTGAGAGAGCTGGCTGATGTGGTTGTTAAGCTGCTCTCCATCATTTTCGAATAATCATGGAGGATATGCGAGGTGCCTGAGAACTGGAGAAAGGCCAATGTCACTCCAGTCTTCAAAAAGGGCAAGAAGGACAACCCAGGAAACTACAGGCTGGTCAGCCTCACCTCCTCTTCTGCAGGGGGGGTGGACTAGCTGGTCTCTAAAGGTCCCTTCCAACCCCTACCATTCTATGATTCTGTGATTCTATGATCTTAAGGTTCTTGAACATTTCAATTTGTGCATCTTTCTGATTAGGAACATAAGATGTTCTATGTGTAGTACACAAAATGAGGCTTCACAACAATAATTGTAAAGTTTTGGTACATGTCTTGAGAAAGTTCTCAGGCCCCATTCTTGTAGAGGCAGAATATAGGTAGCTGAAGATATGAGCAGCTTAATTTTGTGCAATTTTTCTAGTGAGAAATACTAATTTGAGTGACCTCACACCAAATTTTAGGAAAACTGCTTGAATAAAATGTTAGCAGATATCTCCTTTTTAAAATGTCAATAAGGTAGGCTAATACATTTAAAAGTTGTGGGTAAGAGACTATGAGGGGAATGACAGACAACTTGGTGAACACTGAAAGTATTTATGTAATTTATGTATTCTTAGAGGAAGTTCATTTTAAAAATTAAGATTTACCTGTTTCTGAAGGAAGAAACTTAATTACAACAATAAGGATGAACCTCCGCATTTTTAGAAGAATACCAAAACCTTATGTAACTTTTGTTGTGCTTCAATTCGCAGTCTGTCATAAATTTACTGCTTGACACCTGTCATACAGTCTTAGATGGGAATTTATTTGCCTATTTTTTTTAGGGAGGCATTTACTATTAATATTTGATAGCAGTGTAACACTAGTACTAGTGAAGCGATGTATCTTTTCTTGAGCCGTAGTCTAGAATTGTAGCCCAACTGAACTAGTTTCTAAGCTGAACAGATCTTTG
The DNA here is from genome assembly GCA_013401255.1 of Urocolius indicus. Classification (NCBI taxonomy): domain Eukaryota; kingdom Metazoa; phylum Chordata; class Aves; order Coliiformes; family Coliidae; genus Urocolius; species Urocolius indicus. Next base: position 5,053 of record WBNH01008607.1, read on the forward strand.
CATTATTTCAGTCTGCTGTGTCCTTACCTTGTTAGTTGAACCTTACAGCCTGCTAAGGGTGCAGGGAAGATCTTTTAATCTATTCTTAAAACAGCTGCAATGGCAAAGAGAATAAACTGTACTTAAAGTCTTTTTGGCCTAGTGCTTTTCCAAACTAACTTTAGTAAACATGTTTTGCAAAGGCTATAAAATTAAAATACATATTCTGAGATCTTTTAGGTGTTTTCATACTTCTAATTGCAGTGGTTGATTAATTAATGTTTGTGGTATAAGCAGTGGCCTTATGAGTGGTAGTTAGAGGCTTTTGTGGTTGACGAATTGGCAAATACTTTTAAATGGAAAACACTAGCTCGTGTTTGCAAAATGGGTGGTAATCTTTCTGGCAATCTAAACTAGCATTAGCAGAGGAAGAAACACATTTTTGCTGTTGACTAAAGAACTTCATGTTATCATTGAATTAATAAAAAATTCTTTTCCCTCTTGTCCTCTTAGTTGCCTAGGAGCAACTGGTTTACAATAATGGTGACTGCAAAGTGGTAGAATTTCACAAATCGTACAGTGCTGTCTATGTTCAGGAATGATAAATTGTTTTGGCTTCTTTCATGATTATTGTTGTTGGGATGCATACTTAACTATGAAGATTTTTGTAGTGTCTGAAGGAAAAAAAACATTACCCATGAAATGAAACTCCTACATGTTAAAGTGAATTTCCTACAAAGTTATATGAGGAAGACCATGGAGACTGAATAACAGGATCATAATTTAAATTCTACAAATGGCTTGAGCAGTCTAATTCTAGTGTAATTTTAAGGCTATTGAGTAAAATTCTGCTTAGTTGCACCATGCTGACAATCCAGAATACTTGATTTAACGTTTGATTTGAAAGCAGATTAACAAAGAGAATCTGGATGCTGTTCTGCAGCTAGTAGATAGAGAGTGGTTAACAAAGAAATAGTTTCTGTTGGTGGAATTAAAGGCAAAATGGAATGTAAATGGCATCAATTTTGCAACAAAATGAACCACTTATTCAAAAATTGTTACAGATTATTTTAAAATACTTTCTTAAACTTCAGGTTTAGCCTGGAAATTTTTATAAAATTGCTTCATATGCTTTGCAGTAACTCCTAGGAGGTGTCAGGTAGTGTTTAATTCTGCAAATTGCTAGCACTTAGCTAAGAAATAATACATGAAATAGGGAGAGAGGAATATCTAAATATCATATCTAAAATGTGCTAATATGTTTGATTGTGCAGCCCCTATTATTGGATTTGTAACTGGTAATTGTTTTCATATATAATCATTCTTATAAAAGGAATCCTTTATGCTTCACTGTAGTTTCTGCTTATTTGTGGATATTGACTTTATAGGATTAGAATCAGTTGCAAAGCTGGATTGCAAAGCAGACTTGATCTTCAGATCAAATATTTTTGTGATTTATCTGTTCTGTGTAAACTGGGTAAGCTTATTTTTAATCGTTACTAATTTTCCTTTTTGCCTATTTTTGCAGACAAGGTTCTTTCAAGTTGAACCTAACCAAATGAGAAGGGTCATCACTCTTTCAAAACTTAGAGAATGTTGCGAATGTCACTTTATGCAACAAGAAAGGAGTTTCTGCTTCCAGTCTATAGCTGTGATCACTTGGCTGTATATTTAGGTATGAGGAAATGCCTGGATATCTTCCTGATCATAAAATGTAAAGAATGTGTTGTACAGGTGTAAAGAAGTAGAGAATGTACTGGCTAGTATTTTGAGACCAAACTAAATAAATATTTGCAATTTTACTTTGTAGTTCATTTTTTTATATATATATATCTCGCTGAGTTTTCAGAACAAATACCAACTATTGTTTTTTTCATTCTGGCTTATCTGGTGCTCTGATACTATATGGATCATTTAGGCCTCAAATGTTATGGATGAACCTTGTAATTGAAATACATTTTTCTAGAAATTCTCATAAGCTGTTTTTCACAGAACTTATGTCTGAATTTCTCTCCTTTCCCAGGTAAAATCATTACGGTTTCATTATACTCTTCTGTTCATTTAGCATGGAGCATGATATGCTATGCTTGAGTCATAGCTTGGTCCTACTGTAAAAAACAGGTCCTTTTCTCCTTCACAAATTGGAATCTGTACTGTGAAGTGTTTCTGACTAACAAATAAGACATGAATAAGAGATTATTTTAGCATTGAAAATAAAAAGTATGAGAAAGCCACATAGTTTTTATTTTAAAAAAACACTTAAAAAGCATATTGCTTTCCTTGGAAGGAATACTTCACTCTTTGTTGTATTAATTTTTCATTTTCAATATAACATGTTTTATTGTTTTGGTTTGCTTTTTTTTTTTTTTTTGTTAATAACAATTACTGGAGAGTATAACAATCAATTTTTTCCTCTGTTACCACTGTGCTGAAGAGGAAGAGGGTCAGTTATTTTGAAAGTGATTCCAGAGCTGTTCTTTGTTTTGTCTGCAGTCCTGAGCTCAGAGAACGATGCCAAAACTTTTACTGATCATCTCAATGTGTTTTGTAGAAAGTTTTTGTAAATAAAAGAACTCCACTGGAATTTTTCTACTGAACTGATGACATCTGATACAAATGAGCCTTTTCTTTATACTACAGACTTACTTGACTAGTCTTCTTCCAAAACCAAGACATAATTAAGAGGAGATACTGTCCTATATTGCTACTGCAAAATCTTAGCAAAAGGCTTATAAACCACACTAAATATAAAGCTGTGACTTTTAGAGAATAGTCTAGATTAGTTTGAAATGTAACAGTGGCTATAGTGAAGTAAACAAATTGGAAAGTTCTGTGTGGCAGCATGACTTACCGTATAAACACTAAAATATTTTTTATAAATGAGAAAATACCTTGGGTTTTACAGTGTTTTCTTAAGTGTCTGTAGTCTTTTCTATAAAAACTATCATCTGTAATTCTATAAAGCCAGCAGGTGACCAATATTTTGTATGTTCTTCCTGTGTGGAGTTTTCAGATAATGGATAAATAATTTGTTTTTTAAGGTTCTAGGATGCTAAAATAAAACCTTAAGAGGATTTTATTTAAGAAGTAAATTGTAGTTGGAGTGTGTTTTCCATATAATGTGTTTTCCTTTTTATGTCTGAGAAGTCCAGACAAGTCACAGCTCCCTAATTACTTGGGGGAACAAAAAAGCTCTAAGACAATAAGGTGTATAATAAACTAGTTATCTTGATACCAGTAAGCCAAAGATTCTCAATTGTATTTGTAAAAGTTATGTTGTAATTCTATGAGAAGGTAATTTTTTCAGCCAAATTTCCCAAGCAAGTTACTGCTTCTGCCTGCCACTAGCTAGTTTCTACTAAATAAGGCTTAAGGATAGATGTCTCAGACATAATTTAGTTTTTGTGAATTTCATGAAGACTTCCGGATTCTAGTGTTATTTCACTGCAATAGGAAAATCAGAGATGTATACATCAGTGAAGTAATTACTGGATAGTGAATAGTATAATTAAACAAGAATATATTAAAACATAACAGCAGATACAATGGCTATGGTTGTGTATTTTTTAATGAAGTGAGAGTGGTCTACTCCTGAAGGAAACAGCAATTTATTCTTAAAAAGGAATCAAACTCATCTTCTGTAAACTAGCTGGTTGTTACAGAAATCATTTATCTAAGTACTGTATTTAAATAAAGAAAAAAAAAGATTACCAGGTTAATCTTATGGCCATATCAAGCAAGTTTCAGGAGGTCACAAATTCTACAAATAACTGCCCTCCTGTGGCAACATACAAATAAACCAAAGAAAACAAAATATAAAAGTACTGCTCACCTCTGTTGCCGTTTGTTAGGGAGCTGACTCTGAAGTAAAGAAAACATGATTGAGCCCCTCGTGTTTATGCTCCTGAATCTTAATCTTGCCTTTATATTCTTTGTAGTCTTTATTACTCTTTATCTGAGCCTGTCCATTTTCCTCAGACTTTAGACCACATTTGTAACATATAAAGTCAGTTAAAACAAATTAATGTCACTCAGTGAGTCAGAGTTGCAGTCTTAGTTTGGAACATTTTTCTGAAACTTGTTGAAGTTTTTGGATGAAAAAAAGATTTACTGTTGTTTACCCTTTGGTTCATCTGTTCAATTTGTTTCTGGAACCAGCCAAGGACAGATGTGTGTGCAGTCTCAGCATTAGCACTGATTGCCGTTTGGTTACTTGTTTTTTGACTTCTTCACAAGCTGCAGGATTCAGAGCTGTGAGAAGTCTGTCAGGTTTTTTTTTGAGGAATCTTGTATTGCTAATGTTTATGTTGTTCAGTTGTGTTCATGATGAAACGATGTGTATGACAGACTTGCTGTTCATAAATTTATGTATATACCTAGAGTCTGGTCTTGGATATAGTGATTTATTTTTAATCTCAAGCAGAGTTGCAGTCCTATTGCTATACAGCGTAGAGTTTTAGGAAAGTTGCCTGTGTAAACATTTATTTTTAGTTGCCAGTGTCTTATAAATCAGGGAAAAATGTACTTGCATGCCTCTATTTTCTCTGCATAACATTTTTTCAATCTGGCATATGGGAACAAAACTGAAATCATAATTCTGTAGCTGTAATAGGTTCACATCAAAGTGTACTGAACAGCTAAACAAAGTAGAAAATTTTGGGCATGTTTTCAATGTGTCTTCAAATATAATATTGGTGTTATGATACTGCTTCAACAACTATTAATTAGTTAGGACTAAACAAGGCTTACAGTCTTGTAAGATTTCCCCGAGACAGAGGAAATGATGATGATGATGTTAAACTTTTCATTTTGAGTTGCCTGACTTCTAGCACCTCTTTAAAGGAGTAACTGATTTTTGCAAGGGCTCAAGAAAACAGATTACTTAAAAAATTTTGATGGAAGCAACTCAATGTTGGTGTACAAAAATCAGTAGCTGGTCCAGAAAATTTGGGGCTTATAATAATGACATTTCAAAATATTTTTTAACTTTGTGGTGCTTTTTTTAGTGCATTTTAGTCTTTTCTAGTTTGTATATCCCTGGGGTTATTTAGCAGTGTTATGAAAAGGAAAGTGTCTAAGCCCTCTTGCTTTACCTTTCAAGTGTCATCTAGAAATGATCCAGAAACTCTGAGAAAACCAGAGACTGTAAGTTATAAATCTTGAAGAACGTGGAAGATATTATCTTGATGTTTTTTCAGAATGTCTGTAATCTCTGTTAACAAGCTAAACAGTAAGCTGTGGTATGTGTAGTATTGTTCTGAAAGATTTTTAGCACTGCTTCTGTTGGTGCTTTCTCATTAACCAGTGGGAAGTCTGTGTGCTCAAATGATATCTTTTTCTCTCTGATTTACATAACATAGAAAAATCTGTTTACGCTACACAGGTCATCTACTTGTTACTGTCCTTTAACTACAAAAACATATAGGGTAATATTGAACAGCTGAGTAAAACCTAAACCAAAGCAGATGATAGTCCCCTGGTCATTAAGTCATTGCTGTTACAACTAGACAAACTAAAATAAAGTTCCAGGCAGGCCAAGACAAATCAACACAAAGTCTGAGCCTTTTGGTATTACTGTAGCTGAAGGCCCATGTCTCCTTACTAGTAATGTCTACAGAAGAATACTTAAGTTAGCCTCTTAGAAAGCTCTTGTCTCCCCAGAGAAAGCAAATCAATTGAGGTTAGGGTAATCTCTGGTGTGTTAGCACACAGTACTAACTTCTGAAATTTTATAGTTTAATTCAGATACTCTAATATAGACAAAAGACTGCCTACATAAATGGAAGTTTCACGACTTTCGGATGTCTGTCCACTACTTGTCAGTGCCTGCTGAGGTGAGTGGGATGGGTGATTTTGTTTAGGTACAATTTACAGCTGTCTTTGTAGAAAAAAAGAGGGTGAATATTACTGTGCTGGTTTTAAGCACTTCAGGCAATACATGAATATCCTGCGCTGAAAGAAACAGTGGTTCGTCCCAGTAGGGATTTTGACACAGATTAAGATCTGTTCTGAAGCCTTTCCTGTTCCCTCTCAAAATTGCCAGTAACTTCTATGGGAAGACGACAGGTTGTGCTCAGATAAGCCTCTCTATGGTTTCTTGCCTAGAGGAGGTAAGGGATCTTAGTCTCTGTAGTAGCAGAGAGCGTTGTCTTTGGCAGGTACTCTACCACCCGTCCTTGGAAGAGGGTTTGATTGATAACGTTACACAACAAGCGTTTGTTTTTCTTACCAAGTTCTCGGGAGTTCTTGGCAGTGCCATAACATCTGCAGAGGAAATCTGAGTGAGAGATGGAAAAGAGAGATGGTTCAGATGCTTAGATCTGAGCATTGTATATCTGTTTCATTTGTGTGAAGCCACAGTGAAAAAATGAAGGGGAAAAGTTGTTCTTTGGGATAAAATTTTACTTGCCTCTGGGAGTGACAGTATCATTTATCTCAGTTGTGTCTGCCACAAGGTTAATGACATGTGATATCCAGTAGGATCGTGTCTTCTTGGTTAACTTGGGAATTGAAGGAGATATGAAATTTTTATCTGTGTTTTTTTTTTTTTTAATAATCTGAATTTTATTGATTCTTTTTTTTTCTTCCTGGCTTCCTGGTTTGTTTTATTATCTAGATTACTTCTCTCAAGACCAAAACTTGTGGAGTGTAGTTCTCAGATTTGGTTGAAATCAGTACATAAATTTTAAAGTTAGGAGGAGGGATACTTAAAGAAACACACATAGATTATATGATCCCTAGGATTATTTTCCTAGGAAACCATCTACAACATAATATATGGTTCCTTGGTAGCCCTGGAAACAGCCTGCTTCTATCTCAATCACTTTTATCATCATGAGGCTTACTCTGCCTTCTCATAAATCTATAGCTTGCTTTTAAGAAATAGTTTTTATTACAACTAAATGCCATTAAGAGAAGCATACAAATAACTGGTAGGAAAAAAAGTAAAAGGTTCTATGTAGACTGGGATATTTCAGATGTATTGGAGTGCAGAACATTTAACAGAAGTTTCTAAAGCTTCATCTCCTTAACATTCTGGAAATGTTATCATGCTGGATGAGACTTGCAGGAGATAGAGGATGTTGAAATGAAGGGTAGTTGTCATAAATTATAGCGCCCAAAAAGGAATCCTTCATGATGTAATACATACAACTGCAGCTGCTCTTAAAAATGCTTCAGTATTACAGTATAATGGTCTGGGACCAAATTGTTGTTGATTTTCTGGATTTGTTAAATTTGTGCAGTTTTCTGTTGTAAAGTTCATTTCATATTAGTACAAATTCAAATAGCCAACTTAGGCATTGGTAAATGATTGAAGTAGAGCTCCAGCATAAAAATAAGCTGAAATAAGCTTTCAACATACATTGAGTGAGAAGTTACCAAACATCAGTGAAATAGTTACACCACTTACTGTTTGTTATTTCCTTCTAGACTATGCTGACAATTAAAATCCAATGATGCAGAAAAATTGACCAGCAACAAGTTACTACAGATATGAATAGATAGTTTGTTAATATTGCCAGAATGCTTTTACTGTATTCAGTTAACTTTGTACCTCAGAGGTACCACCAAGGTGATCAGGGCACTGGAGGAAGAGGAGACTGAGGGAGGACCTCATTAATACTTAAAAGTATTTAAAAGGTGTATGTCAAGAGGATGGATTGACACTTTTTTTCTGTAGTGTCCAGTGATAGCCCTAGGGGAAATGGACAAAAGCTGGAACACAAAAAGTTCCATTTAAACTTAAGGAAAAACTTATTTACTGTGATGGTGAGGGAGCCCTGGCACAGGCTGCCCAGGGAGGGTGTGAAGTCTCCTTCTCTGGTGGTTTTCAAAACTGGCCTGGACACGTTCCTAGTTTCCCTGTATTGTCTAAACCTTTTTAAAGCCTTTTGTTGACCACCGAAGTTGTGCTCACTTTTCCCCATTGGTTTAGGCAGATGGGCCTTTGCAGTAGGACACAATCTTGATTTCAAAGGACAGTGATATCACCATATGCTGGGAGCATTGGAGGCCTTTGGTTTCAGAGTGAGCAGACAATAATTCAATTTGAAATAAATAGATAAGAAATTGATTTGGTTCTGTGATTTGTTTTAGTTTTTAGATGTCATTTCAGTTAATTTTTGTCTCTATGGTGTGATTTTTTTTTTGAGTATTTGTGTTGTGTAAGGTATCGAGAAAGCTGCACTTAGTATACGATATGCACATAGATTAACATTATTACCCTATAATGTCTCAGTGACTTACAAAAATGAGTCCTGTTTTCTTAGTAATTATCTTTTCCTCCACAGGAAATACAATGAGCATTAAATACGAGGTCTGCAAGTAAAAGTAGGATTGTTTTTGCTTGCTATATTATACTGAAGTTGGAGCGCATGCTGAATCTGTAGTCCTAATCCACATCTAGATGGATTGTAAACATTATTTTAAGATACTTGGAGTTCTTGCATACTTTCTTACAATCCCAAATGCTAGAATTCTAATTAATACTGACAATTTGTGTTAAGATCAACTGCTTCCTAAGATCCTGCTGTTGGGATGAGATTTTTTTGGTGTATTTCCTCTTGATTCGCAGTCTTTAGCTGCTTGAAACTGTGGTATCCTGTAGTGATGCTTATTCAGCACTTTCAGAAGAGAAATTTGTAGCAAATGATCGAAACGAACCCCTTAAAATTATAAAAGTCTGGAGAAAAGTGCTATGCATGGTACATTTTATTTGTTGAATTGTCACTGTATAGTAAAGCATACAGGTGACTTACTAAGTTTGGTTTGCCAAATCTGTGATTGTTTACATAAATTCAACATCTGAAGAGTGTACACCTTGCGTATTGTTTGTTGACTTATAGTATAAAGCATTTGTTTACCCTTTTATTTTTGTAGTCTCTCTCATGTCTTTCTGTTACAGGTGTCTTGTATTAAATATTTATAGTGCACTGTTCATTTCTAAGTGCTTGTAACTTATGAATTATTAAAGAACATAGATAAGGGGAAAGAAGGGCACTGATGTAGCATTCAGAATGAGAATTTCCTATAATTGTTCAACAACTATAAATTACATGCATCTGAAAATCAACAAGGAAACATACAAAATCAGCAGTATGTTAGCAAAGGTACTTGGGTTCATGCTCTCTCTGCCTTGGTAAGAAGTAACCCGTTAAATATTTTTTGTCTAATTCATAAAAATGACCCTCCTTAAAAATAATTATCATCACTCATCTAAGTAATGAGACTGAAGTAGCAACTCAAAAATTTGAAAGGTAATCTTTGTTTAGTAAGTAGCAAGTTTTTAGAAGTTTAAACTTCTGTACTGAATTTAATCCTGACTTACATACATGAACTCTTCATGGCATTGAAGATTTAGTATCAGTAATGGTCACTCTCCTACTTGACAAAAAGTAACCTACCTCAAACCACAAAATCAGAACAGTTGAGCTTTTAGAAGAAAGTTCCATCTCTTTCTTTAGAGTTATCTTATGAAATTGGAACCTTTCCGAGATGGCAGATAACATTTGGGTTGAAATTTGGATGAAATACGTGAATTGGCAGTACAGATGGAAATGAACATTTTGTCAAATCAGTGAAAGTGAAATTGAATTTTGGTCTTGAAAAGTTGATTGGGATGACCTGTATAGATGTGTGAAAAAAACCCAAAAATTAACCCTTATGTCTCTTGAAACATTTTGGAGAAGCTTCTGGGGAGGCTTTACCAACAGGAGTGGGAAAGGCTAGGGCAGCTTGAGCCAGTGCTCACTCTTGCTTCATGCTGGTCCTGTTGTAGGCTTTTCTTTCCTTTCTGATGCTGAATAGGAGCAGCACAGGGAGAGGTGAAGCAGCTGTCTGCAGAGTCTGTGCTGCATCTGAAATTACAAAAAAATCTTAAATGTAGTTACTGTGTTACCCTTGTAAGTCACCCACATGCTGTATTTTTGCTTTAAACTGTGAAGCCTGACAGCTGTGTTACGGAAGTTACTTTGCCAATTCAGTCAAATTGTTGTTTATGCCTGAAACAAGAAATGGAAAAATGCTGTGCTTTCTACCAGTGGAACTGACTTGCAGCAATGAATACTTGAAAAGCATCTGAGACTTAACTTCCAAATGATTGCTTTTGGCCCTAAGAAGATGGTTAAAAATATTTTGGTATGTTAATCTCTGTTATGGCTAAAACTTTAAAAAACACCTTTTGAAAAACAGGAATGCTCCATGTAATCACCGTTCAGTCATTTAACTAAAGAACATTTTCAAACTTAGCTGTCATTTCTTTTTTAACTCTCTTAACCAAAACGACTTGCAAATGTTAATAGTGAGGAATATAATAAAGTTAACATTTTGAGATATGAAGTGTGTTCGTGCTGCTTGATCGAGCTTTAGCATTGGAGTGAGGATACGTTCTTACCTTGCTCAGCTTGGGCATCTTGGTAGAAGAAGTGTCTGCCTAATGGCAGAGGTTCACAGAAAGCTCCACTGTGACATACAGTAAGAGAGTTTGAATGGTGAAGAGCCTAAAGATACTAAAGACAGCAACATAAAAAGCATACTTTAAAAATGGTTTCTTTACTCTTAGTAAACTGACCACATGAGTCTTCTGTAATACTAAGCTCTTCTGTGAAAAGTTTTGCAAAGAAGGCTTTAGTCTAGACTTTATTTGCAAAACCATATCCTGTTATTTCTCAGCTCATCATGGTCCGAGTTAAATCGTCTGCTGTAACGCAACAAGTATAGAAAAGGCTACCACTTTTCTCATTCTAATAGGTAGTGTGGTAGTGATCTCTATGATAGAATAAACTCAATGTCCTGTTTTCTTGATATGAGGCAGAACAAAATGAGCCAAAGTATCCCTGAGATCCTCTGTTCTCTTGTGGTGTTGGTAGTTTTTGCTTATAACTTTGCTTTTATGTTCAATATATTTATGAAATTGTTGATGTACATTCTGTGAGGTGGACTAAGATGGGAGATTTTATTTTCCCTAATGACGTAAATTTGTCTTGTCAGGTCATGTAGGATGTGATTTCAACAGAACTATTTCAACTACATTTATTTTAATTTAATTAATTTCTCAATAAAAGTGAGTAATTCTGTTCTTTCCTCCCAGCTTTAATCAGTTCCTCGTTTCTAATGGTTCTTTTGAACCAACTGTGATACCTGATCATATGTCAAGTTGTTTCAGCTCACTAAAATTGCAGACAACTAATTTAGAAAAACAGGGATCTTTCATTTCTTGAGGTAGTGAGATGAGTTCATCTACTATGTGTCAAATGACTGCTTTTGAGGGCCTGAGGAGTTGGGATAGGGAGAAGGGAGATGCAGCTGGGGCAGAAAGAGGAAGAGTCAAGAGAGAAAATAAACGTTTTGAAGAAAGTTTTTGAAGAAGGAATTGGTTTAGCTGTATCATGAACCATGCAGGAAACTGATCTGAAATAATATAGATCATTTTTGTTTGAATATTGAGCAAAGACTTGCCACCACGTCCGTATCTTTTAATAATAGAATTCTCTTAGTGAAAAAAAAAACCTAAAAAAAAATAAGAGTTGTTACTTGTACAGCTAATGTTCATATTTTTCTGTCATCTTAACTGTTATTGTAACACTGGGTATTAGGATCTGGCTGGGGTCACCTCACCACATGCTAAAAAAATACGTTTCTCTTCAAAGATTTCTGTGAACAGCAGATATGCTATGAATAACAGTTAGGAAAAATATTTAAGTGCTAAGTTCAAATATAGTGATTCAGAATGAGTGGGAAGCTCTGTGTTTTCCAAATTGCTGATATTTTGTCTCCCCTCAAATGCCCATTATTTCAGTTGGGGACACTTTGTCTTAAATGCAACTGCTTAGTGTTGTATTTCATTAAACAGTGACTATAGTTCCATTCAGAAACATTGTACAGTATGTGATTTAACTTGTGCTATTTCTGAAGTGTTTGGGATTCTATGAGCTAAACTGTGAATTGTTTTGAGAGGTTTTTCTTGTTTTGATTTTTCATGTGCTCTGAAACCTTTGGACAGCTGTGTTAAAGCATTCTAAAATACGGGCTTTTTTTAGGGAATTTGAGTCGCTGTGTTAGTAACAATCACCTAGGAACAGCAATTTCAAAAATACTGACTAGGAAAAATGTAGATATTTGGCTGGAAGAGGAGTGGTGACTATCAACTGAGTTGCTGTTTCCAAAAGTAAGCTGAGAAAGTGTGTATCAAGGATATAGGTAGGACTCCTGTCTTCGAGGACATGCCTTTCCTGCCCCATCTTTTTTCCCCTCTTTTTTTTCCTCTTCCCTCTTTCTTTTTTTTCCGCCTTCTTCCAAAGAACACTGTCCCTCTGCCTTTAACTTCATGTAACCTAACTGAAATCAATGCCACATGTTGTGTAAAAAAGATAAAATGATGCTGATTTTAGTTACCTGTTATTTTCCTTCCTTTTTTTTAACTGACTCAAAAACTTGCTTAGTTTCTTTTATAATCCTGCATACTATGTGCTGAAATCATAGACTCATAGAACGGTAAGAGTTGGCAAGAGACCTTTAGAGAATAAGCTGGCAACTGTATGAAGGCAGCGTGGATGCAATAATAATTTATTTTTTTTTGTGTTTGCTAAAATAAGTGATCCTGTTTATTGTTGCTGTGTTAAAGATTTTTTTTTCAAAGAAAGCCCTAAATACATTTGTGATGAAAATATTTCTGAAGAGAAGGATAATGTGATACTGATCTTGCATTTGCAACTAATTTGCTGATTTACATCTGCATTTATGTCTTTAAAACCGCAGGTGAAACCTTGGAAAAGAACAAATTATTGATATTATCATATTTTTGTTAAAATGCATGTGGAAATTTAGTGTGTTAAAGTAATGCATTATAGACTTAAATATATATAGACATATCTGAATGCTGAATATCTGAATGTATAAAGAATTATCTGTAAAATACAGGGAGTTTATTTTGCAGGGTTCTGAAGAAAAATGTTTAGGAATCTTAGTTAAATAAACAAAGCTTCAATTTTCTTTTTTTTTTTAAACTAACCACTTCCTGAAATAGGCTTGTATCATGCATCATGTTTTTAAGCTAGATGATTTTGCAGTTGCTGCTGAATTGCATTTGCTAAATAGCCAGTTTTCATACTCAAATTCTCTACTCAAGTATCACATGCATTGTAAAACCAAGACATCAATGAGTTGTATAGTGTCATAAGAGTAGTTCACTCTGTGTTCATCATGAAGATCATTAGACTCTCTGTTCTCATCATGAAGTAGTGAATTATAGTGCAACTGTTGACTACAGATGTACATCAAATTACTTCAAAAACAGCTTTTGTACTACACGACATGAAATAATAGTGTGATTTAGGAAAAAATAAAATTAACCAACTTAGGCATGACCTGTGTTTTCGCCTACTCAGTAGTAACTGTTCATGGTATTGCCCCAACACTGACCCTCAGAGTCATGAACACATCACTTAATTCAGAATTTACATGTAAAAATAAAGAGATTTATTTAAAATCATTTGAGACACTATGGGATTGCAGTCTTGTCACTACACCTGTGTATTTCCATTGCCATCTTTGCTGGGCTGAATGGCTCAGTATCCATCATGTTTTTAATCCTGTTTGGGATCCTGGAACTATGGCTCCTGCAGACTGTGTGCCATGATTGCCACAGGGTGTGTGAGTTTCTTCACATGTTGTCAAAGCTCAGCTATTTACAATCAAAAAACCTGCAGTGAGAGGTTGAGAGGAGATGTCTTGTGCTCTGTTTTTTATGTAGTTATTTGGCTAATAGAGCCCTAACCTACTCATTGAGCAATTGGGCTCTAGTCCTTCTGCCTGAGCATTTTAAAACTTACAGCTTCTTGTGTGTTAGCCACATACTCTGAAGATCAGGATGGGGCTGCCATTCATGTTTTTCCTGATCCTCTGATCTATAAACATGAACGGAAATTGTGTATAGTTAAAGCATAAACAAGCAGCAGGATCTGTCACCTGCGGAGGTGGTGATTCCTGTGAGGGCAAAATTCAGTGTTAAATCCTTGCTGTATGGACTGTTGTATGTTTTGTATTCAGGGTCACCAAGTGAAATGTTTATGGAGTAATGACATCAGTGACTTTTGCTTCCCAGATGAGTGGTCTAAAATGGGGTTATTCTAGCACGTCCTCTTCTTAGCATTGTCTTTTCTTTGTAAAGTTTTCTGTCCCAAAAGGAGTGTCTCAGTGGGCTAAATACAGATAGAGGCCTTAATCAAAGCTGCAAGTAGTTGCTGTAGTTACGGAGAGAGGCAGGATCTCAGACATCCACCTCTGAAGTTTGTATTGGTGAGTATAAGGACCATTCTGTGTTGGCAGATGGAAGGACTGCCCTGCACAGGACTTCAGTTGCAGACACTCTTCCCACCTCAGTGGGTGGCCAGTCCCTGCCTTGGGCTGTAAGTTGCCTTTTAAAGTGTTCTAGATTCCCCTGTACTGAGCAATACCTAAACTTCTTGGTACCTAAACTTCTTGTTAACTCTGAGACTGAATATTTTTTGAGGTACTGCTTTCCCCATGGTGTCTTCTGGGGCATGATTCATTTGGGCACTTACAGATCATAAAGTTCATTCTCTGTATACTTTAGTTTAGTAGCTGTTTACAGATCTTGCACTGTTGCCATTTTCTCTGTCTTTTAAGTGCTGTATATGTCAGCTGGGATTATTTCCATTTTTAAAATGCTAGATACTTTGGTTTTTGTTGCTACCAAATCCTGGATAAACAAAACCCTTTGTGCTGTCACTTGTAGCAGACAGAAGCAAAATGTAACAACAGTTTTATGTATGGTTTTAACAAGTTTTATGTGTGGTTTGGTCTGTTTCTCACAGTTTATTTCAGGTGACCTTGGGAGTAGCATACATGGTTTTAGAAAATGTATTCAGGAGATGGTTGTTCTGATTTCAGTGTTAAAGTCTTCTGAACAACAGGCAGTCTGTAGGGGAAGTCTTGAGTTATGATGACAATACCTGTTAGAATCTGCAAACTGACATGTTCTTTGTTGTGTGAGAGATCCTAGAAGGACTCTGCAAGTTGTTTCAGCACACAAATTCTAACTTCTGTCATGGACAGAATTACTAATCTGTTCTGTAAAGCCAGTCTCACTTCAGGCATCCTGAACAGCATCAGGAACCCTGTAAGTCTCATGAATACAGACAAGCCACTCCTCTGCTTGTTCACACACATAATTTTCTGATGTGCAGGTCTTTTTGATTCAAGACAGACTTAAGGCCATGAGAGACCAGACCCAACTCAGGAATTCACCCCACTTTCATGGTGAAATCCTCCACATCATAAAGCAGAATGTATCTGCTGCCTTCTCCATGCCAGGCCAAATCTGAGGCTCACAAAGTTGCTTCAGACAGTTTGTGCACACCTTATGCAATTACATTTTCTGCTTATGAGTGAAAATATCCATTCAGATGGGTGAGTAATTCAGGCAGGTGGATAATTCTGGCCAGTGTCTTTGGGAAAATATTTTTAAGCTATTCTGTTTATGGATATTGATTGTGATTGCCACGTCTCTTATCAGGATGAGGACTTGCACTGGCAGTCTGGTAGCCGAGAATCATTGATCTCTGCAAAAGCAAAAACTTAAAAAGGATGTTCTGGAACTCAGAGCAGTGAAAAAATCACAACAGTATCTTAAAATTTGTCTTCACAATCATCACCTTCAGATACTTCTGTCTACCACCAGGAGGATTTATATGAGTAAGTCAAGTGATTCTGCAGAGATGCAGAATGCTGTCTAACTGGCTTCAAATTCATGTTGCAATCAAGCAAAAAATCTTGCAGGTGGTAGACTGAATGATTCCTCTGATCCATGTGTGCAAACTCTAATTCATTCCTTAGGTAACTACACCTTGGAATGAGATTGCCTTGAGATGCACCTGTTTCTATCCGATGGCATCAAGAAATGTCAGATTTTTTTTCTCCTTTGCCATTCAGTGTCTTGCATTGGGCACAATCCTCATCATAAAGGCATAGACTTTGCTTCTGTTTGGTAAATACTGATTATGGTCAGACAAGGTAACACTTCCAGCCTTGGTAGTTGTGGTGTCAAGGAGGTTATCTGTCAGCTGTCTGTCACCGAAGAGTTCGAGAAATGTAATTCTTCTTTGAGAAATCTGGAGCATTAAGGAGTTTTCGCATGCTTCATTCCAAGCCCTAAAATACTGGATGGGAATGTCATAACTTATTTCTGTGGGGCTGTCCCTTGCCACTTTTTTAGGTTAGGAGATGTAAATAGACAGGTAGCCAGACAAGAAGCTAGACTTAAAATAGAACAAAAGTCTTTGTAACCAGATTCATACTTGTAAGTTATTTTTTTTTTTAAATTAAGGAGGTTCATTTTTAATTGAAAGCAGTCCTCATACTCAAACTACCATGCAAGGAGATGCCAAGAGTCAACCCTGTGCGGTATCCATTGCAGACATTTGGTCTGGAGTTAGAAATAAAACCTTTGTAAGGTTATTTACTTTTACTGTTCTCTTCAGAACTTATATGAAACAAATTCTGCTGTCATTAAAGGTGCAAGAATGTATGTTTGATTAATTTTCTCCAACATGGAACAGCAAATATTAAGTCTGCTTACTTTACTAATCATTGTTTTCAATTAAAGGCATTTTGGATGCTTCCAAATTAAATTATAAAATCAGAATTCTACGTTTTTAATTTGATGACAGTAAACATAGAGCACATATGCCCTGAACTGGAAATGCAATCTGTAATGGAGTTTTTATTTGAACATGTATTCAATGTAGCTGTTGTTAAAACTTTTATTTCCCTGTCCTTTTTGCCATACAAACAGTGCTGATTTGTGCTGAAGCACTTCAAATGGAAAACTATTAGAAGGAAAATGAACATTCTTTTTCTATAAAGCTGGAAAAGTAATTTTTTGAGCTGTGATGGAACATAAGAACACTTCTAACGTAAAAAGGTTATTTAATGGAAGTATTATTTTGGACTAAAAGTTAACTTATCAAGACAAATGTCACCTTTATAAAAAACCAAAACAGTGTTTGTCAATCTCAGAAAATGCAGATGGTGAAAGCACACAAGTTTCTTAAGTGTAGTTCTTTTTGATGAAATTGGTTGTACTGAAGTAATCTATTGCTGATTTATTTGTTCCTGTTCAAATTAATACAAACAGCAAATAGAGATAGCTAAATGACAGCATTCAGTATTTTTTTTATTTCTTTTTTGGGACACATACACATGCTAATATATTAAGTTTTACACCAATGGTTTCTCTAGTAAACTGAGACTTCTGGGTTACTTCATTTTTTAAGAGCCAAAGTGAGTCATTTTTGCTTACCTTCTTGACCAGGTCTTGCATTTTCCATTCAAGTTCTTTGTAGTGATATGTAGCTTCTTTGGAACCAGTTAAACTTTAATCCTCTCAGATAGTTCCCCCTGAGTCAACATTGTATTTCCTGAAACTCAGAACTTGCAGTGAATTTTATCTGCTCCTGTCCGATTGCCTGTGTTTCAACTTCGTAAGACTGAATGTTTTCCTATTATAGGGATGAGATTCAAGTGTGAATGCTTCGGACAGTCTGTGAGAAGAACATGAATGGGTGCAGTGAAGAAGGAAACTGCATAATAAGTGCTGTTAATGTCTTGTATGCTTAGATTAGTATCATGTCCTATAGATTTTATGTAGTTAATTGTGTATTTATGTTTCTCTGCTCTTCATTAATACCCTGTTGGCATTATATACATACTGAAAAAGTTCAGCAAATGCCTGTAGGACGGTATAAGGGCTCGGAGGAAAGCTTACTTTCTACCGCCTTGGCTGTAGGTTATTATTGATAAAAAGTATTTAATTAGCATTCAAAACTTCCTTTGTTCAATTTCATGTTCATATAAAATCAGAATAAAAATGTATCTTGGAAGATTACTTACAAGACAAGTACAATATTAAGCCATTATTTTATTTTCATTTGTAATGATTCCAATAAGAATATCCATCTTGCTCGTCATTGCACAGGTGCCAGACTTTTTTGAACTACTGTATGAACTTTCAACTTCAAGTTGACACCTATGTCAGTGTTGAGCAAAATCATACTGATTTGTGTTTTCTTTTTCCTCTCCCTTGCTTACCAGGATGGTACGAAGCAAAAGCGAGAACGGAAAAAGACCGTGTCGTTTAGCAGTATGCCAACTGAGAAGAAGATCAGCAGTGCAAGTGACTGTATAAATGCGATGGTTGAAGGCTCAGAGCTCAAAAAGATTCGATCCAACTCCAGGGTCTATCACCGATATTTTCTTCTAGATGCAGATATGCAATCTCTACGCTGGGAACCTTCAAAAAAGGATTCGGAAAAAGCAAAGATTGATATCAAATCAATCAAAGAAGTAAGAACAGGAAAAAATACAGATATTTTTCGCAGCAATGGAATATATGACCAGATATCAGAAGACTGTGCATTTTCAATTATATATGGGGAAAACTATGAATCGCTAGATCTTGTTGCTAACTCAGCAGACGTTGCAAATATTTGGGTTACTGGCTTAAGATACCTGATTTCTTATGGAAAACATACTCTAGATATGATAGAAAGTACTCAAGATAATATGCGGACTTCATGGCTTTCACAAATGTTCAGTGAATCAGATGTAGATAATTTGGGACATATACCTCTGTGTAATGCTGTACAGTTTATAAAAGACTTAAATCCTGGTTTAAAAACTAATAAAATTGAACTAAAATTCAAGGAGCTACATAGATCTAGGGAAAAAACTGGTACTGAAGTAACAAAAGAAGAGTTTATTGAAGTTTTTCATGAGCTTTGTACCAGACCCGAAATATATTTCTTGTTGGTTCAGTTTTCAAGCAATAAAGAATTCCTAGATACCAAGGACCTCATGATGTTTTTAGAAGCAGAACAGGGTATGGCACATGTCACGGAAGAAATAAGCCTTGAAATTATTCAGAAATATGAGCCAGCCAAAGAGGGCCAGGAAAAGGGTTGTCTTTCAATAGATGGGTTTACAAATTACCTTACTTCACCAGACTGTCACATATTTGATCCAGAGCATAAAAAAGTTTGTCAAGATATGAAACAACCTTTGTCTCATTATTTTATAAATTCATCTCATAATACATACTTGATAGAGGATCAGTTTCGAGGGCCTTCTGACATCACAGGTTACATTCGTGCTCTTAAAATGGGTTGTCGAAGTGTTGAACTGGATGTATGGGATGGTCCGGATAACGAGCCTGTGATTTACACAGGGCACACAATGACATCACAGATTGTCTTCCGGAGTGTGATTGATATTATTAACAAGTATGCATTTTTTGCTTCAGAATACCCTCTTATTTTGTGTTTAGAAAATCATTGTTCTATTAAGCAGCAGAAAGTGATGGTACAACACATGAAGAAAATTTTGGGGGACAAACTACATACACAGTCTCCAAACATTGAAGAGTCTTATCTTCCATCACCAGAATCACTTAAAGGGAAAATACTAATTAAGGCAAAGAAGCTTTCTTCTAATTGTTCTGGACTAGAGGGAGATGTTACAGATGAAGATGAAGGAGCAGAGATGTCACAGAGAGTGGGCAAAGAGGGAGTAGAACAGCAAAACTCAATGACGGGGAAACGATTTCAGCTCTGCAAAGAACTCTCTGAATTGGTAAGCATATGTAAATCAGTACAGTTCAAAGAGTTTCAAGTTTCATTTCAGCTCCAGAAGTACTGGGAAGTGTGCTCGTTTAATGAAGTACTAGCTAGCAAATATGCCAATGAAAACCCAGGAGACTTTGTAAACTATAACAAACGTTTTCTTGCGAGAGTTTTCCCCAGTCCTATGAGGATTGACTCCAGTAATATGAATCCCCAGGACTTTTGGAAATGTGGATGTCAAATAGTAGCAATGAACTTTCAAACACCTGGCTTAATGATGGATCTTAACATTGGTTGGTTTCGACAAAATGGAAACTGTGGCTATGTCCTTCGTCCTGCTATCATGAGAGAAGAAGTATCCTTCTTTAGCGCAAATACAAAAGACACCGTGCCTGGAGTTTCGCCTCAACTGCTTCATATTAAAATCATTAGTGGGCAAAACTTTCCCAAACCCAAAGGATCAGGTGCCAAAGGTGATGTTGTGGATCCTTATGTCTATGTTGAAATACATGGAATCCCTGCCGACTGTGCAGAGCAAAGGACGAAAACTATGCATCAGAATGGGGATAATCCAATTTTTGATGAAAGCTTTGAATTTCAAATAAATTTACCAGAGCTAGCTATGGTGCGTTTTGTAGTGCTAGATGATGATTACATTGGGGATGAGTTTATCGGGCAATACACTATTCCCTTTGAGTGTCTACAGACTGGTTATCGACACGTTCCTCTGCAGTCTTTAACTGGTGAAATTTTAGCACATGCTTCCTTGTTTGTGCATGTGGCCATTACTAATCGAAGGGGTGGTGGGAAACCTCATAAGCGGGGCCTTTCTGTGAGGAAGGGCAAGAAATCAAGGGAATATGCTTCTATGAGAACATTGTGGATTAAAATAGTAGATGAAGTATTCAAGAATGCTCTCCAGCCTATTCGGGATGCCACGGATTTGAGAGAAAATATGCAGGTACAGTTTTTACAATGAATTTTTTGGTTCTTAAGTGTATTTGAGTATTATGATGCATACAGAATGTATGTTTTTAAAGAGTCTTGCTGCATTTTGTAAGTTACGTTACCCGAGTCTAATGCTAAACAGCCTTAAAAATAGATGATGTCAGAGTGGCCTTTTAGGTGATGCTGATGGCTGAGGTAACCTGGGATGTATATGTGTGTTTAGTTGAATGTGACTGGAAATACTGCAGTGTTATAACTCAAACTTGTTGGCTCATCCTTTGTCTTTGAGGGAATGTTAGATACATACTAGAGGAAATTATGGCAGTATTTTAGTTTTAGAAAATTCAGTTAAGTAGAAATGCAAGAAGAAAATATAGCTGATAGAAAAAGGAATTTTCTTGTGTGTGAAAATACATTTCAAATACTTTCACTGTTGTTTTACTTTTTCCTCATTCCCAAATAGAAGGCAGTACTGATTCTTCCTAGCAAGCGTATGTGAGAAATACATGGAATTAGCACTAAGGTGTTAGAAGGCATCCTCTGGAAGAAATTGCCTTACCTTAAAGGTCACCTTTGGTAGACTCATTGAATTTCAGGAAAAAATAAAGGCTGAGGTACTTGTTTTTGTAGAAGCCAAGAGATCTTACTTTAAAAATGCATAGTTTGGAGAGTTCAATAAAGATTCCAGGTAAAAACATGTTTTTAGACATAGCTTACAGAAAGCTGTAAAGTTGAATTTTATTTCATAATGCTTTTCACTATCTAAAAACTTATGATGGAATACTAGCAGTACTCTATAAGCAGTCATTTCAAATGAAGTGACCTTTTCAATCCTCTTATATAATGTTAAGGGGTAACTGTTGAAAGGATGTGTCTGAGTCTTGATTCTGGATTTTAAAGGCACATCGATGTAGATAAATTTTCTTTGTGAATGATCTTAGATCAAAGAGATAGCAAGACAATTTTAAAACTAATTTTCCTTCATATGCAAGAAGGATTGGCACAGCATTATGGAGCCATTCAGCATTATCTGCCATTCCACTTGGTGTATAAAAGTACTATACTAAAAGATTATTTTAAAAATATGGGGATGATATCAGATTCATAAATGTTTCACATTTTGGACTACATATAAAGTGAACTTTACATTTAAGTTACCTATTGAAAGCTGCAATTCTGTAATATAAAGGATACTGTTAGTTTAAGATGCCTTTCAAGGAAGACATGAACCTAAGATTTGAGGAAACAGTGAAAACATAGATTTTTTACAGCTATGTTATACTCTTTACTGTGCATGCTGCGGTGTTTTCCAGATATGCTATTTCTGAAAACAGGCTCTACAGTGTGGTTTCTTTGAACATAAGACATTAAAAGATATTTTATGTATTTTATTCTGTCATTTTAAAAGTTGCACTATCAATTAAGTTCATTATCATCTCTAAAAATGCTATGAAGATGATGTTTTAGGTAAACGAGGGAATATTAGTTTTACATAGCTTTACTGACACATTCTAGAATGTGCACAATGTAAAATCTTAGTTATGCAGAGCTTACAGGAAATAAAAGTAAATAACCCTCTTAATTTAGTAACATTCATCTTATGTAAGGGAATGTGAGAGCTGATTAATCTCTGAAACTGTGCATTATAAGTTGTTATGCCTTTATGATACAGAAATAATGTCTCCACAAGCCAGAAAATAGAGTACAGTTGTTGGTTTACATTTTTTTAAGATGGAAAAAGAGGAAAAAAGACAGTGTGCAGCAGTGAATTTAGTGGTTTCTCTAAATCTGTATATAGCTAGCCTTTTTTCTTCCTTGTTAGGTACTATGATATCGTGACTGATGTCATAACCTGTTACATATTAGTCACTGACAAAGGAGTTAAACTGGATGTGATGTTGCATGTTTAAATTGCTTGACAGCAATGAAGAATAGTCTCTAGATCGAGGGTTGTAAATCCAAAGGCAAGAGTTAGAGCCATAGTTCTGTCATGCCTGCCGTTAGTTCATATATTTATATCCTAGATCCTCATTAACCTCTCTGTGAAATTGTTCATGATGGCTAACCTATGATGTTTATCTCAAAATCGGTTTGAATTGACTTCCCAATGTCCATCTTTCCAACTATGTAATTATTGTGTTATTAAGAAGTAGTATAGTTAATAAAAGTTTCTGTTTCCTCGACATTTACTAAATGCTACTAAAAGTACACTGTAAGTGACTTTAAGTGACTGTAGTAGATGTAATTTGGTATTCACATAATGTTACATGAATATACTATATATATGTATTTTGAAGTTTACTTGGTGTACTTTATTTCATAAAGGGACAGCAAGATAATTCACATTTGGTTAAGATTGGCATTATGCCTCTCTAAGATGTTTGTCCACAAATGAGTCTTACCATACCAGCAAGAATGGAAAGTGATTTTGATTAAAATCTGTATCTGATACCCTGCTTGGGTAAGATGTGAGAGAAAGGAGCACCGAGCACATTTGTAACTTAAATATGCCATGTTTTTGGTTTTGTTTCCTACAGGAACACAAACTCCAGACCTGCCATAGATCACCAGCTCCCACTTGGTACAAAAATCTTAAATTCATTATGGTGCTGAGAATATTCTTATCATAGAATTTCAGTGGCTACTTGAAGCCACGTTGTATTTCTAGTACTAGAAATTGTCTTCATGATGAAATACATGGGTTTATATTCCATCATATTGGATACAAAATACAATTACAGTAAATTCTTGGGGGGAGGTACAAAATTGCTATTTATATTTAGGTACCTTAAAAATTCACTTCAGTGTGATTCTGTGATAGGAATGATACCAGTAGCGGAGTGCTGGGTTTGTGAATCACACCAAATGGGAGCCAGCACATCCACAGCAAGTCTGGACTGTAGTTCAGGTATGTTTAAAGTTACAAATGGGCTGTGTTCCTCCTTCCTCTTAGTGGCATTTAAAAAATTAATTTGAAATACCTTTAAGAATTTTTCAAAATATATAACCATTATGTTTTAGAATTTATTTATTTGCATGGTTGATTTTAGTATTAATAGAGACCAGACATTCTTGTTCTAAATAGATTTTTTTCCTGTGATGAGTATTGAATTGTTTGAATTTTCAGCATTTTTGTTAAAATATATGTGCAATACTGGTTGCTTCAGAAAACTGCCAGTTCTTCAGGGAAAAGCTGTGATAGCTCAACTATACAACTGACGTTGTAGCTCAACTATAACATTGCAGTATTTTATCCTGAAAGAATGAGACATTAAGATTCATATTTAACTGTAAAGGAAACTCTTTCTTTCCTTTTTGCAGAATGCAGTAGTTTCATTCAAAGAATTATGTGGCCTCTCTCCTGTAGCAAATCTTATGCAGTGCATTTTGGCAGTGTCTATGCGCTTGGTTGGGCCTGATAATAGCCCCTTGGTAGTAGTGAATCTCAATGATCAGTATCCGACTATGGAGCTCCAAGGGATTGTTCCAGAGGTCTTGAAAAAGATTGTAACAGCATATGACATGGTGAGTAGTCCTTTGTGGTTGTTTTATATGCTATTTGAAAGACTTTCTTTTTATATTATACAGTACAATGCCTGTTTTGAAAGGTCATTTTAACCTGTGACTTCATATTTCATGCTTCATTACATGTGCTTGAAAGTCATTCCTGTGAATCTATAGCAAATGGTAGTGTTTTCACATTGAGTAAAGCATAGAGATTAATGTATTGTATGCAAATAGGTGTTTGTACACTTAAGAAAGCAAAGTGGTTATAATCAAGAGGACTGAATGTGAATAGGATATATTCATTTATCTGTTTTGCAGTAACTTCAGACTTTTTGTATATCTATAAACCTCTTACATTAATTGTTAATTTACAATTTCCAGTTTGTGGGCCTTGATTTCTTTTGGCTTTGACTATGCAGAGTAAAGAAACATCAGGAATTACTATTAGGAATTGTAGATTTATAAACACCTTTAAGAGTTAAATTCTACATACGCTTTTTCATTTTCCTATGTCTTTCTTATAAATCTCATTTGATTAGGTGTTTTTATATCTGTAAGCAGCTCTAATGTTGATTTCAGCCCTTATACTTCTATAAATATTTAAATTGTATCTTTAGAGACTGGAAATGAAACATTTCACAGGAAGGGAGAAAGAACTAATACACTGAGAAACACTGATTTACATCTGCCTTGCATTAATTTTAAGTGTGGGAAAAAGATACAGATGAATGATTTGAAGTATCCTCCATACTTCTGCTAAAGTAATCTAGCACAGATTGAGATGTTAATTATTTATTTAATGATTTTTAAAAATGTGATGCATCCTCCGTCAATAAGGAAATATTTCTAGGATAATTTTACATTACTTCCATGCATTAACATGAGAAACCTCACCTAGCAGGATCACATCACTGTTTATAAAACAATCCTTGCTATTTAAGGAAAGAAAATGAAGGAATGGGTAGCCTAGTTTCATATTGAGTTTTTTTAACTGATTTCCAAAAAAAAGTAGCACCCATTGGTAATTAGCAATTTAGGTAGAGTTTATGTCTTTAACTGATGATGTAGTTACAACAGAATTTGATTGGAATGGTAGTAGCACTGTTATAAGAAGACAGTGATATATTCTCTTAGTGGTAATTTATAGAGTATCACTGTAATTAGGATGCAAAGAATCTTGATTGTTGGAATTCCACCTGTAACATGTATGTAATGAAGTTCTGTCTCTTTGATGGAAATGTCTCTATCTGCAGTTTTTTCTGATATGGCGATGCTGCTTGTTAGTTATCAAGCTTTTCCAGATAACTTAAAATGTTTTTGTGAGTCTGGATTAATTTTTTTGTTTTAATGTCACTTAGAGGTGATTCATCACTCAAGAATTCTTTACAATCCAAGTTTGATTTGGTTTTTATCTCTTACATAAGTTTCCCCCCAAATCTTGTAGATTCTATATTTTTAAATATTTGTGTACTTCAGAAATCTATACTTTATTGTTGTATGTAAATAATAGAATATTTATTCAATAGCATATTCAAAGCATTTTTCCATCTCTTCCCTAAAGGATAAATATGCAATTTCAAACAAAGAGTATGATAATGCTTCAAGCTTTAAATGATATTGAAGATATGTAGAAATTAAGATTGTTTTCATCAAATAAAACTTAGAAATTAATGAGCTGCATTGCAATTTGTGAACCTTTAGTCTTGCCAATACTGTGTCCAGTTGGACAAAAGGTTTTAAGCAATTACAATCTGTAGGGTATACTGGAAAATGAAGTCAGTCATGGGAGCCATACTGGCAGGTGGTGTTTCTGAAAGTATGTTGTGAAACAACAGGAGACATCCATATCATCCTGTCATCACAGACAGGAGAGATGTTAAGCTCTTCAGCTCATTTTTTGATATTTGCTGTAGTGGCAGATGTTCAGAGCCTGATAGTATCATAGATAGTATTCTTTTTGTTTAAATTAATATAGTTAGCCCTCAAAATGACACATTTTATCTCAGTGGTTGATTTTGGCTTGAGGATTTTTTTTTACGTGCTTAATTAACAGGCAGGTGTAAAATTCAGCTTAATAATGAGAAGCATTATCCAGAATTAAGAAAAGGTAGACGTAGTGATTACCTACTTGTATTATTGTCTGCTGATTTGGACCTCAATATAGATTAGAATTATAAAACTGTGTTCTTCCAGTGTGTCAAGTACTGTAAGTATGAAATCAAGTTGATAACAGAGATTGTGTAAAATGTTTGTGAAACGAACCTTTGTTAGTCCTATAAATGCACAGGCTGTCATTAACTTGTGTACATTCTCAGTATGGCATGTGTAATGATATTGTTAAAGTACTGCCGTTTCAGGAGCATGATATTTTTGGTTAATATAAAAGGCATTCTTATTTGCAGAGATACTTTCCTTGACATGAATTATAATAAAGATAGACAGCAATATTCAGCCAAGATTTTTAATTGTATAGAATTTGTTAACATTGGGAATGCTTAAAGGACTCATTGTTGCTCTGTAAAGTGAGAAAGGATGTAAGACTTTTGCAGTAAGACAGTCAGTGCACATTGAAAGAATTACAAAAATGTGCGATAGTGCAGTGACAAGTGGAGAGGTGAGAATATCTTCAGTGTACCATGGGTACATATATTTTTTAAAGAAACAGTGAGACAAATGAGAAGTTAATTAGCATATCACTAGATACTTTGGTTTTCTGCTTGTAAATAAATAGCATGTAATGCTTTCTTAAATTGTCAGCATTCACTACTACATGAATCGAGGAGTTGTAAATGATAAAGGCTAGTGTCATTCACCTGAATTCGATGAGTAATTTGTCACTAGAAGTTTACTCAGGAAATCAAATGATCTTTTTTGCATTTACCCATGTTACAGCAGGGGTGTCTTTCAGAATAATGAAAGCCAAATGTAACTAGAAATTTTTGAGAGGGACAGAAGCTTAAGATGTGGTTTTCTTCCTCTAGCTTCTCCGTGCTCCTGAGTATTTTTCACCCTAACATCTTTTCACTGTTTAACAATGTTTTATTTTTCCCTCTTGTTCATGAACTTCAGCTTCCTTTATGTGGTACTTCAGCATGCACTCTGTTGGTGTCATCACACCCATCACTGATCAGTGCTGCAGACTGAAGCTTGGAGTTAAAGGCAAGTGCCTCTTCCACACCATTGCATGTTGGTTTTTTTTTTTAAATGTCTTACAGTCTTAAACAGTAAGTAAACCTTAAAAAGTTGTGCTATGGCAAGAGGAAAAAAAATTACCTAAGTCTGCAGCATTATTCAGTGATGAGTATAATAGCACTGCAAAGATATGCTAGAGGACTATACAAACAAAGCCAGATACTGTTGAGAGCTTGACTGTCTCTGTCTGCCCTTAGTAGAGGATGAGCGTCCCATCTGATGAAGATAAGGTTTTCTGAATTTTGGAAGCAAGCATTTACTTCTAAGAGGAAAGCTAATGCAGAAAAGACAGAGAACTATAGATGTGTGAAGGGAGATAAGGAAATGCTGCTACAGTAATCAGGATTAAATGTTACCAAATCTCAATCAGCTGGTGCTGCTAGCTAGATCCATTTTTACACAGTTTCTGGTGTTTTGGTGGGGTTTTTTTATTTTTTTGTTTTGTTTTTTAATATTGAGGATAGGTTGTCATTCAAAGTGTTTACAGACTACACTATAGGATTTGATTCAAATGAAAGCTGACAGTGAAGAATTTCAGGAACAATCTGCACAGACTTAATAGTAAATTCTTTTCTGAAAATACCTGAAATAGGAAACGTATCAAGGAGTGTGTAGAACCACTAGTTGATCAAAGCATAAGTGAAAGCTCCAGGAAAAGAAGAAAGCCATGACACTAGATTAATTTTGGCATCCATTTACCTGTGGAGATTAAGGTTTCATGTGAAATATTTCTTTATGAAGAGTTAATCTCTAACTGAAATGATGATAGAAGATATTGCACAGGAAAGATGAAATAGCTGAGACAAAAATCACAACAAAGAGGTGATATTAATTCAAGGATTCTGAAAGATCTCAAGAGTTGATATATCCAAAATGTTAATTTTTGTGTGCATCCTGTCACTCAAAACTGACTATCAAATTTGTTAGTGCGTTGCCAGTGTTTTAAGAGGTTTCCAGGGAAGATCATGAAATTACAGGTCAAATGGGTTGATATCTGTACTATGAAAATGGGTAGAAGCTGTTTCGAAGAAGAAAATCAAAGCAAATATGGAGAAATATGTCATGTTGGGGAAGAGTCAATATAGCTTTTATACAGTGAAGGTGTCATTAATCTCTTGGGAGTTCTTTGAAATTAAGAAGCATATAGATACAGAAGAGTAGTCTGGTTGGATTTTCCAAACGCATTTGACAAAGTTCCTTTTCAAATGCCCATATTGAATTCAAGTTACTATTAAATTTTTAGCCTTTTAAAATTCTTAGCTCTTCTCTTTTAGCTGGAGTAAATGTTGAACTTAACTTGATGTTCCAGCAGTAAAATCCCATTAAAGACAGTTGCTTGTGTTGATTTTTGCATTAGGGCACGTTTTCCCATTAAGTGGGTTAGCGATAGTAGATATAGCTACAACAACTTTGATGTAGCTGAAATAGCTAAGTACTCTTGAAGGTGTATGATAGTGATGCCCCTAGATTTGCAAGGATCATCTAGGTGTAAGGCAAACTTTAAACAACTTCCATAGTCTCAGTGATGGGTTGTTACAGTGTGTGTTAAAACATCAAGTCTCATAGCTGGCAATAAAAATGCAATATTTAAATACCAATAACACACACTATTTCACTATCTTCATTATTGCCTCTGGCTTTGTACAGTATGCTTACTTTCGTTATCAAGTCTCTGCAGAGTCAGAACTGTATTTAGGTAATAAATGGAAACAATACGGTGCTGAAGAGATGTAAGGAAAAACATGCATCATTCATTGCAATTCAATATTGCAAATAGTTCGGGTGATGTTTTTCGCTATGTTTAATAAATTATAGTAATGTAGATTCTGCATTTTGAGATAAATTTAAATAATTATAGCTAGCCTGGTTGCTAGTCTGTCACAAAAAGTGGTGAAAAACAGAGTATTGATGGAAAGTATAGTGAATAGCTTGTGCAGTTTGTTAAAAAAGAATTACGTTGTTTATTATCAGTTTTTAGTTTCCTGTTTTATAACAGGACAGTAATTCTAAACTGAAGGTTGCAATTATGCTTCCAAAAACAGAGATGCAGATGATAACCTCAGTTATCATCAGTGGAATTTTCAGTCCACAAGGGCAGAAACAAATGTCTAATTTTGGATATTCAAACTCAAGTGCCAAATGTTGTAAACTATGAGCTGTTTGACATTGATGAAAAACTCTGATAATGACAACTTGATGCTTCTGAGAAGTCAAGATTTTTTCTTTTTTTGATGAAGCTTTTTATATCCTCTCACTAATCTCATGATGGCTAAATACCGATTTACCAGCATTTGTAAGGCCATAAAATAATACAGCTGCTTTAGGAGGTGTTCATCTAGCTTGCTGTCCTCTTTCTAATGTAGTCCAATGGAATGTTTATGGCAGGGTGTAAAGTAGGTCAGATTCCCTTTATATTTCCCATAGTAGTTCTCTTTTCCTTTCTTAAGCAGTTCTTAATCTCTGTTTGACTTGTTGACTCTTTATGTGGGAAGAAAATGTGATTAATTGAACTGTTGTTGATGCGTTTAGTTTCAAAAATACGCTACCTAATGTTTTTTTCACAATGATGATAAATTTCAGCTTCTCTACAGATACAGGATATTTTTCTTTCATATAAATGTGCTTTCTTATTGTGCACTTCTTACATGGTGTTTTCATTCCATCAGTTTGTTTAAAAATTATGAAAATCATTTGGCTGTAACAGCCAGAGTGACAGGAAATCAAGGCAAAATGAATGTTGGGTTTTAGAGTTCAGTGTCATTGTGTGGGTAGTTTAGATGAGAGCTGGTGATTGTTTTATTTACTCTGTCTTCAGCCTAGTCTTTCTCAAATACGTTACTCATGAGAAAATAAGAAAGTACATAAGACTTTTAATGGAGAACTTGTGTGCTGTTTGTTCCTTTGGTAAATTTTCCTGAACTGTGAGAAGTCTAATTCATTTTGGGATACAGAATTAAGAACAGATGATGTCCTATTTTTCTCTCAGGCCTACAATAATTAGTTGTGGTAAGTGGATTTTATCTCTTATGAGATGTGTTATGGCATAATCTGTTTGCTTCTTTTTGGAGACAAAAAGACCTGTTCCATGTATGTTTCCTAGAATATAAAACAGCTCAGAAAGAGATAAGAGAGGAAAGGAAAGCTGAGAAACCATGAGTCTGTTCCCATGTTTTTCCCGCTTATGGGCATATACTGCCATTGTCAATTAGGTGCAGCATTATGTTTGTCATAATATGCCAGTGCATTCAGGAAGCATAATGGAAATTTCCTCTTCATTTGTCTTGGAAGACAACAGTGTTTTAAAGTCTAAAGGGAAACATAATGATATCATAATGTGTGATAAATGTTATGGTTGAGGATGGTAGGTTTTACCCTCAGTTAACCACTGATGGAGCCACAGCTGGAGTACCGTGTCCAGTTGTGAGCTCCCCAGTACAAGGGAGACATGGACATACTGGAGAGAGTCCAACAGAGCTCTACAAAGGTGATGAAGGGACTAGAACATCTCTCCTACAGAGAAAGGCTGAGAGAGCTGGGACTGTTCTGCCTGGAGAAGGCTTAGGGAGATCTCATCAATGAGTATGCATGCCTAATGGGAGGATGCAAAGAGCCAGACTCTTTTCAGTCCTGCCCAATGGCAGAAGAGACATTAAATGAAACACAGGAGGCTCTGTCTGAACATTAAGAAACATAAAAAAGTGACTGAGCATGAGAACAGGTTGCCCAGATGGGCTATGGAGTTTCCACCTTGAAGATACTCAAGAGCCCTCTGGACATGGTCCTGGGCAGCCTGCTCTAGGACGCCCTGCATGAGTGGGAAGAGTTGGAGCAGATGACCTCCAGAGGTCTATTGCAATCTCAATTACTCTATCTTTCTGCATAGTTAGAGGAATAACGTCTAATTTAGACAATATATTTCTTTAAAAACTCAGTGCTTCTATAAAAACTCATTTTAAAATTTGCTTTGTGGCAAATTCAGTTTGATATGGGGAGTCTTCTGTGTGTGACGAAGTAATCATTAGCAGCTTTGTTTTCTTAACTTGGCGCTTTGGACTATACTTGGATAGTAGGAAGATTAGTTGTTCCTCATTGTAGAACAGTTTTGGACAGTTCGAGCAAAACCACACCTGATATTTATCTGTATTGAAGTTGTTATTGATTGTTATTTTGGGCCTCAATGCTCAGTTCTAAAAACTTATATTGATTGGAGATGTCAACTTTCCTAAAATCCTTTTTTACATAGAATCATTGAGGTCGGAATGTCCTGACTAAAAGCAGGGTCAGGTAGAGCAAGGTGCCTAGAAGTGTGCCCAGTTGGCTGTTTGCTATCACCAACTCAGTGATGAGACTCAGCATGCCAAAGTCTCTCTGAGTAACCAACACAACTACATGCTATATCTACCCTCCTCCAAGTTTTTTGTCTTCTGTCAGCTTGATAAGGAGGCCTTTTGCCCCATCCTTCCTCATCACCATACCTAGAGATGTTTAAAAGTCGCATTGATGAAGTGCTGAGGGATATGGTGTAGTGATGGGCTTGGCAGCATGAGGTGGCTGTACGGACTCAATGATCTTAAATATCTTTTCCAACCATAATGATTCCGTGATTCTGTGATTCTAGCTGATAAATGAAGATGTTTAAACAGTAGTAGCTCCAGGATCAGCCCCTGGGCCATACCCCAGGGGGATAACTGTCCTCCAACTGGACTTCATGCTGCTGATCCCAACCCTCTGAACCTACCTGGTCACTAGTTTTCAGTCTACCTCACTGCTCACTTATCTAACCTCTACCCACTTCCTCACTTTGTCTAGGAGGACATGACAAGAGGCAGTGTGGAAAGCCAGGGTGGTTAAGCCCGATTTGCCTTTGCCAACCCAGGCTGACCTTTCCCAGTCACCTTCTTGTCCTTTATGTGTTTGGAAATGGTTTCCAACAGGATTTACTCCTCCACCTACATAGGGACTGAAGTAAGGCTGTCTGGTTTTTAGTTCTGTGTTCCTCCTCATTATTTTTCTAGATAGGAGTGAAATTTACTGTCTTCCAGTCCTCCGGAATGTCCTCTGGTTGCCTTGACCTTTCAGAAATAAGTGAGAGTTGCCTTGCAATGACATCAGTCCATCCCCTCAGGACTCATGGGTACATCCCACATGTATGTCTCTGTAATGAAATTGTTGTTAAAGAAGACTCAGTGCATCTATTGCAAATAAATACCTGCTTTACAGAATATAGATTACTCAATTAATGGACTGACTGTGGTTTTTTTGGTGTTAATTTCTAAAATTTATCTAGGATTGGAAAAAGATCTTTAAAAGTATGAAAAATCCGATTTGCTGGGGCCTTCGCAGGTTTTTTTGCTGTCTCATCAGTTGTCAGTAGCAGTCATCAGTGAGTTGTAATCTCTGAAAACTGTTCAGGTGTCTTTTTTCAGTTACCTTTTCCATGAAAAGTAACAGGATATGCTTTGGATGTTTTAAAGCTGTGCTAAGAGGTCTTCTAGAAGACCGTAACTTGAAATTGGGCCAGATAAATGTATTTTTGTCCCTTTTGTCAAGATGCTACTTCACAATACAATGTACTTTGCTCTATATCACTCCTGTTGAAACTTGAGGACTGTTCATTCTTGAAAACTGATTATTACTGATCTAGTAGTGCGAACAGTCTGAAACGTGGTAAAAATGTGGGTTTTATTACTGCTGACTGAGTGTTGAACTGAGCTCAGTAACATGAACATGTGTTTTCTGCTTATTAGAAATGCATTTCTGTTTATGGTGCTGCTGGTTAAAAGTTGGACATTTAAGAATGGGTTCAGAGTGGTATCCACAATTCATTTGAATTCTGAGATTGAATATGAGTTCACAATCTGATTTTCCCATAATTTTGTTATTGATAGAATATCATTCTGCAGAAAATCAAAAGCAATATATATAGTTCATAACTGTGCAACTTCAGAGCAAGCTGGCAATGGCAGTTGTCAGTGAGAGGACTAAGAACAATTATTTTGCCTGTTCCTGTGCCACAACAAAAATGTCTTCTAAAGTATTGAATTGAATTGAATGTGGGGCTCCTTAGATACAGCTTATACATATACTAAATTAGAATTGACCATAGTTTGTTTGAGTTTCCAATACATATAACAGCTTTTAAGAATAGAAGTATTTATATTCTGTCCTTACCAGAGTGGTTTTCTTTGCTGTTGTTGCTTGGAGCAATGGTAGGAACTTATGACCCTATCTGGGTCACACACATCTTTTGCAGTTGTGCAGATCCTATTAGTGGTTTATGTATTGTTGTTTGAGATGCCCTGTATTTGGTTTCCTTTTTAATGAAGTACTATTTGTATTTTTCTGGACTTAATAAAATGTCTGGAAAATTCAAATTATGTGTTTATTTCTACAGTTTGAGAACACTAGGTTGGCCAGTGAACACAAAACTGTTTTCAGAAGTGATGTAGTTTGTGGTTTTGGAAGTATATATAATACGCTGAGATTTGAGATAAAAGGAGAATATGAGCAGCATTTTGTGGGGAGTACCATTTTATTAAAGCTTTGGCTTATACCTTCTGAAAGTATGGTTTCAGTTTTAGTATTGGAATGTAGGTCTAACAATATTAGCAACACATTCCCAGATTTCTAAATGTAAATATGAACTGTGCTTGCTAAAAATAAGTTCAACACCAAGTTCATCTTGGTGTTGCAACTCTGTCAGAGGGGATATTTTCTGTCACTGAGTTTCATCAACCAGACACAGTTTAGCATCGACTGTTTTTTCCCTTTTAAAATGTAGCCGATGTCTTTCTTGATGTGCTGCCAATCAATTCCACGTGCAGAGGAATTACTGAGTCCTGATTTTAAAAAAATATTTCTTTGTCAAGGTCTTCATTCCTTATTGTGATGTTTAAAATATTTAGGATTTAATTCAGTCTACACATTTTCCCTAAGTTGCAGACATAAACAAGTGGTTCTGTCTTGTACCAGAATACCTGTCTTCATGAGTATAGTAGAAATAGATCTTCACTTATCCAATTTAATCTGAAATTGAGTGAATGTCTCAAATACATGCATGAGTATATACGTGTGAGCACTTGTGTACATGCATACAGTGTTATCATAGCACTTAGCTCTTTCATAAACAACAAATCAGACTTAAAGCTCTGCAACATGAAAAATGAATGTAAAGGGTACTCTGTATGTCTACATTTTTTTGTAGCTCTCTTAATGATACATACAATTTTGCTGAGAAAGAGGATAGATATATTTTTTAAGTGTATGACAAGTTCATTTGGTTTGTGAAGACTCAGTCACACAAGAGGTGAATGGTTCCAATACTTGCAACACAGTTCCATTAATGTGAAGCAAGAATTGTTATGTATTTCTATCCATCATCATCATGCTTTTTATGGCAGGAACAGTATACAATAACACAAGTCTCTAATCCTCACTGAGAACTCTGGACAAATCATTTAGTGTTTATTTCTAAAACCTCTTAAAAATAATTTAAATATTGTTTAAATGTAGTTTCTTGATATTTGTTGTTAGAATTACAATTTTTCTGATAACTTAGTAAAATGGTTGCATTAACTAACAAATACATCAAACTGTCAGCCTCACCTCAGCAAAAATGTGATAGCTTAAAGTGTCATAAAGCCTTCTGCATTTTCCATTGATCGAAAAAAACAGGAATACAGTCCAGTGTGGTCATAGTAAGATTAGAGTGGGAGGGGTGCAATTCCAGCAAGTGTTACACATTCTGTCTTTAAAATGTATTTTTTTGGATATTTTCTATCTTCCATAAAAAAGTAACATAGATTAGAGATGTAATTAATATTACTAGATAGTATATCTACAAAACTTCATATACTATTTATTCTTTTCTTAGAATAGTTTTCAGTACATTTTTATTGATCAGCTAGTAACTGATTGTTCCTTGTGATGTTTGTTTGCATTTCTTTGCAGTTTTGTCACTGATAATATTCTCAGAGTTGACTGTGGTTAACAAATATCTGCTTATTGATTGGCTTGTTCAGTATAAACTAGTCTAATGCATATTAGACTTTACTTGGTCTTTCTCCACAATTTGCCTTGAGAATTTCGTTTCTCATTCTACTGTGGACAGTTTTCACACTGAACCTCCTACTTACTCATAATTTCTACTTTGCTTTTATAACAAACACATAAATAAAAGTGTCGTATAACCGTTTATGCTCAGTTGTCCCATATACTGCGTCCAGCAAAAGCCTTTCTTTTAATATCTACATGAATGTTTTTGTGATGTTAAATTTTGGTTTGAACACTGAAAAGAAACACTCTCAGTTTAGGAGACTGAGGGGGGACCCTCATTAATACTTAAAAGTATTTAAAAGGTGTATGTCAAGAGGATGGATTGACACTTTATTCTGTAGTGTCCAGTGATAGCCCTAGGGGAAATGGACAAAAGCTGGAACACAAAATGTTCCATTTAAACATAAGGAAAAACTTCTTTACTGCGACGATGAGGGAGCCCTGGCACAGGCTGCCCAGGAAGGGTGTGAAGTCTCCTTCTCTGGTGGTTTTCAAACCCACGTGGGTGCATTCCTGTGTGACCTGATCTAGGTGGACCTGCTTTGGCAGGGAGATTGGACTAGATGATCTCTAAAGGTGCCTTCCAATGCCTGCCATTCTGTGCTGTCATTTAACAAATAACTCAATATGTACTAGAAGGTGTCTGCATGGTGAAGAGCAATATATGAATAAAATTATAGTGATCCAATATTTTTTTATATATTTTATTTTTTTATGTTTCTCTATAAAATAGTAAGCTTCAATTTCTTACATCTAATTATTAACTGGCATAATTCTAAGTGCTTTTTACTTGAATGAATATTGGTATTTATATTCAAAGAACAAACCAGTTAAAAACAGATAAGCTAAAATATTTCACTTGCAGCTTAGCAACCTGATTGAGTTACTGTTTTTTCCTCATCTATTATAGTTTGCTCTTTTTTTCCCCACTTAATATAAATCAGATACTTTGAATACAGGTTAATTAGAACATGAAGATTAAATAACATTGTACAGTACAATGTCCTACACATACTCTAAAGTTGCGTGTTCATACATGATTTATATGGAGCATAAACATAGTTTTCTTTATTCTGTCATTCTAAATTGTAATTATAGAAACAGAGCTAGAATTATTTTAAAATGATTTGTAATTTACATAAACTAGATTTTTGTGTAACTGGAAATAATAGAAGTCTGTAGAGTAGTTTCCATCTGTGTGAGTGTTTTGCACTTAACTGTCATCAAAAATCTGAGGCTTACCAGCTTGTTTGATTGATTTATGCCTCAAACCAATGTTCAAGAAAACAACCTCAATGTTATTTGGCTGGAGAAAGCTCCTTCTAGTAAGTGTGAGGAAGGACTGCCCTAGTCATGCCTCTTAAAGTATTATTTCTCAGAGAAGTCTTAGAGAAGTTTGGGATTTTTTCTGTAACATGGAACATTCATGCTCATAACAGCAATTATGGTCTCCAAAGGAAAAGAAAGTTCTACATAAGACTCACATAAGTAACGTGTCAAGCTTTAGTGATGAGAAATCTGCTTGATGGGATAACAGAGAGGTCAGTGTGTAAGGTGTGAAGCAAAGTAATTACTTCTCAATACATACTCTAGGCTGAAAAATCTGCATAGTTCCATTTAATTGGTTTGCTTTCAGCTGAGCTTCCATGAACGAGATCAGGTAGAAGAATCACTTCATTTTTCCTTATCCTCCAGTGCCAGCCTTGACTGATTTGTTTTCTTACATGGAGTGTCATCTCATATGTGTGTACAAGTCAAGCCACAGAAAGGTTAAATGTAAGGCAATAAATCTGGAAAAGCAATGGAATCCCTAGGAAAAGGGAAGCATTGGGTGGTGAGCAGTCATCAT
Organism: Urocolius indicus; assembly: GCA_013401255.1. Classification (NCBI taxonomy): domain Eukaryota; kingdom Metazoa; phylum Chordata; class Aves; order Coliiformes; family Coliidae; genus Urocolius; species Urocolius indicus. The sequence continues at coordinate 42,220 of WBNH01008607.1, forward strand.
CCTGAGGAAGAGAAAACCTGTATCCAGGTTATCTCACACAAGCCACTAAAAGTGCATTACCTGGTAAATAGTTGTATAATTTCCACTTGCTCTGATAGGCAATGAATTATGGAGTAGACATTTTAGTTCAGTGTTCACAGACCTCAGCCCAAAACTATCATAATTTTTTATGTCTTTCTGCCAAATTAGGACACTTCTCTGCATGGTCATGACTGGCAATTGAATTTATTGATTTTGTTAACAACACATGTAAGATTAATGATTTGAGTTCAAATTTAAGCACCTTTTACAGATTAAAAATTTTCAGTAAAAATTGAATTTTACTGATATTTCTGTGTATTTTAATTTATTTCCTCTACAGATGATTCAGACCATCAGGACTTTAGTGGAAAATACAGATAGCTTATATGAGAAGATAGTACAGTGTCAGAAAGCAGGTAAGTACAAGATGTTTTTTTTAAAATGTTATAAAAAAAACTGAATGCATTTTTCTATATTGACCAAAACTATTAGAGGAGTTTATTTATTCCACTGTAGCAAGAAAACTAAAACTATCCAAAACCCAATAACAAACAAACAAACAAAAGATTATTTTAACTTAGCTACATACAGTAACAGTGATATGGACATTTCAAATCATAGAAGTCAAAGATTAATCCATAGAATAACAGCTTGACTTTGGAAATAAGGAGCATTTTGTGTATGGACAGTACCTTGTCAGTATAGTCATTTCCACAAAAAGCATTACAACAGCATTTCAGGAGAGAAAGTGAATCATCTTCCTTCACAACTAAATCTTTTAACCATCTTCTTCTACTATGTGAGAACTTTTCCTCTTGTGTTATATGATAGGCTTGATATCTTCAAGAGCCTGGTTGAAGTACCTTGCTTTCTGATAATTACATGGTGATAGTTCAGATGTTTTGTCCTTGTGTTACTGTAGGTCTGTTGGGTGGATACCCTCTGGTTCTGCTGCTATGTAGCTATTTTATCTATTCAGAGTAAAGTTGGTTTTACAGATAATTACGTGTTTTGTAGCAGGCTTTTCAAACCACGTGGATGCAGAAAGTCTGTTCAAACTTTGTTATGACCTACTGATCCCACAGATTCTCTGGAGTTTTTCCTGTTTGTGTTATGTATTTGGAACAGATTGTGTTGTTAGTTCTTAATCCCTTCACAAATTGCCTCTTTTTCACTGATATATTGCTTCATGTTTTAGAATTGTTGCCCATCAGAAAAGGTTGCACTGTACTGGCTCATATGGATTCCAGTAAACTTCCATACATCTGGTTTTCTTGAGTCTTACAACCGTATTTTACACAAAGAACAATAGTCCAAGAATCCTTTGTTTAAGAATGCAAAAGACTTAAGACCCATGCTAAATAGCAGATTTTGAGATTTTGATCTCATTTAAATGAGAAACCTCCAGCATGGTGACATAAGTCTAAGTATGGATTATGTAATAGATCTTGCTGTTTAGGGCAGCTTTAGCCCTTCAGGGTCAAGGTACTATTTAAGATTAATGAGCTGAATTGGATTACCTTCCTTTTAATATCAGTGGTTTTTGAAGATTTTCTTATGAGTAATTGATCTCATAATCTTGGTAGATGCTACTCTTTAATTTTCAGTAAAAGATTATACATTTTCCTGTCTAGTTTCTTGATAAGGAAAAAAGAAAATTATGCCTTTGTGCTTCTTTATTTTGTGTCTCAAAGAATGAAAAAGCTGCTAAAATAAGAAGAAAAAGTCAAACTGGCAATAAGCAGTAAAATTTCATTGTCTTGAAGAGGCTTACAAGGGAATTCCATAAAACAGACAAAGTGGACTCACTCATTTAAACCATTTTTTCTAACTTAAGTTTAATCATAAGACTGAGGCATTATTTCTTATGTAGGTTGATGGTCTATTGAATAAGGGAAGATTCAATTCTTGAGATCACTCTCTTCAGAATTTAGATTCTTTACTACTAATATTCTCTAAGAACATTTAACTGTAAACCTCTCATTTTGGTTCTTTAAGATTAAACACAATGAAAAAAACTTATATTTTCTTCATATCAGAAATATCTATTGAATGCATTTTAGATACATTAACTAATGAAAAGATATGGAAACGTAATATTACTTCAGTTCCCACTGTACTCATTCTTTGACAGAATTAAGAAAAAAAATCTTCATTAAGTTCAAAATTATTGCAGTGCCATATATTTTCTTGCTATTAAGACATCTCAACAGACTGCAAGAAAATATAATGTAGGAAATTTAAAGACAGTCCAATCTATCCCCTTAATATGTTAAATACCTAAAATGCTACCATATCTTCTTCAGTGTAAAGAATTTGAATGTCCAAGTCACCTTACTCCCTCCCTTGCCTCCTTTGTACCCAACTCACATCGTTCTTATAATTCCCTTTTGAATCTTCTATTCCGTTCTTTTGCTTTCTGGATTAAATACTGTCTGAGCTCATCACTGGTTAAAAGAGAGAACCTCAGTTTAGGAATTTGCTTTGGTGTGGGAGCTCAAAAGGACATGTGATATTCCCAATATTCATTAAATAATCAAATTTATTGCAATAGTAAGCAAAAAGAGCTTGCTGGAGACAGAATTATTAAATGTAATCAGGTGTAGATATGTCTGTGGGACAGTACAGGAGGACCTTGTGACACTGAGAATTATAAAACAATATGTGAAATGTAACATCAGTAAGGGTAAATTAATCTGTGTAGGGAAAAAAGTAGCCTCGACAATACCTCCATGAAGTGCTCTGTAAGATTTCTGTTTTAATTCAGGAAATGAAGTTTATATTGTATAGAGTTCTAACAGAAGTCTCAGCTACACTATCTTTTTCTGTAAGTTTGGCTGTCGTAGCTTTGCTTTATGTACGTCATTTTCCTGTCCGCTGTTTTGATTATATCTGTCACTGCATTCATTTCTATACTTTTTCCTCGTTGTACATCAGGACTGAGCTGCTTTCACTTTTCTCATGTTTGCTCATTTGTTAGCAAGAGTTTCCACTGCCTGATAAGATTGTCAGCCATCCTCACAGGTTCTGTGTCAGCCATCGTCATGCTTTCCGTCATGTTTTGTCCCGCAGGCTCACTGTAAACATCCACCAGGCTACTCCCTTTGAATCGATTTTTAAAATTATCCCACAAATATAGCGAGATTGACACATGTCCTCCTACCACCTTAACCAAAATAGTTTTCATTGCTTCCTTGTACTCCCCACTCTTTCTTTACCCATCTGTTCTCTTTTTTTCCCCTCATACTTTAATTCTAAGTTGTTGGAGCAGGGACCATGGTATTTATCCAATCTGTACAGTGACTAAAACAGCACGAACTCCCTTCCAACCCTTAAGATTCTGTGATTTTGTGACTTAGTTTATTAAATAATGCAAGTAGTAAAAGACATAAAAGGAGTTCATTTTCTAAAGTGTGCTCCAAAGCAGTCCTTCAGCAGTGTCAGAAACAGGATACAATTTCAAGAAAGGGAATTTCCAGCTGTTCTGAATGATCTCAGGGATAAACACAGTGCACAATATCAGTTGGGAAGAAGTTTAGGATGAGTGGATCTTTAGGTGAAAGATTAGGGTGATGGCCATACGAGCACTGCAAATACTTATAGTTGAAAATTAAAGTAACAAAATGAATTTTTTTTTCAAATAGCTATAACTCAATTCACCACTCTTAACCACCGATGTTTTTCAGCAAAAAGACATGTTTACTGAGCTTTTTCTTTTACTATTTGTGCCTGTTGTCTGCATTCTAAATTGGTTTACTTAGAGCCCACCACAACAAAGCCTGTATGATGCAGAAAAAGTTAATATTTTATGTTATGTACAGATTAGATAATCCATTAGTAGAGAAAATATAATTAAATCTTGAGCAGCACTTTTAACTGTGTATATAGATATGCAGTTGAGCCTTTATTTAATCAATGGAAGGGTCTGTTGTTTCCAACATTTTGGTGGTTATCCCTGACTTGAAAGAGAGTATGCAGTGTTTGTGGTATGGGTACTGTAAAGTTTCACAAGTTCAGCAGAACTTGTTAATCCACGTCTAATGAAATACTACCTCTTATCAGCAAGTCTTGACATTTTGATTAGAAGCTACTGCATTTAAACTTTGTCTTAAAATGGAGGAAGGGAAGAAATACTTCTTTATCCCTTACCATTGGACTTCATAGCTGAGCAATATCTAATGTGTTTGACTGCATTAGTAGGACATGCTGATCATCAGGTTTAATCTTAGAATTGTATCATTTCATGAGGTTCACTGTTAAAAGTTAACATAAATTCTAGCATCACCTGCTATGACTAAAGCAGCACCTTGAGGTCCCTCTCAGCCAGTCTCCATTCTTCAGAAATACCTACTTTTCCGTGTTTTCTCTTTTGTTCCTGTTTTTACTAGGTTAGCTATGAGTTTTGGGGTTTATTACCACAATAGGCAGACCCCAATAGTTAAGGAAAAGTCTCAATGAAAGACATATTCATAGCAATCCTCTTCTTTATATGTCTCTTAACTTTCTTTCTATATTCGGTCCATGAATTTTACCTGTGTTTTTCTTTCCTGTATTACTCTGTTACAATTTTTCCACATTTTTCTTGCCGTTTGTCTTTCTTTTTCAAGCAACTCCACTAAGCATTTCCAGGTACAGCTCCACAGCATCTCAGGTCATATGGCCATTGCATATACTCTCGTGTTCCTCTTCTTGAGTGCCTTGAGTATTCTTGAAGCAACATTCTACTGGGGGGGAGGAGAAACAGTTGAAGAATTGTGCTTAGATTAACTTAGATATCATTGGTGATCAGTCTTTCTTCTTTATGGTTGAATCTCTCTCCATTGTTATTCACAGCGGTCATATGCCGTATTTTTCATATATTACTCCTCATACATGGCTTGCCTTGGATGGTGGTGTTTTTTTGGGGAATCTGATATGTTTTGCACAAGTGTGGATGATTTCTAGGATACCTCTTCCATACTTCTAGATGTTCTTATGATCTAACTGCACTTAGGGCAAACACTTAAACTAACACAGACTTTTGTGGTATTCTTCTGAATTTCTTCTTCCTTCACATGAAGCCTTTTTTCCTCTACCGTTAATGCAATCCTATCAAAATAAAAGATCAACTTGAATTAAGCTACTGTCTAGAACGGCACATTCAACTTTCAGCAACTTCAGTGAGCAAAAATGATTGGACAATTTGTTTATGTACTGGAAATCAGATTGACATTGTAAGAAGCTAAAAAAATTCTCGATTTTAAATAGCCTTTCTAAGTACAGAAATATTTACAAAATAAATCTATTATATTAGCTTGTAGTTCATGTTTTTAGCAGTTGCCTTCTACTTGTGAAAATTCTTAGATGAGATTGATTATATGTCATTATATCTCTTTAGATATAGAGAAATATTTTAGAGTTCACAAATACAGCAGACATTTTATTTACTAAGATCTGCTCAAAGGCTGCACAATAGTCCCAGCTACAGTCCAATGCAAAGCAGTAGGAAAAGATGAGGAGTCTATTTATTTCCCTGTGGACTTTCTGTATTTACATTTTACTTCACTGGTACAACAGCTGCCGACTGAGACTAATCAACAGTTCCATTCTGTCCATAGGTAGGGGTTAAGAAAAAGCAGAGGTAGGGAAGTTTTACAATCAGTATGGTTGAAAGACAAATTTTGTAACATGCTTTGTTAGCTGAGGTGCTGAAAAGTTGAATAAGTTTTTAGACAAATCTCAAGTTGAATACAGCTTGGGAAAATGGCTCCGGGTTTAAATTAATTGTGTTAATGAGGCAATTTGAAAGAAAAAGGTACCAAATTCCTCCAGTGAAGAAGGTGATAGGAAAGAAAGGAGGAGTTACTTTCCTGGGGAAGCGAAAGAGATAGTAATTACAATTGCTAGTGAAACAATGTGGGATCTGAAGACTGGGAGAAATTATAGTGTGCAATAAACCAGTATCTTCATTAAGTCTGATTTCTAGCATTCAATAGAATCAAGATTTTTTTTTTCCCTTAGACTTTCATTGGTCTCTCTTGAGGATTAAGGCTGATAAATAAAAAATGGAAACAGCAGTTTGTGGGGAAAAAACCCCTCTCCTTTGTAGAGAAAATAAAAAATTTGGAGAGGGGTGGATATAGCAGGTAGTTGTGCTTTTTACTCAGAGAGACTTTGACAAGCTGAGTAAGAAGGCTGAGGCCACATCTGGAGTGTTCAGGTCCAGTTCAGGGCTTTCCAGTACAATAAAGATCCAGACTTACTGTCCAGCCCAGGGCCACAAAAAAGAGTTAAGGGACTGGAGCATCTTTCATATGAGGAGAAGCTGAGTAAGCTGGGACTGGAAGAGGTTACCCAGCGTGGTTGTGGAGTCTCTATCATTGATGATATTCAACAGCAAACTGGGCACAGTTCTAGGCATCGTGCTCTTCGTGGCCCTGCTTTGAGCCAGGCAACTGGACTTGCTGCATCTGCAGAGGTGCATTCCAACCTCAGTGGTTCCATGTTAATAAGGACTTTAGGAAAGTTGACATCTCCAATCAATAAAAGTTTTTAGAACTGAGTGTTCAGTCTCAAGACAAAAATCTTGTAAGAAGTTTGTTATTGAGAAAAAATTTTGTGCAATACAGACAAATTAAAACACAGGAAATTCCGTCTGAACAGAAAACACACATCCTATATAATCTTTGCAATCTCTCAGAAACTTGTGGATAGTGTCCTTTTTAACGTCAGTATAAATGGAAAACATGAGTAACCTGTGCTTTTTATAGTAAGCAGGTGGTATATGCAGAAATATATTAAGAGTGATAAATCAGGTTTATGTCCAAGAGCTCTCTAATAATAATTCTAGAAACAATTAAACCTCATATAAGTAATTTGCTTACTATATTGTAATGAGAGTGAGAGCTGAACTTGCACATTCAGTTTTCTTTGCAAGCATGTCTTAAAGGCATTTTTATATGAGTTTATATGGATGCATTTTTTATTTCATCAATTGAGCTGTAAATATAAAGCTCTTTCCTCTTTTTTTTCCTTTTCCTATTATCTTCTAAGATGTCAGTTTCATTTTGGAATTCAACACTTTTGTTAATACTTTGCCACTATTAATACATTAAATAGTTTTGAGGCAAAATGAAAGAAAATCATGGAGAGATCTAGAAGGGAATACCAAGAGAGATGCAGTCAATAGTTAATTGATATGCTGCATTCAGACTCTAAAGTTGTCCATATATTGTGTAGTGAATATATTCCATTCAGCAGATGGGAAAAAAAAAAGACTAGAGGGAAAATAAGCCATTTCAGTTCATCAGGCAAACTAGTAATAGAAACAGAAATAAAATTCAAATCTATTTGTCCCTGGTTGCGTGTTTAGACTTAGAGTAGGATAACTTTAGTTTAACGTGATAATGAGGAGTTGGCCTATCCAGCCCTGAGATGTTGAGGACTGGAGAATGATTAGTGCTGTTGAAGCAGGAGGCACTTGTTTGCTGAGGATTTACGTGTGCCCTGGTAGGATGATTTTGTGGAAAAGGGCACTCAGATATTACTGCTATCTGCCAGGAATATTTAGCTGGAGTGGAATGGCTTTGGCAGAACAGAAATGTAACAGCAGAAGTATAAAGAAGGGAGTCACCAGCAGAAGGTAGTCAGTGAACCAGAAAAGAATTTTTCTGGCTATCAGAATATGTGGTCATCACTATCTCTGTGCTTGAGATGCTAGTGGCCTTGTGTAAGAATAATCTGCAAAGCACCAATTTCACATCAATCATGCAGACCCTCACCATTATTCTTACACTCTCTCTGAGCAGCTTCAGTTCAGGGTTCTTAACAGTGCCTATGGATTTGAAGAAGATGGAAATGAGGTACAAAACTCCAAAAGTTTAGCAGTATAGTCTCAGAATTCATGGTATAGATCAGAAAATCTATATTTTTATGGTGGCAGTAAAGATGTAATGTTATAAATGTGGATCTGTACATAATCTTTTCGTGGTCATATTAGGAGTTTATTTTTTTTGGATCATGTGATCAGGAAATGGATGCTTGGAAACACTGATGGGTGAATGAACTTTAATTTCTCACCTGGTTAGCTGTTTGGGGGAAATAGAAGATGAAGGGTTTACTTGAGGCTGTATGCTAGAGGCAGAGTCTGAGCTGTGCAGAAACAATTTCAAATAAAAATGATATGGTAGTTTAATTCAGGAAAAATATTTGCCATTTATTTTCATTGTAGTAATGTTTAAAACAGTAAGAAAGCCTAAAAAAACCACTCTTATCTCAAGTTAATTTATGACTAGTTTTAAAAACATATAGGAGAAGGTAAGGAACATACAATGAAAATATTCAGTCGTATCTATTTCATGTTAAGAGCAGGAGTGTGTGGTAGAGAGTTTATAAAGAGTAGATACTGTTATGTCCTTAAAAGTCAGTCTACTCTAGGATTGACAGCCAACACAGGTTTGTATTGCTATTTCATTATAATTAATTACCTGTAAATTTTGAAGCACATATCCTTACGGGGAAAATAGAACCTCTCAATCAATATAGATAAAATTACCACTTGTAATTAAGCTATAGCTTGGATTTATGATCACATGTGTAAGTCAAAACCACTTGTCAACTTTTGCCTTCAAAATACCCTTTATGTTAGTACTGATGGAGATCCTGAGAACACAATTTTATGTATGATTTCTGTAATCCATGTTGGGCTGACATATATATATATAAGTGGAAGGACATTTTACTTCTCCTAAATGAATAAAACTGTTTCAAAATTATTTTTATATGCCTTCTAACAGCAACAAGGAAAGCAGATTATTTTTCTTATGTCTGTGCAGCACTCCTGGTTAAAACTAAAACTCTGGTCACTGCTCAATGGTTAGATCAGGCTATCTGAATTTTGTCAACAATTTTTTGGTTTGAGTTTGTCAGATATGGATTTTGTGGACACAGTAGTTCACGTGGGTTTGGTAAAATGTCCTTAGCTTTTCATTTAGCACCTCTCCATCTCAGTTTTCCAAGCAGGGATAAGGTGACATGGTTATTTTCTGGCCTGGCTCCAGCACGTAAACTCCTAGCTGAACAACTGCGATGTAAATTTAGTGTATAAAAGAGCAAGGCACAAAATAAATTTGTTGGAATTCAGTATTTAATGAAATTATGTTTTCCATTCTATTAAAAATGTTTTTACATGTAGTGCAACAAATTCAGTTGTTCTTAAAGAATATTTTTGTATGGTAAATATTTGCTTAAATACATCTTTGTACGGCATTGAACCAACAGGTATTTCACTATGTATTTTGGCTTTGAGAGATTTGTGTATATTGACATGTTATATAACACTGCACATTACTAGATCAGATACGTTTGTGCTTGAAGAGTGAAGTTTCTGAAGCTTTTTCACTGTCCTGTTGCATTGCTAATTGTGAATCACTATCTCTGTGATCACAAAAATGCATTAAAATAGCTACTATATTCCTCCCTCTCTTGTTCTTACAGCAATGGAGTTTCATGAAAACCTGCACAATATAGGAGCAAGAGAAGGCTTAAAAGAAAGAAAACTGCAGAAATCAGTAGAAAGTTTTACGTGGAACATTACAATTTTAAAGGTAATGTGTTTTCCTTTATTAGTTATTGTGTTTTTCCATTGATAACTGACATTCTAATATTGTTACTGGTCATTTTTCTGTGTCACAGTTCAATTGCATGTATTCACTTCTATAACCCTACTTAGTTTAGTTTACATAACTTGAAAACATAGCAGACTCTTAATGTGATCTTCTACTTACGTTTTTTATCATTGGGCGTGTTGTTTCATTTCTGATTTTGTCTTCTTACAACCTTTTAACATAAATAAGATCCACTTTAATCTTCAATTACATCAGTGAAACAGTGAGTATTGATTTCTTTGAAGCATCTCAGGCCAGGAGGAAACTATGCTGCTATTTAAACCCTATTTTGTAATTTGAAAGGGAGTAAGAGTGTTAAGGTTAATGTAGTTATTGAAAAACAAAAAGGAAGCTGTTACTACTGCAGTTCATTATGAATGCTGATTAATTATATGTACAAATTATAATAGTAGCCCAGACTGGACTAAGTGGAGTGTTTATGGGCTGGAAATTCTGTCTGCATTTTGTTGAGTATTTGCTTTCTTTTTGACACAACAGTAGATGATGAAGTATAGAAAAGCTTTCAGCCAGAGATGCTCAGGAAACTGAAATGTGTAACAGTTCAGGTTTCTTATCACTGGTCTTTCATCTTGGCAGAGTATATGAAAATTTATAGAGATAGCAAAACTACCATCCTTAATTTATTCCCTTGACACTATCATGCTAGCCCAAATTATTCATGTTTTGTCTTTACATGCACTAACGAGTTCTTCTCTCTCACTCAATCAAATATCTCATCACTACATTAAACTATAAAGTCTGTTTTAATTATAAAGAAAATTATTTTCTCCCACACATTTCTTTTATTTTTAGTTCGTGTTGAAAACATGATTCCCTGTTGCCTCTTCTTACAGTAAACTGCTACAGAAAGCAGTAATACACTGACTTTCCATGTTGGTTTCAACTGTTAAGCTTTTCACAGTGTTGCTTGTTGCTGTGGTTCCTCTTGTGTGGACTGCAAAAATCCAAAGCAGAGGAGAATCAAAAAGAGATGAAATTTGCTATGACGTGTACAGTTAATACATTAAAGAAGATGCATGCGGGGTCTGCTTATAAGTAAAAGGACCAGACTGTCACTTCTTTTGGACCACAATGACCCCATGCAACACTACAAGCTTGGGACAGTGTGACTTGAGAGCTGTCTTGCAGAAAAGGACCTGAAGGGGAGTTGTAGTGAGGTGGAAGTCGATCTCTTCTCTCCAATAATGAATGCTAGTACATGAAGAAACGGATTCAAGTTGTGTCAGAGAGGTTTAGATTGCGCATTAGGAAGAACTTTTTCTACTGAGAGGGTTATTAAGCATTGGAACAAGTTGCCCAGGGAATCACCATCCCTAGAGATAAATATTCAAAAGACACGTAGATGAGGTGTTGAGGAATGTGGTTTAGTGATGGGCTTGTCAGTGTGAGGTTAGTGGTTGGACTTGATGATCTTAAATATCTTTTCCAACCATAACGATTCTGTATTTCTATGATTCCTTTATTAGAGTGGAGATTCCTGAAGACAGTGTATAGGATGTGTCAAGTACCGTTTCTGTGCTAGCTAGGGAACAGAAACCACTGAGTCAGTTCACTGGGTTTGTGCAAATGTCAAAGAAATAAATTCTTACCTCTTCTTTACTTTGCTGTCATGTGTATCCAATATAAGCTTGGATAGGCATATCTACTTTAATGCTGCCTGAAACAACACTAGCTTTACTTTGTTTCTGTTTTCTGTTGAGAATATAAGGATTGGGGAGGGAGGTTTGCAGTTCACGAGCGATTGAAATGTCTCTTCAGAGCACTGAAGGGCTTCTATGTGAATCCTTAGGATTAACATCATTATGAAAACAGAAGACCTTCCTTTTGAAGAATTATTGAGAAAATCTCTTCAACATTGACGTGGCTTTTTATTACCTGCAGATTAGTACCTTTCTGTGGGAAGGTACAATTTATCCCATAATTAATACTTTATTAAAAAAAAAAAAAAAGAGATGTTAATCAGCATGTTGTTGAAACTTTAATGGGATGTGTTAGAGAAAGTTCTGGTATGTTGTATATCAGAATTAATTTACAAGTATTACAGTTCACATAGGCATCTATTAAGAGCTGTTATTCACATTTAGATGTACAGAATGTTAGTTGTTGTGATTTGTTTGAAGTAATGCACTGATGCTTTTCACTCCAGAAGATTAACCATAGGCTGTAACCATCCACTTCTCTTGCTTTACATAATTAAATAGAAAAAGTTTATCAGTTTATAAGACACTGCTCTTCCTTTCTGGCAAAAAAGACTTGCACTCATAATTTGGATCTAATACTAAATTTTTCCATTTCCATTTTTCCAGTTCTCTAAAAACTACATGAGAACATAGATGGAAGGTGATTGCCCACATTTTTTGGAGGAAAAATTGATCAGGAGAGTGGCAATCTAAACTGCTTTAAGAAGAATTTTTTTTTCCCCTGTCCATTCCCTTGCATACATCAAATTAACTTCTCTCTTGAAGAGCATGAAAGTAAAACCCTGTCTATCCACTGGCCTCAAATTTTGGTGTTCAACATGCAAGACAGTAGAGCTGACTCGCCAAAGAGAGTGCCATGCTTAGATGGATCTAACTTTTTTTTCTTCTGTAATTAGGAACAGTGTCTTACACAGTCTCATGGCTGTGATTTAGGAAATGCTGTGTGGCTCTGATTTCTGCATGAGTGCCATCCTCATCTCCCTCACAGAGGGATCGTAGAATGCTCATATGGTGTGGCTGATGTATTTTCCAAGCCAATTAAGCTGCATTTTACCCTCAAAGCACATATTGATTTTTTTTTTCAATTAGAACATTTTGACTACAGTTGATGCAATGGAAAGACTGATAAAATTAAAAAATTGACAGCTTAATTCTAGGAGAACTGTTTGTTTAGAACAGCTGATATAGCTCCTAGATATCTCTATGTGTGTGTGTATGCATTACAACTACTGTTTCAAAGGGTTTTATATTAACTAATTTGAAGCCATGTGGCCAAATGTATTATTACTATAGTATGTTTAAATTCAAGTGAAATATATCTGTCCGATTTGTGTGTGTATATGCACACATTCCTATTCTTATGCACCCCTTATACGTACATAGAGACGTTTGGTAAACTTCAGAACATCAATTTAGTCTGCTTTAGTGAACTTTATTGCCTGAGAGAGATTGTACTGTGTTAGAATATTTATGTCAAATAGGCAGTTGAAAGATCATTAGCTACTAATTAATTTATTGTTGTTACTCAGGCTGATGGCACTCATATTTTCTAAACATAGATAATCACATTTCCTGCCAGAAGGAGTACACGGTTGAAGGAAGAAAATCACATAAGTGTTGTCACGGCAGACTCCAACAAACAACCTAATGTAACAACTTACGGACTTTTCTGGCATAGGCAAAAAATTGGAGATGCCCATAGGAAGTGCATAACAGTATCTTTAAATTAGTCTTTACAACAAAGAGCTGATCTAATATGAGTTCAGTGAAAGTATTCAGAACAAAGGTGGGACTCCTAAATTTGTTCGTTGTTGGATCTGAGTTTTTAGATGTGTCACATTAGCAACATGAATTACTTTCTCTTGCAAGAAGTCCCAAGTCATGCAGTTCATTGCATCTGTTATGTCTGTAATGGCTTTTTTTCGGATCTGGATTACTTTTTTACCTTTCAAATGCATTGGGTTACTGTTCAGCAGTGCTCACTGGTTAAAACTTGATTTTTTAAGATACACACTGCTTTTTTTTCCCACCATATGGCTTCACAATGGTATGACAACAGAGCTAGACACTTCACATTAATTGTGCAGACCTCTATAACTCAAGCTTCTGTTGTATCTGGTAGCAGTGGTTGGCTCTAGTTCTATCTTTGCATCAAGATGTGCCAGCAGATAATGACATCACAGTTGGTTCCACAAACATTTTTCTGAGTTCAGTGGCTTTCAGAAATCAGTTGCTTTATTCTAAGTGTTGGAGAAGAGTCATGTACACAGATTCATTTTTCTGTTTCCCCTTGGTCTACACTTGATCCCACTTACTTGAATGTGTTTAGGCTGAACCTCTCTTGTCTGCAATAATCCCTTCATCCCAGATCCTCTCTTGTCTAGAAAGTTAATGTTCCCTGATCAGTCTTGTCTACACACTTCCAATTCCTTGCTGAACCCCCAGCTTTCTCCTTCCTGTCACTGCTTCATCCAGTATTCTGTTTCTGTTTTTTGGTGCCTAATTTTGTCTTTTTTGAAAACAATTTTCAGATTGTTTTCGTATTCACATTGCCTTCATCCTCTAGAGATCCTTCGCAACGTGTCTTTTGGTTTTCTCATCACCTTATCTGATTTTGTTGTATTCTGCAGTCTTCTCCCTGCTCTGCATTTTTATATGTTTTTTTCTCTTGAGCTTTTAATCTCATTACGTGTTGTTTTTCAGTTGTTGGTCTTTCTACTTGTCTGTCATTTTCAGGTTTCTTTCAACATGGTGGATTTAGTCAATCTGGTTTTTTTCTCTATTCCAATCCCAAATATTGTCTCAGTCTTTTCCTTTCTTCCCTCACCTGTCTGATCCAAATTTAGTGTTGTCGCACTGTGTTCATTTTTCATTATTTCGCAATCACCTCTTTCAGTAAGAGCTGGTCTCTGCTTTGTATAGTACAGTCCAACTTCCCTTTCTGTAGTCCTTTGCCAGATCAGTCTGAGAGATCCTCTTGCCTCCTTCCTTTTCTCTGTCTACCTTGTTGCCAGAGTCCATGTCCCAGGCTCTTCCTTCCCCTCCTCCAGTCTTGCTTTTGGACTGCTAGCATTAGCAACCAAATGTTGGTGGTAAGACAACTTGGAAAAGCCAAGCAGGAAAAACGCAACTACTTCTAACACGTATTCATTATTGTGTGGGAATGGAATACGCATTGTCTTGCCACATTGCTGGAACTGTCAAGAGATGAAGAATGATCGAGAATGAAATCCCAAGTGATTGTATTAACCACATTCAAAATCTGATTTTTGTTTCTTAAAAGCTTGGATCCACTGCTCTGGATTACTGAAGTCGTTCGTATTACGAGTCTCTACCCCAAGTGGGAGTGGAGAGGGAAGGATGGAAGATTGTAAAAACAATCCTGATGTCATTTTCCTATCTTTATTCTCAGAACTGAACGAACCATGTGTATAAGGTTAAAGAATAATATTAAATAGTAATAATAAGATCTGCCAATGGCAACAATCCTGCATAGAAAGTATCAGCTTAAGTAGTTACAGTTTGGCAAGCATGTAAGCAACGGAAAGCAGTTTTTTTCAAACAATAAGTTTTGGGCAACCTTATTAATAGACCGTTGCTAGCAGCTCTGCCTATAATAAACAACTTGATTAAAGTTCCAGAACTATATTCTACTAATCCATGTAAAATGGAACTTAGGCTAGAAACAGATGCACTCCAGATATGACTCATTTAGTCTGCTGGAGTGTTTTAAATTAGCTTTTAGTTGTTTGTCAGTTTGGAAAAAATATTATTAAAAAAAAAAGTATCCCCGGTTTTCTTTAGAAGAAAATAGTCTGAAGCTTGTGATGTGATTGGTGGAATTGTAGATTTTTTCATGTTTGGTAATCAGAAAAAAACACATTGCCTATTACGGTCTTGGATAAGGGGAGCAGGGTTATTTCTTTGAAGAAAGCAATATTTGTTTTCAATTTGTGTGCCTCAAATGCGTAATTCTGCTTACTTCATAGGACAGAATTTATGTTCTGAGTTGCTAAAGAAGGAAGGCTGAAGTATCACACCATGAGTGTACACATGTGTTTTTCTGACTGCTGTTTTACCTCTCTTCTTTTATTTTTTAAATCAAAAAGTTGGATTTTATTTAACCTTATTTGGCAAAGGAGGAGGGGCAACATATCTATTACACCTCTAGAAGAGATATTAGCAAGTGTCTGTTGGAAGCCAGAATTAACACAGTACAGACATGTGTACCTCAGCTAGAAAAATGTGCAATCAGTGTTCGTACCTGATTAAACATTATAGGAACTGACAGTCTCTACAGTAACTGGGGTTTTTTTGTTTGTGTGTGTTTTTTTCAGTTTCAAAAATCTGTTATTTTTGAAGCATCATTTGCTTTTCCATAAGCTGAGGGACAGTTCTCCTTCAGGAGTGCAGACACAGCACGCTTTGGCACTTACAGGCTTTCTACATGTGTTGGTGTCCACCATTAAGACAGATATTCTCACCATGCACTGCAGCCTTGCTCATCCCCGGTATATGGAGTGGCTAGGCAAGTCACAGCTGCAGGAAAGGCAGTCCTTAATCAGCTAATGAGAGCTGTTGCTGTTAGAAGGCTTTAATCAAAACAAAGAGATGGAGTAACTAATAATGCAGGACAGGGCCAAATCACTGAAGTCTGGGACAGTTTCTCACACAGCTTCACTTAAAAGTTAATTTGCTATGAAGAGTAAGATTGCAAGTAAAGAGGGAAAGCGATAGCACTGAGCTGCAAACAACCCTGTGAAATCTTTATCATCTCTGTCCTCTGACAGTTGCTTACCAACCTTGTTTTCATATTACCTACTGTGACAAACATTGATCCTTTACCATGCTACTATTGAATGAATCACATTGCTAGAAAAAAAAATCTCCAAGGACCAAAATGTCACAGAATCAGAATCACAGAGTCTTAAAGGTTGGAAGGGACCTCCAAAGATCATCTAGGCCCACCCCCCTGCCAGAGCAGAACCACCTAGAGTAGGTCACACAGGAACTCATCCAGGTGGGTTTTGAATGTCCCCAGAGAAGGAGAGTCAAAACTGTTGAATGGCTCCTTGAAGTATTACAATCAATCTTTACTGTTTTCTCTATGCAGAAACATTTATAGTCCTCATGGATTAAAAATACAGCACAGATTACTCTCCCGAAAGCTGTTAGCTAGAAGTAATCCCTACTATCTCTTTGTTTATGAAATTGCTTGGCTCCAGAGAAAGCAAAGCCCTTGATTCTTCCTAACTTCAAATAACTCAATTTTGAGTTTTCTTTGGGGATTGTTTTTTGGGGAGTTGGAGAGGGATATACGTTTGGTGTTTGAGCAGGGCAACAATACCATTAGAAACAAACAGAAGGGAGGGGAAGAAGAGAGAATCCCATTATCAGTTGTGTATTCTAACTGCACTTTTTCCTTACAGGGGCAAGCTGATCTCCTCAAATACGCTAAAAATGAAGCACTGGAGAATCTGAAACAAATCCATTATGCTACTCTTTCATGTGGACTCAATAAGCCAGGCACTGAAAATGCAGAAATCTCAAAGCCCCGTCGAAGTCTGGAGGTGATACCTGAAAAAGCAGGTGATGAAAATGGAGAATGAGAGAATGCTCTTCTCATAATTATGGAGTTTATAACTCTGTGACCAATCGTAGCTGCATAGGACATTTGCTTTGCACTTACGTTGGAAAATATTTGGAACTTTTAAAGCACAACTGGAGAAGCTAATTACAATCTATTGAAACTGTGAATGTATGTAGCAACTCTGCTTGTGAAGGCAATGATATCGTGTAACATGGAAATTACATTCTTGGCCAAGATATAGTATATGTGTAAAAGATACTGTAATTCAGTACTAGCGTGCTGAAAAGTTCATTATAGTGCCATAAAGAAATGAAATTATTTTAAATGAACTGCAACTGGAGGGAAATCAGTTGGCAGGATGCCTTGATTTTCAAATTAATTGGATGCATAGACCCTTCATTTCTTTGCACAATTTGTTAGTTGTGCTAGTGAGGTGAATTATCCTTTTGAAAACCAGGTCCAAAATAATAGAATACACGTGTTTCACACCATATGTAACTCAGCCGCTCAGATATTTGGGTTTGAAGTGGTATTGATTTTAAATGTTGAGCCATAAAATAAAATGAGAATGTAATTAGACAGTGATCACTGACTTTGGTGCACTATAGGAGAGCCATTATGTAAAAGGAAAATGTGCAATCAATCTGATAGCCTATGTCAGAAGAAGATACATACCTATTTTGCCTAAGATCTTCTGCAAATGTGTGTAGATAATGTGACCAAACTGCAAGCAAAATGTTGTAAATAGTTTTTCATTTTGTGAAGTGAAGTGCTCATATTAAAGAGTTTTATGAGATTGCTCCCAGACAAGTAAAGCTTTTAACTAAATTCTAACTTTTTTATTTTTCAAGTATTTTCTTCTTTACAGAATAGATGATATCTCAATAAGCAGGTTTGTCAAACAAAAAAAAAACCACAATTGCTATTCTGGTTCTGTTTTGGTTTTCTGACAACTTTAGATAAAGGAATTGTAGCTGATATGCTCATTGTAAAATAAGTATACCGACCTAGAGTGTTCTCATACTGTTTCTGATTTAACAATAAAATGGACTATATAATTACAGACGCTAATAAATTTGGAAAAAAGAAAAAACCAAGCAAAATCGTACACAGATCAAAATGTAGTTTTTGTTCAGTGGTGGGGAAAAACGGGAAGATTACTATTTCTGTTGAAAAGTATTGTTTTAGAGATCTTCAAGATATACATTCTATATTGTTTCTTTTTTACCAATTCAAGATGCTCCTTCAGTATTCAGGTTGCAATAGACATCTACATATATATAACATCCTGTAAAAGTCAACGGATCACTGACCAAGACCATCGGAATCTACAGTTAATCTGAATTATTAGGGACTTAAATTTATTTTGTAGCCTTTATAAAATTAAAGGGGAGGGGGAAGATGAAATCAGTATGCATAGTAAATGTCACATCTTGAGCCTGCAGTTGTAAACATCAAACTACATGGGTTAGGAGCTGTTTCAAAAGTTGTTAAGCTCTTTCTAGTGACAGATTGTACACCTCTGTATTACAATCCTGCCAGGAACCAGTTCTATTCTGTGTTTCACAAAATGAAACACTTAACCTGTGGTAAACGCTTGGAAGCGTTGCTTTTTAGATGGTCTTTTTCTATGGTGTTAGCTGGAAGTCTTCCGATTGCACCTGAAGTTCATGGGAAGCAACATGAAATTCACTGTTGCTAACTATACTCTGAACCAGTATGAAATGAGTCTTCCAGGGCCAAATCTAGGAGACCTAAATCTGATCTATCTACAACAAAATAACTGTGTTACATCAAGATTCAGCCAGGCAGCAAATACACAAGGTCATTTTCACTTTATCAGAAACTCCAAATCCTAAGCTTGGGAATTATACTGCTAACTTTTAATCCTAATTGAGAGTTGTAGACCGGAAAAATGTCAATACAGTTAGCATTATACTTCAGAGAGGCCTAAAAGCCAGTAAAGCTCCATTTGAGTCCTGACCCACCACGGTTTACGTGGCATTTGCAGAATGGCATAATTTATATCACAAATAGTAATTTATATCACAAATGAAGCATTTCTGTAGAGTCTCTTTCGCCAACCAGCTAATCAGCATTGATGACTTGGGTATTCATAGCATTTTTATATTTCTGTTTAGCACATTACAACCTGGAAAGAGATGAGAGAACATTGAAATGATTAAACATAGTTTGGTGTTTTTTCCTTTAAGGCCAAAAAAAGTAAGTAAAAGTTGAGTGTCACATAAGCTATTCTGTCTTGTTAGAAAGGAAGATAATTTTTTTTAGAGTAAAATCCTTACGTAATATCTGCTTAATAGAAAAAGAAGTTGAAAAATATGCGTTTAGCTAAGCGACCATTTAAATCTGTTTGGATTTGAGTGTAGTGCTGATTTCTTAAAATGGAGGTCACTTTTTTACATTATTCATACTCAGTCCAGATCTGTGTGTACCATAAAGCCTTAAAATGAACTCAGTCAAGCAGATACTCTGAAAGATGATGTGTAGCTAAAACTCCTTTAGGGAGTTTACATATTACATTTAAAAGGATTCAGGATAAACACCTGCAAGCAAAGTATCAGGCTCTATTGTTAACATAGTAATGATAATTTCAAAACCAAATTTATTAGTATCTTTTTCTCAGTTGCATTTTCTTAAAGCATTTTTTGCGTCCATGATGCAATTTACGTGTATTATTAGTCCATTTTTACAGTGTTTATTTTAGATTATACAGAAGAAAAAGCACTGAAGATCTGGTGAATTATTCCAAAATCAGAGGTTGACTGTGCACTTCTTTTTTTTTGGCCTTTATTTTCTTAAATGTGCTGTAGTGCAGTTGAACCGTTTAGATAGTTCTGAACTATGAAAGATGGAGCCAAAATACAAGTGAATATTTATCTGACTGCCTTTTTTGCTTTTGTTGGCTTCAGTAATCAGTGAGCATGGTTATAAATGGAGACCTAAGTCAAAATACTGCTCAATTTAAAAGAAAATGCTAATCGAGAAAGGAAAAGTTGAGATGCAGATTAACCATGTAGAGATTAAAGGTGACATTTTTTGAACACAAGAAAAAGGATGAACTACGCCTGCTTGAAAAAGGGGGGTCTGTCTAAACCTCATCTGTGTTCTTCCTGCCTGAACTCTACTCACCAGTGTGCTTAGTGTGGTACATAGGAGCCACTGGATATTTAATTACAGAGCCCAGGACCTTGTCCTCCACCCTCTGAACACACTGGCCTACTACAGAAGACAGCTCTGTTCTCCAGAAATTCCAGCAGCAGCACTTACTGCAGGATACTGCCAGGTCTATCAATGCCACCAAAACAGTGACAGCCTTCAAAACAGAGCTGAGGGCCAAGCTCTGTTGGGGAAGTTGTGGCACTTCTGCTAAGGGTAGTAGTCCACTGTTGAGTAGGATGAGGATTAAAGTGCAGTGTTGCAAAATTTCCCCTTTGTCTCACGTCTTTTGTTTCTTTACCTTCTCTTCACATTCTTACAGTGCTGCAGCAAGGGGTACTCAATGTATGCCCCACACAATTTCACAAGCTTGGCCATGCAGACATGGTGTAGGGTGCTGTATGACTCAAGCCTTCTTTCAGCTACTTCGTACAGCACAAGCATATTTTTATAAGACTCCGTGACTGGTTACTATATTCACTTTTTCCTGTTTTTAAGTTGAAGCAGCAGAGAGAGAGATGATTCAGAGTTGCCAGCGTGAAAAATGGAAGTGAGTTCCAAGATGACTAAAAATTTAACTCTGGTCTACTAATCAAATGAGCTAACCTGAAAGGACCCAAGCCTCCACTCTTGCAGTGCTTGAGTTTCCCTTGCATTTGTATAATTTCCTAGTTTTCTACAGTATGGCTGTTATCAGTAGTGCTCATAAGGCATTCTTTATTGCACAGATAAGGAAACTGAATGTTCTGTGTATGGTGCCATAATCTTTCATTAAGCCTTACCGTGCCGAGGTTTACACTTGTGTTAACTGAAGGTTCAAAACGAATGTAAAGATTTGCAAAAGGGCAATCATACAGCCACGTTCATGGCATAGTGTGCACTTGCAATGGCATGTACTTCACTGTGAGAAAATTTTATCCCCGTATACAGGTGGAGCACTGCTGCTGAAAGATGACTAGGTTGTGGGGTTTTAATACTGTGAGCAAAATTCAGAAACTGGCAAAATCACTGTCTTGCTTCTTTTGACTGTAATGGATGTAGGACTTCACCACATTTTTTTTCTTTTTATAGTAACACCTACTTGTTTCAACCAATTAAACTTTCTTAAAGGAATATTTAGTAACTTGGTTAAAAATTCATAGATCTGCATTTATCATATATTGACCTCCAGTCTTTTGATCTCCAGTAAACATTTAAAAAAAACACCTCCACAGTTCTTGCCAACCCCCAGCCTTTTGCTTTCACTATTTTCAAAGCAGCTACGGGGCTGGTCAGTTTGATAGTTTTCAAAACTAACCCATGTGATGCTAATATTCATTACAACTTGTTTGTTCTCAATAAGAAAAAGGCAGTAAAACTCTTGAGGTTTTCTGGTTATTTCTGTTTATGGACACTATTAAACTTCCCTTTCTGACTCATCACCTCTGTTCTTCGGGTGGCTGTGGAAAGACGGAGTAGCAGAAAGCAGCACAGCAGAAAGATGAGAAACGAGACAGAATGTGAGAGCAACAACAAGCCCTCATAGGCTTAGGAGAGCATCCATTGTAGGCAACTGAGTTGGAAAGTCAGTTAAAGGCTTAAGGCAGCAGTTAGGAGGAGGAAGATGTGCAGAATTGAATGGAAAAAAGAAGAAAAACTTAGACCATGAGTATGGGCAACCAGAGGATGACATGGGCCCAGTGCCATCCTGCAGAATCTCTCATAATCCCAGCAGTACCAGAAATGTCATCAGGACGTTGGGACAAAAGCAGAATGTTTCTTCCCTTGACAATATTGTGTGGTGCAGCAAAGAGAGCAGCTGTGCTGGGAGAGCGGTCAGGTGTGAATGCTTTGTGTGCCCAGCTGCGTACATACTTGTGCCACTTACAGCTCCTGAGAGTTCCCACTTGGTGCTGTTTCAGCACACCAAAGTTGAGAAGAAAGGGAGGATGGTGGAGGGAGGAGGAGGAATTCAGGATAGGAATGTTAGAGAGGCGATGTGGGAGGGTAGTATGAACACAGGTAGCTTGAGCTGGAGTGCGAGCAGCATAACCAAAGAGAGATTTGGCTGTCATGAATGTCTTCTGCTTGGTCAGGAGCAATCCAGCCTTGCTAAACCACCTGAAGCCTGTAGAAGAGCTTTCTGAATGAGCTTAGGTGTTTTATTAGTTGGCTGTTTTTCAGAGACATAAAGGTAGAAGAGAAGAGCAGAGGGCCTTCTCAGCTGGATGCAGTGTTGGCTTATGCATTGATGTCTGGGAGAAGGAAAGCATCAGGGCCAGGAAACAGTGCAGGAACTCCAAGTCCTGGGCTTTGTTCTCTGGCCCTCAGCTTCCTCTATGAATAAATTGGAGGAAATGACACCTACCAGTTTTTGAAGTAGCAGAAGAAACATACTGTGTAACTACAGAAAAAAAAATCCCCACAGAAGGTGGCTAAGAGTGAAATAAACTGACATATAAATAGCACATCAGGAGAAGGCAGCACTTCTGTTTGACTGCCATGTACATTAGGTTTCAGTAGATACTGTTCTGCAAAATGTGCTGATTGGTGAAGAGGGTTTTGAAATAAAAAACCTATCATTTAAAACTAAGCATGGCTGTGGGGTCCCAAGTCTTGGGGAGTTCAATACTTTCACTGGCTAGTAAGAGAGTAAAAGATGATTTTGTTATACTCTTATAATATAGGCTTTATGCAGTGGTGCACAGTGTGAGCACTTCTTTTTATCTCAGATGCTATTTTATGGGTCAAAAATTATCTCCCAGAAATCTTAGAAAAAGCCCTAGGATTCGGGTGTAGATCTCAGTCTCTGTCCTGAATTCCAGAACTGATGGTACCTGCTGTGATTTTGATACAAGCTTAGCCAAATAATGGTTAAATTTCTCAAGTTCGAATATGTAACACAATCTTCAAGTATCTTTTGAAATAGTGTCCTGGTGCTGCTACTTGACTCAGAATTACTGAAAAAGAGACAGAAATTCTTCAGATGGAGAAGTAAGGATCACAGTTTAGACCAGGAGTGCATATTGTGGAGGTGCATAGGGAGCTTCCCAGGAGAGGAGTGGCTGTCCCTCCATTTCAGAGAGCCTCATGCCTTTGACAGGCAGCAGTCAGCAGGCAGGACTGGAAACAGCATTTCCTGAACATCCTTTCCTAAGGTAGCAGGATTTCATGCTTACATTTATTTGCACACAGAATTATAGACTTACATTTTTTTGCTGAGCCTTGATCCACAACCAGTATTGAAAGTTAATTCGCTTGGAGAGTTGTATTGATTTGCTTAGTGTTTTTCCAGCACTCTATCCAACATGATTTTCACAGCTAATAGCTCACAAATAGTAAGAGCCTGAGTGCATGAAGAGCATCAGTGATGTCAGCACTGTGACAACACCATAGTTTTGGACTGAAAATGTGGTCACTACAATGTGAGCCCAGCTTAACACTGGGGGAGACTGCACTGGAGAGAGTGTTACCTCAGGAGACCTGTTAGCTCAGGAAGGGGAGACAAAAGCAGTTACAGAATTAAGGACAGAATTGAGTATGAGAGATAGGATATATTCAGTCCTGGAGGAGGAATCGGCTACTAAATCCAGCTCCTTCCCCTCCCCCATGTCACAGGCGAGACTTCTCAGCCATGACAGTTCAAGATAAAAACTCAATTTTGTATTAGAGATAATTCTCTGTAAGTGATGATCCATCACATATGATGGAACGCTCTGACAGCATCTGCCCAGAAGAATTCTGGCAAAAGAAAAATACTATTTTCTACCCACATAAAATCTTTGACACAGCCCAAAGCCCAGAGGAGAACTCCCAAGAAAAACGATCAGATAGGAACAGTGTGTTTCAGAAGCACAGTGATATGCTTTGCCTACCATAACCACATTACTGAAAGTAGGAGTAGGACCCTGAAAAGATAACATACGTGCACCTGTACAGGTGAAGGTGTACAGAACAGGCTGAATCACGATATGCTCGAAAATCAGTCACCCCCACTGTTTTCATAATCCACGGAGAGAAAGACATCCTTAGCCCAGTTTCCATTTGGAAACAAGGTTTTTTTGTGCTAATACAAATGAGGAGGACAGGTAACAACACTAATGAGCAACACTGGAATCACAGCTTTTGTAAATTGCCTAAGTAAACCATGCAAATGACGTTGATGCAATTCCCCCAAGTACCGAATCTCTCTGAAAATCACTCTTGCACTTAAGATTCTGTTCATAGATTTTTCATTAGAAGAGCCAGGTTAAAATTACATTGCAACCTGTGCTGCAAGTAGTAGTGCCTGTAACACTGTAAGATTGCTATATTTGATATTCAAATATTAATATTTATAGATTGTATTGAACTGTTTCAAATACAGATAAGGCAAGTAAATGGTGAAACTCTTAAATAAAGTAAAAGGCTGCAAAATACAGAAATCCATAAAGGCCAATGCTTTCTCTTTATAGTAGCAAATAGTCACAGCCACAGGATGTCATCAAGGCTGACTTAGTGAGTTTAAGAAGGGTACCTTGCGATTTTTACAGAATCTTAGTTCCAGTGTGTTACACTAAGCAAGAGATGATGAAATGTCATACATCAGGGTCTAAAATAATCTGTTTCATAATTACTGAGAGAACTTCGAGTTGTCTACTGAAACAACTGGTGCAGGACAATGGCCAACACTATCTGCTACAGTAGATCACACACTTGAAGCCACATGACAATTCCTGTGTTTTTGAATACATTTAAAACCATTCTTGTTACGTGTTTATGCCCCTTCTGCATTACTGACACAGATTTCAGAGCTATTCAGAATAATGTAATCACAGCAAGTCCCACAAGCCTCAACTATAAACTGGAGTGCAGAAACCAGGTTGTATGTCTAACTGAGTTTCTCAGTGGCGTAGCAAAGTAACCATGAAATAGCTGGAGAGCCAATTTGAAAGGCAGCAATGAAAGACACCCCTTTGTTCCAGTGTGGACAACTTCCAAACCTGCCACTTTTATCACGGTTGCTATCCTCTCCGCCCACAACTGCCACTGGCCTGTTGGGGGCTGCAGTAGGGTTCAAACTGCCCTAGAGAACAGTTTGGAGGCAGGGTGAAAACAGTTGGAAAGATGAAGACTTACAGCTTTGATGAACTGCTGTTGAACTGGAGAGACTCAGCAACTGCAGCATTAGGAGCTGTAGGAAGGACAAGATTTGAGATAGAAGGGGGCTGGGGGCTGCCAGTGAAAGCACTTCTGAAGCAGGAGTGAGAAGACTCTGCAGTATTAGGAAGCAAAGGGTCACAGAGAAAGGCTTTTGAAAAGCTGGTCCTCTTCAGACATCCTTCTGAGCCTTTGTTCTCACTGTCGGTGAGGACTCAGTCTGTAGTATGTGTCACGTGACTTCTGGTATCTTCAATTCATCTGGAAGGACAAGTAACAGTTTCTGAATAATCAATGTAGAAGAAAAGCATTCTAAGTCTTCAGAGACGAAATCAACAGCTACACACAGATAAGCACATATTGTCAAAATTGGACAACAGCTTTGGCCTGGGTCATTTCTAGTTGTCTCAGACGGAGTATGGAGAAAAAAAAATGAATCCTTTTGCAGTAATTGGTTCTGCTACTGTACTTATCCCCAATTTTCTGAACTGTCAAGCCTCATTTCTTCCGTTATGTAGATTGACAGTCCTCTCAATAGTAATTCTCATTATGGTTTGAAGGACACCATGGCCTAGTTTTTGGGGTAAGCACTGAACGAGGGAAATGTAGCCTGCTATTACTTTGTCCATGGTGTTCTGTAAAGCTGAAATGATACTGGGTTCCTTCTCATACGCTGGCAATTTGCTAGGCAGGACGATTGACAGAGCTGTAATTCATCAGCCATGGTCTTGGGTGTAATAGACTGTGGCAAGGTGGCAAGTGTCCCAGTGTAGATGATTCGAGCTGAACAAAATGGGGGGATTTCAAAGGTCCAGCTGCTGTTTTCATGTGTTTTGATGCAGCCACATGGAATAATAATTCACTCAGCATTAAAAAGGCAGAAGATGAGTTGCTGAAGAGTCTTCCAGTAAACCCTGTGGTGGAAAGGCA
Source organism: Urocolius indicus (assembly GCA_013401255.1). Classification (NCBI taxonomy): domain Eukaryota; kingdom Metazoa; phylum Chordata; class Aves; order Coliiformes; family Coliidae; genus Urocolius; species Urocolius indicus. The sequence continues at coordinate 68,421 of WBNH01008607.1, forward strand.
GGGTTTTCTCTGTGTTTGCCAGTCCTCTTCTGACATAGTATAATTTGTAGCATTCTATTAATTCATAACCAACTTGATATGAAAAAGGTTATGTTTCCACCAAGCCTTTTATCCTTTAATTAGATTTTTCTGTTATTGATACTCTCATAATAAAGGTTATGTTTGAATGGAATTTATACACTTACATGACATTTAAAGCTGCACAAAACCACTATGTGAAGTCATTGCATGCAAAAGTGTTTTTAACTGTGTGTCAGCATCCAATAAACTCTCTGCACTTTTAATCGTTTTTTAGGATCTTGAAGCATATCTGATGTTGTGACATTTTATGGCATTTAAATGTCTCAGCAGTGAGACTTTGTTCTCCTCATGCGCACAGCTCTTCTAAGACTGAAAGATCTCTAACATTGCAGAAGAAGCAGAGAAGATGAAAAAATGGGCTGAGTTGCCAGCTATTTCTCAAGTAAATTGTTGTAGCCAGCGGAACTGCAAACACAAGCTGAAAGCTCAGACTTTTCTAGTGGTTTGTAGCATGCTGAGGCAATCTGGATTTGGAAGGATGCTTGCACCAAAATCAAAATTAAATTCAAATTCTGCTGGAAGGTCTAAAGGGAAGAAGTAAGAAACGCTGGTCTGGTATTGTAAAGACATATTACCACATACTGGATGATCCATTGTGAAACTGTTCTCAAAAGCTTCTAATTGCCAACCAGTTTCAGACACGACATGAGGGGTTTGTAAAATGAAACCTGACACAAGTGAAAATAGTTTAAATGACGAAGAAACAGAGTGTGTTTATTCCATTAACTGTTTCCCTGGCAGTGTTTCAAGTCCTAATATCACAGCAGTGGACAGGCAGGCAAGCAGCTCAAACCCACCCCCAAGGCAATGGCACAGACAGGAGTGTGTGAAAAGAGAGTGGGGAGCAGGAGGGTGCTTGGGACTTTCCCTTTTGGTAACACAGTAAGGGGATCAGGCAAGTTGTTATTGTCTCGTGTGCTCCACATTAGGTGTGAATGCACTCCCCACCAACACAACAGTTCCTGGCTTAGTGCAGTCAGCAGCTGACACATACGTGTCGCTTAACTGACTTCCACAAGGCCTTTTTACGCTCTTGGGTAAGGATGTGACCAACCACAACTGCATTCTTCATCTGCCACAGGCTGACCACACAGACAGACAGTGGGGACTCAGCAACTGAGAAGCTGGGAATAGAAAGTACATACATCCACAAAGAGTGGCAGCAATGATTGTCTTTCTTGCTTGTGTGCTTTCCTAGGGCTTTGCTCTAATAGGGGGATTGCTGACACACAGATGAAGAAGACATTGAGTCTTACTGGAAAATTAGATCTCTAACAAAAGGAGCTTCTACTATCTAAATCTATGCAACGGCATAAGAGGATCCATACAGGTATGAGCAGACCTTGTGAATGGATCTTGCACATATTAGATGCAGCAGAGGCATTTTGAGGTGTATGGGCTCTTCCTAGTTTCAGCATCTTAAGTCAGTTCATTCCAGAGCTAGCTGTCCCCAGAGACCTTTGTCAAATGGTCACACCATAGGTGGCTTTACTGCTCACTCTTTTATTGAGACAGGAAAAATCTCTGAAATCAAATGGCTTTGTCTTGCAAAGAATGGCCAAGACCATTTGAGGAAATACAGTTTCATCTTTTTCCAAGTGATATAAAGTCTGTGCTTGACAAGTCTTAAATCCAATTTGTATAAAACGGATCTCTGTCATTCTGCCAGTCTAAAGACGAGTGCACCTTTAGAACTGAGCTTGGTCTCCGAATAGTTTCCCTGAGAATACGAACTGCAAGTAGAAGAATTTTTTGGTTCCCCATAATCCAGAAGAGGAATGAGACATCAGGTGGAGACTGACTGAGCTGAGGCTGGCCTGGCCTCAAATATTTTGAGAGAGAAATATATTTTTACAGACCTTAAAACCATACTGTGTTCTTGAGCCCAGCTGAACATATGGCTAAGTGTCTGTGGAATAAGTATGGGTGTGCTGGTGTCCTGGAACATGGCAAGAAGGCTCTGTACACTTTATATGTAACATGTTATTTGGGATACACCATGGTCTATTTCTGGCTACCTGGCTACCCTGTGGCAGAGCTATGGATTTTCTCTCTGAGGATACTTCAAAAATACTAAACTACTGCCACTCTCACTGACGCATCTTATGCACTATTGAGAAGGAAGTCAGCTCCAGGTGAGCAAAAGTTGGTCCAGGTAGATGTCATCACTTCTGCTGCGTGTCAGTGATCTAGAGTTTGACCAAAATTCTCAAAATAGAGCTTCACCACTAAAAATCACGACTTGTTGGGCTACACCTCTGGGACCCCATCTTTGAAAATGTCAGTCATGATGCAAATAATCATCAGATATCTTCCCTGAGGTACTTTACTCATGTAAAACATATTGACTTTAGTCACTGACAGCTATTTATATTCCAATTTCTCCACACATTTTGTGTAAATATTATTCTGTGGTCCAGGCTGAGGTGGTTTCTAACTTTATCTCAGTTGGTTTGCCTGCCCCTATTTATAACACACTTTCCACCTTTCTTGAAAGTTGCCACACAGCTAAATTTATGATCTCTCCAGCCACTGTTTATTCTTTACCTCTGCAGAAGACGAAAGGAAACATCACGGCTCCATCTACTTGGCATGAGGGATGCCACTGTGCAGGCTTAAGTTGGCCTCAGGTCCACTTTATTGAAAATTTCCGGTAAATACCTTTTCAACACAGGAGGAAAAGAGGTATTCAGACATTTAGGTGGAAACACTTGAGATCATTTAGTCTGCCTAACAGCAGTTACAAGTACCCATTCATCTAGTGTCTCCTGCCTAGATCTTTCACCTGCAGCAGGTCTATCAAGGCCTTTCCTTCTTAAGAGCTATAAAGTGATGGAAATTAAAAATCAAAATTTTTTGTTTAGGTTATGTTTTTCAAAGGCTATTTTCTTCTCCTCAAGGTAATATTTGCACTTTATTTTTAACTTGAATGTGTCTGCCTTGAGATTTCACTCATCCACCAGACAATATGTCCCACTGTAATCAGAAATCTTTCATCTAGTCTGATCCTGCTGAAACATAAATTATATTATGCATCAGGTTGAAGTATCTCATTGAAATGCATTGTCAAGACCTCAAGCCATTATTTTGCCTTCCTTCTTAGTCCTTTTTGATCTCTCAACATAAATTCTGGTGTTGACACTATGAAGACATATCTAGCATTTCAGGAATGACAGACACAATGATCCCTGCTAGTAATACATCACAGGGGCTCCCATTGCTAGTCACACATTTCTTTTTTCCTAAATGTGTTTAATGCTGTCATAGTGTTGAGTGATACAAATCCATCAGTACAATTGAACTCGCCTCACTTTTATTTGCACTTCAGTAATATATGACCTCTGTAAATTGTATCCTAAATTTTCTAAAAGCAGTATGAAGAAATTGAAAGCAACTGTCAGGCACTACATGGCACTCCATTAGAAATGCTTCTTCAGGATGGTGGCTTTAATATTATTAATTAATAATATAATTAACTTTAGGTAATTTATATTGTTTCGAAAATGTGAGGCATTACATGGAGTATCAGTACAAAACTATCAAATTATAAGTTAATAAGTTAAGCTTTCTTGACATTTTGTGTAGGAAAATAATTTTTATTGAAAATTTTTAAGCCATCACCTTTGATTTCTCTCCCTCCTCCAGTTTTAACCAGTGTAAATAATGTATTATGCATTCTTTCTGCATAGGACTGCACAGATCATGCAGTTTCTATCTGTACTTGTTTAGAATACTACCAGTCTTCTGGCTTTTCTGTCCTGGGAACTTTCTTAGCTTGCCACACTTAATTAGGAACAAAGTCAAAGGTTCAGAAAGTTGCTGAATAACACTTTTAATATTCCCACATGAAAAAGAGGGATCCAAATCCATCCTTTTTTGCTTAAGGTACCACTATGTTAGCTGTAAACATTTGGCTGAAGTAATGTTGTACAATTTTGAAACATCTGATAGACACAGCAAGAGCAGATGTTATCCTCAGTGAGAAACAGAAGATACGTTCTGTAAACAAAGCACAGATCAGGGCTTGGGCTTTACTGCTGAACACCGTGGGAGTGTCGATGATCCCCATCAGGAAATCTGAAACATAACATTGACTCACTTTGGTGCCTACTGCAAACCCACGAAACATCATTCTTTTTGTCTTGTAAGTCTTAGGCCTGGCAAAAATACATCAATTTATGCACTAGGGTTTTTTGTTTTGGTTTCATTTGGACTGGTTTTGGAATTTTTTTAAGTATCATTTGTTCTGAAGAAAATGGTAAAGCTGATGCTTACACAGTACTAGGATGCTGAGAAATCTGACATAGCCGCCTTATTGCTTCAGCTACCTGCCTTCTCAGCACCACTCACTTTCAGGATAGATTCATTGTACAGCAAGAAAAGATCCTAAGTTGTATTCATTGCAAGTATCCATAAAACAAAAAAAAAAGTTTTTGAGGTCCTTTTTTCAGCTTTTAAAACAGACATGAAAACAGATTTTCAACAATCAAAACACAGCAGTTACCAGATACTATTTAATGAGTGACAGGTCTCATTCAGCATAACTTGCACTCTTTCTTTATTTTTTTTTTTCACTTTCCTTTCTGGCACTGAAATATAGAGCCAGACTCTTTATGATAACTCTGTTTTGCTAATTAATCTAATTAAGTGCTGTATGTAATTTTGCAGAGTAGAGCAAGCTATTCAAGATTGTCATCATTAGGTTAAAGAGCTGACAATTGATGGAGATAATTTTTTCTTAACAGGCTGTAACCTTTCTGTGAGCAACTCCCTCCCCTGGGAGAGTTCTTCAATTAAATCAATAATGCTTCTGGGGAGAAAGAAGAACTTTGCTTTTTAAGAATCATGTAAACAGATCTTCAGCAGCTCCTCATTGCTTTGCTTGAAAAGAAAAGCAGCAGCTGGTTATTAATACCTGCTGTGCTCAGCTTTGACAAGGTTGCATGTAAGAATAGAAACTATTCTCTAGCTATAATGCAGGATGACATGTAAGGGTTTTGAGGGTGTCAAGTGGGGTCTGGAGAAACCTTGACAAAATTATACAGTATCTGAGTTGGGGAAATGACAAGACTTGGAGTGGTTCCTAGGCAGGCCAGGGGAATGAGCTTATAGTTTGGCTGCAAGAGGACCTGACAATAAGATAAATGTAACTGGAGGAAGAGGTGGGGAAAGCTCATCATGATGACACTTGCCAGCCTTAAATCTTTACTAAGCAGGAATTGGAGGGATATTTTGGGTTGTTTTTTTTTTTTAAACACCATTCCTGAATGCTGTATTTTTTTTGCCTGCAGAAAACTCTGTGGGCTTTGAAGCTGTGGAGGACTGAGTGTGCCTGTGGCCCTGCCCGTGTGATCCCCTTGGTGCTTGATGGTGGCCAGACACTGATGTCCCTGATCCAAGCAAGCTCAGGCTGAGCTCAGTGGCGACTGTGCACAGCTGGGTCAGAGCTCTGCCCGTAGGACCCAAATGGGCCCTCATGATGGTTCTGGAGAGGGCTCTGTAAATGGAGGCCTCTGCAGCAGCCAGTGGCAGATTTTCTAGCATTTAATTTTGCTTCAGATTCCTGGTTGCCTTCTCTGAAAAAAGGGTGCGTGGCAGCTCGCTGTTGCTGGGTCTCACCTCTGTCCCTGGGCTTGCCTCCTTCCCTGTGCCAGCTCACAATGTCCCAAGGAGGATGTGGCCACAGAGCTGCCTCTGTCTGCCTTCTTGCATGGCCCAGCCTCGTGGGTAAAAAGCTTGCCTGTGTTAGTTCCTGCTGTTGTGTGAAATATCTACTTGTTTGTAGCAAAGATGGTTGGTTTCTGCCTGCCTTTTATTTCTCAGCCCCACTCCTTTAGCAGCAGAGCAGTTGGCAGGATGGTGGCTGCAGGCAAGGTCTGCAGGAGAGCCCCCTCCTCTCTCTGGATGGGTGCCAGCTCTGTTGCACAAGGATCTGGCCACTTTGGGGAAGCACATGGGAAACAAAACTCATATGAAGTAATATCTAACTATAAAACTCAGGCTTCAACAAGAAGCAGGCCTGAAATATCTCAGCAGCTTTTGGGTTTTTGGTGCATTTTAAGCTTTCATATAATGCTGTGGATCACTCTCAGCTTGTTTGAGGCAATTAGCCTGTCCCCACTCACTACTGTTTGTTGAAAACTCCTGCAATATGATGTGTGGTGAACCTCTCTCTCTACAGAGGATCTCTGAGCACAGGCTGCCAGTACTGATAAAGGAAAGTTAAATAAAAGTCCAGGTCCTATCAGGCAAGGAATATTTGGACAAAATAAATTCAGAGAATTTTCAATATGGATTTAGAGATTTTTGCATTCCAGTCCTCCTGCCTGGATCCACTGAACTGATTTCTAGCAGGTTACTTGACTTGAGAGATAGGTCTTTTTTTTTTTTTTTTTCTTTTTGCCCTGGCTATAGCCTTCAACATTGCAATAGGTAATACACAACCACAAAAACACATTGTGGCTTCTTATTCATTTCTTAAATGGGAATTTGCTGCTGCTATGGACACTAAATGAATTCCATTCCTGTGTCATACAGTTACAACTTTTTTTACTTCATTGGGTTTCTGTCCTTGGCTCTTTTGGGATAGAAAGTTCCTTTGTGCAATGAAGGAAGAGAATTACAGTTTTTATTAAAATAAGAAAGCAGCTTTATAGTGGTTTGAAAGTTTTTTTTTCCAAGTCTTTACTTCCACCATTTCTTTGCAGTATTCAATCAAAGTTCTCTTAAAGATGCACATAGCAGGCTGCTAACAGAGAAAGTGTCCGAGCAAAGCTGATTGTACCATCAAGAGAGGCAGTTGCACCATGTGACTTCTAAGCTATGGCCACAACTGAGACATTTCTGTTTGCACAAAAGCAAAGTCTGTTCAGAAAAACTAGAGGGGAAACATCAACTTATTTTTCTGTTGCTTTTTTGTGTTCAGTGTGGCTTTGGTGACACAGAAGTATTAACAAGACTCAGAAGTGATGCTGCAAGAGGCTCTTCTCATAGCAAATGCAGTATCATTAGTCAAAAGAATTAGACTAGATCCTGAAGTCTTTGGGGCTGAAAAGTGGGACTGCACATTATGCACTGGACATTATTTCTCCTATGGGACATTTACACTAACTGTAACTATTCGCAGCATTACTTTCTTTTGAGGAATGGAATAATGTACTAGTCAAGGGCACAAGTACTGCTGCAAGGCTATTTATGTTGCTACTTGTCTGTAACAGATGCACTAAAGGAAAGTGGCTGCTTTGATCTTAACCAGCCAGAGCAAGCAGTTGCACACACAAGATCTGATCTCTCTTCCTGACATTGTCATTCAGCATGTCAAATTACATGTGACAAATCAGCTTCCTAAAATTTCAAGCAGATTGCTTTGAGGTCTACAAGTTCCAAGGAACACAGAGGGTTAAGCTGTTAGAATGGTTTACATGTTCTGGTTTTAGAGAGACAGGGTGTTTATTTTTGATGATTTTCCATTTGGGCTTGTTTTTCCCTTAGTTTAGTTTTTGAGGGTGGATCTAAATTAGTATGTTGCTCATTAGCCTCACTGCACAGACAGGCACATAGATAATTTAGCTTTTAGGAGGAGTCAGCACATAAATGGCAGCACACATTGGGCAAGTCTGCTGTTGTATTGGTGTTAAAAAAGCAAAGAAACCTCATGCCTCTGCTGAGCATGTGATTTAAGGGCAACTGGATGTACATTAATTTAAAAAAGCCCAGTTCTATGTAATGTATCCTTTTTGTAAGAAAATAACATTTGACACACAGTCAGCAACCAATTTAAGTAAAAATTAAACTAGAGATCTTAGATCTGTGTTACACTGTGATCTCCAAATGGACAAAGAAACAACATAGGTTTATACATTTATATATCTTGCTTAACACTGTTTACTTCCTCTAATGACTTCAGTTCACTCAATCGATCATCCTCAAGCATGGCCTGTGGCTGGAGGTGATTTTGGACTTGGGCATCTCAGAATACGAATGAAACAGGGGCAACTGACCATAAAGCATATAATATTACCAATGGCTTTACTAACATATTATCAGCAGAAGTGACAGAGAGGAGAAAATCTCTCTCCCTCTCTGGGGAATGATAGCTACATCTCTGAGGCATCCAAGAGGAAAGTGAGATTGGAAATAATTTCCCTGGACCTCATTACACTGACACTGCTTCACAGGATAAGAATGTTTTGGTAAAGTTACTGTAAGACCAGTATGAACCTTCTCTATATTCCCTTGAAATTAAGCAGGTATTAGATGTATGCTGTTTGGTATCACATTGTGCCAAGCCTGTTGTGCTAAGGGTGACCCAAGGAGCTTGCTTGCAGTGGGAAGAGGAGTGCAGAAGTGATTCCTTCCTCTCCTGATAAATCTAGGACATGGGATCGATGCATTCAGCATTAAACTAGCAAAGCAAGGAAAACAAAAAAGGCAAACACAGTACATGAACAAAAAAGAGAGAACTTAAAGCAAGAACTATGAGATTGCTGGAATCTTGTCTGTTTTTAAAAACAAAATCATAGTCAGAGTAAGGGGAATGAGTATAATTAGATCCGGCAAAACAACCTGGCTTTCCTGGCTCTATATATACACTGTTTTGCCAGGCTCCAGCTAAAACCACCCAGTTTTTCTCCTCAGAAACAAACAACCCTGTTTGCTCCCAAAACTCAAAGAAAGCTTAATTTGCTTTAAGCTCCTAAAAAAAAAACTTCCTGCATCTTGGGTTAGCATTGTGTGCCAGGCTTCAGCATGCTGAGAAATGAAAAAGTGCTTTGTAATGGAAAAAACAGCTCCTTCCTCACTATGTGGTGCCTGGTAATAAAAAGGAAAGTTGCTAACCTTCCCCTCTTAAAGAGGCCAGAAGGAACAGGGAATTAATTTAAAGAGGAGAGACTCAAGATCATTGTGATCAAAACTATACTCTCCAGCCATTTCCAGCCTCAGAGAACACTAGTTTTCTTGGTTATGTGTTAATTCAGTGAACTGCATGATAGAAAGAAAAAGCTGCATAAAACTATTCACTGTTACAGAGTGGGAGGTTAATGAAGTTCATTTAACAGACCAATGGTGCAAACCTGTTATCAGATGGCTTGTGCAGATCCCAGATGGCTTAAATAAAGCTGGGAACTTAAAACACGTACCTCACATTTTGTCATTGGATTAATAAAGCATCAAGATACCTACAGCTCTTCTGCAGCAGTTAATGACTTCCCATAAGCATGTGTTTCAGCTGAAGGAACCCATTTTAGCACTGGGTACCTCCAAGTCACGCTTTTTTTGGTCAGTTAATTGAATTATTTTTGTCATAGCAGAATAGCATTGGTAAACCTCAGATCCTGTCCTCAACTGCTACACCACTTTGTGAAAGAAGCAGCTATTACGCCGAGCATGAAGCTCTGCTCTTCCTCCTCACCTGCCAGATGAGGGGCCATGGCTGGCTGCTGCAAGAGGAGGCCAAACAGACCCTTGTTGATACCTGCAGAACACAAAAAGCAGCAAGGCTGGAGGGGACAAGCTACTTTACCTTGGTTAGGCAGTACAAAAAGTGTAGCACTAGCTCAGTTTTCACATGTGGCTTACTTTGGATCTGTGACTAAATCTGCAACAGTATCAAATTCTCTTCTAGGTCAGTCTCTTCACCACCCAATCTATGTCACACCAGCCTTTACACCTGAATATACTTGATGTATTTATTTTTGTGTTGGTTTGTAAAATTATTACTACTAGTGTTGACTTTGCGTATGTAGTATGGTTTGTTTTGCTGCTGGCCAGTTGGCCACCCCACTCAGATACACCAGCAACCCTTCTTGACAATCTTGTCTCCCTTCATTACAGCAGATTTGCAGTGCATTACTGTCACCAGCAGCCTCTTTGCACATGGCTTTCACCATTCTCATCTGCAGACTCAAAAGAAGTGTTTTTATAATGCAGTCCTTTCAAGAGCTGGAAAGAAGGAAATCAAATGTTTTGTTGCCCTTCCAGGAATAAAATCTGAGGTAAGGACTTGTGAGCCCAGTACCACCTCTAGGTTCGCTCATGCGCTTGCATGACACTATGAAAAGTTTTGTGAGGTGTCTGTCTGTCGATCTATCTATTTATCTATCTATTGTTTTCTCTTCATACCCCAGGGCTGTGTTTACCATAAACACCTACAAAGCTCTGTTGACTCCATATTTGTCACCAAGTACCTAAATGATTTGCTGTTTCAGGATTCAGCACCTTCAATGACTACGGCTACACACATGCTTCTCCATCTCCTGCATGGACCAATGTCCTGCACTTGCCTGGACATGCTATTTGTGGCCCTCCATGAGACTAGAAACAGCAGGGACAAGCAGGATACTGTGTTGGGAAGGCAAAATCCCTGTGACAGCAGCTTTCTGCCCTCTCCCTGCAAGTCTTTGCAAGTCATCTTGGCAGCCTTTGAAGGACAGAATGGCAGACACTGACCTCACGGGCTGTGTCCCTGCAGTTTGAATGCTTGAGGCAGGTCCCTTTTTCCCCCACGCACATCCCAGCAGGCCATGACCACTTGTCCCCTCTTGCCAGAATAAGGCCTCATGCATACCTCTCCCAGAGAGATTTAAGGCAGTACCATTCTGAAGGACAGATGTGCAGGCACTGGGCTGAGAAGAGGAAGGCTGCTGGTGCCCAGAGTCTTCCTCAGGACATCAAACATCAAGTCCTGATCTCTGCAGACATCAGGTAACTTTGCCTCTGAGTCCACCCCAAGAGCAAAGCATGCAGGAAAGCCTCAGCAGCACCCTTTCACAGTACTGGACCAACAGTGTCTGGGTATGAGTGCAGTTCCTGGCACAGCCGGGGGAGACAGTGAGTATACTTCATGTACATAACCCAAATATAGGTAACGGAAGCATTATCTTTAATAGTGTATTGCTTTCACTGGCAAAAACATAGCATTTTAGTTAAGACACTGCATTTCACTTACATCTGGTGTTTATACAAGCCTGTGATTCAATGCCAAACAAATCCTGCATAATCTCTTTGGTAAAGCACTGCTAAAATAGCTGCCTGCAGCATTTCTGTTCTGTCTTCTCACTAGAGGCAATGGCTGATTCTGTAGGCAATGAGGAGCCAATGGCAGTTTTGGCCTAATCAGTTCATTCACCCTTTCAGGAGAAATGTCCAGAAACCAGCAACAATTTTATGTGTCTCCAAAACTGAATGACTCAGTAAAGTCATATCTTCAAGGTGGCTCTCTAATCAGCTCTCTTTTATACGTACCAAGGATCATAGCATATGGCATCTATGAAAGAGGAGATTTAAAGCGATAGAAACTGTCTTTAATCTTACAGAAGAGTATGAAAGGATGCCTCAGCAAGGCTTTGTGGAGGTCATCCAAAGGACTTCTACCAATTTTGCTTAAATAAGAGTTAACTGAGTTATTCATTCCTTTTTTAGCCTGTTTACTTCAATATCCTTGCCTAAAATACCTTCTTTGCTTCATGCGTGGCTGAGCAAAATTAGTAATTTGGGGTGAGATGGGAGAGGCTATGTTATGAAAGCAGCTTCAGACTGCATTTTCATACATCCTAACCTTTTTTTTCCCCCTTTACAGAAGTGTGTTCCATGAAAAGACAGACAAGTTGACTATGTGCACCCCTGAATTTTTGTAACGGCTCCAAGCAGACTGCAGAGATCACACTCTGCAATCAGAGTGTGTCTGGAGGGACACTCCTTGGGGGAAAAAAAAAAAATCCATAAAAACCTGAAAACAAATCCAGACAAGTAGGTGGGATAAACCCTTACACAAACCACTACAACTCCCTTTCATCTGCATCTGTGGCAGGTGGTGGATTTTCATTTTAAACCCCTGAATTCTCATGAACCAGAGGAATTCAGCATGGAGATGGCTTGCAAAATTGGGTTACAAAAGTGTTCAGTGAGATCTGAACCCCTTACTGAGGGTACTCTTTTGTACAGATATGAGTCAGATTCTTCCAAGAGACCAGTGCTAGAGGCTATATGGGATTGTTATAAAGGACTATGAGAGAAGGATGCGATAAAGAACATTCCCAGGAAACCTGAAGAAGACCCAAGGACTCTCTGAAGAAGATTCAAGGATGTTCCTGTGAAAGAGATGAAGCTAGGCCTAGTGCAACCCTGTGTCAGCATCAGCCCACTGCTTCCAGCTATGGCCATCGCCTGTTTGCTGCAAGGCTGGGAGGGCTCTGCTCTAGGCTACATTGTCCATATGCACCTGCACTCCACAGCTAGAGTGGAAGCTAAAGAAGCAAAACTGTCTTTTATGGGCAAAAGGGAAAGGAAAACCAAAGCAATCAGGAATGTGTGACAGTCTCTCTTCAGGTTCATGTGAAATGACTGCTGTGTGGAGAACAACAACAACAAAAAAACAAAACAAAACAAAACAAAAAACCCAAAACAAAACAGTGATCAAACTGGTAATACAACAATCCTTGGAAGTGAAAGAAGTAAAGGGAAACAACTTGCTTTCCCCACAGTTGCCACAAAGGCAGGGACAGAGCTGGTGAGCAAACTGCAGCACCTGCCTGTTCTGCTTAGCAGGTCATCTGAACTGTATTCCACCTCCGTGGGGCAAAAACCAGTAGAAGTCCTTTGCTAGTGGATTGGGCAGAGAGGTGGAGAGAGGGAAAAGAGGTTTACCCTTTCTCATCCACTCCCAGCTTGAGTGGGGAGTACCAGCCATGCTGGCAAGTCCTCTCTTCTCTGTTCTAGCCATGCCTATTTGGAAAGTAGTTCCTAAGTTTCCTGTGGGACTCAGCCCACAGTCTCTTGAAGTGCATGGGACAGTGCACTAACTCCTGCTAGTAACAGCTCTGTAACTTGCCACACAGGAGATTCCTGTGCCAAAATTAAATACCCCGAAGAAGCATGTCAGAGCTTTCTGCAAGGACAGTTCTGTTCAGAAGCATAGCCATGCAGCAGATAAAAACCTTTTAAAGAATCATGGCAAAGCAACTATAGAATAAAAGAACACGGGAAGAAAAAGCCTGTCTCCAGCTTCTCATTAACCTGCCCCCGACCGCCTTCATCATGTTAATTTTCTATTTTACATGTGTTAAATCAACAGGGAGCACAGATGGCTGCACTCACGTGTGAGGTTGCAGACACCCACCGCAGCACCAGCAACACCTCTGTCACGTCACTCTAATGTGTGTGTGGGGGCTCCTGTCAGCACACCAACAGGAGCAGGTCATTGAAGGTTAATAAAGGCAGTCAGCACGTAATTATCACCCCCTCATTAGCCTCAGCCTCTCAGGAATAAATTAGAAGAACAAAGTATGGAGGAGCTGTGAGAAGATCAGAGCGGGATTGTATCTTCTTATGCTACAAGAGAGAAGGGACACCTTCTTGTAGGTCCCTGCTTCACTTCTTGGAGTATTTTAGAGGCAACTGCAGCTGTATGAGGAGAAGTATTAATATTTTTACATTTTATCTTGTATCCAGTGGCTGTAGGCATATCTGTTGGATTGTTTCCATCCCCTCCCCCCTCCCCAGTTTCTTGATCAATCTACATCACTCTGGGCCTGTGGTAAAAGGGATACTTTAATATGATTAATAGTGCTCTTGAGACTACAAGTCCAGAATGCAGACGTCTCATTTGCAGCAAAGCTGACAAGAGCTCAATTAGCCATCTCTTTGCACACACGTAAGCAATGAAGATGTGGCTCTCTCCATATCAAGTTAAAGGAGCAGATGAATTCCCATTGTAGAGTACTTACAAGGCAGAGTTGTTACATTTGCAATCAACTTACAGTTAATCGTTTCAACTCAATGCTGTCAGTGCATAAAATACCTAGGGCTAATGCACAGTCAGGAAACACTGGTCACAGCCCTAAAAAGCCACAAGTTGCAATTGTGACCGGCAGCTGAGCAGAATGAAGGGAGCATAAAAAGTTCAAGTTTTACCACTCTTGGTGTCAGTTCTGCACTTTTATTATTAAACACTATTCTCCATGTGGTTGTTTTTTCCCATCCACTGGTAACACATACAAACTTCTGAACAGCACCAGCAACAAAAAAAAAAAAAACCCACAAAAGAAGAGAAAAAGTGCCATAATCCCAGCGATGCACCTCTGGTGTGCTTCAGCATCTTTCTGGTACATTCTGTGCAACAAACCTGTGAGAGCTGCTGTGATGGGTGAATAGCAATCACTCTACAGGGTAAGCAAGTGCTCTTGAAGGGGTTATCTGTTGTTTGAGTGCCCTGATGGCTGTGGAGCCTGGAATATCTAATACCCTTTTATATTGACGTCAGCAATCCTCACCACACACAGCCCAGCCACAGGGACAGCTGCACAGCAGATTTACACAGGGGCCATGTAAGCAGTGACTCGATCATCAGTAGTACCTGGGGAAGTAGACAGCACAGTACTGGAAATTTCCTATCCTGCAAACAGGCATGACCTCTGCCTCTGTGTGTCTTGCTGTGGCACAGCTGACACACTCTGGCCTTTTTGGAACTAAAGTACAAATCCATCAAAGCCCACCAACTAACTGCTGTAGCTACTCAGTCTTCTGAAGGTAACAGGCGTCTGGCCACAGAGACTACCCAAGGATGGCTTGGGTTTATCAGACACCTCCTCCTTTTCTTAAAAGTAGATTTGTGTTGATGCCAGATACCAGCACAGGTTTTCACCATCCATGGCTATTTATAGTTGTGGGGTTTTTTTCTCCACTGGAGCAAAGCTATAGACAGAAACTGTTTATTGAATGAATGCTCAAATTAAGATCATGCCTTCCTACATGGCCGGAGAATTTAATCAAGAAAATCCCCAATATTGAAGGAGGAGGAAAGAAGTCATAGGATGATTTTGAGTCATACAGTGTTAAGAAGATACTGTGGTGGCAAAATACCTTAAGCCCCAAAAGACTGACTATTATGCCAGTGTGGACTCTTTTTATTCAGTTCCTAACACCTGAGTTTAGATATTACAGGTGCTTACACCCAAATTCCAACCATCTAGGTTAAACTTGCAATGAAGGCAGCTCTTTAAAGAAAGCTGGTGAGGGGTTCATAACCCCTGTATCTGCAGGTACCAGGCTGCAAGGCTCCTGCTGCTGGGCTTCTGCCAGACCTTTTGCCTCACCTGTTTCATGAGGATATTTTCTTCATGAAAATTCCAAGAGTTTTAGTACAGAGTACATGAAAGTAATAAGCAGACTAAACAGTA
Source organism: Urocolius indicus (assembly GCA_013401255.1). Lineage (NCBI taxonomy): Eukaryota > Metazoa > Chordata > Aves > Coliiformes > Coliidae > Urocolius > Urocolius indicus. Next base: position 83,678 of record WBNH01008607.1, read on the forward strand.
ATACATCAGAGATGTGATGTACCTCTGATGTGCTCATGTTCTGCAATATAAGACACTCAAAGATTTATAAAATCTACTCCAAACACCCAAAAGGTACCAAAGACTCTGTTAGTGAAATCGTGCTAGGCAGTAACCTCTTAAGAAGGTAGAGCTCAAACCATATCTACAGATGTGTGATAATTAGCATTCCACAAGTCATCAGAGTCATTTTCTCAGGCCTGATGTGTTACTAGTTTGTCTGTGTTTTGCCTCATATTCCTAGTTTTCTCATATATTTTTGGGGCAGTACAAAAATTAGTAATTTCTGCTAAACAAACCAAAGCTGTTTTGAATTGTAGCAACTGGAATGACCTTTGTGTTGCTTTACTAACAGCAATAAGGAAATGATGGAGACAAAGGTTAACAAGAAGGGAATGTGGTGAACAGATCCTTCTGCAGCTGCAAGTTCCCAAACACAGATCTGTAGACTCAGCACAAAGACAGGCAGGTTGATAATGTCATTGGAACAGTGCTGGTTCTGCCCTTATACATCATCCTTTAAAATGATCTCTAAAGCTCAGTGACACAGCAACAAACACAGTCTGTTAAGTCATCGCCAGAAACTACACGAGTCTCCATCTTGATACAGTCAGTATGAACTCCCATGTCTTGGTGTGTTCTTACTACTGAATGCAAGATGCTTGAAGGTTGTGCATTCAAGACTTTCTGTGAAAGTTGCTTCCTTATATGAGAAGCAATCACTTATCTGCAGGCATGTGCTGCTGAGTAAATTGTCCAACCACTTCCATAAAAGACAATTCTGTCTAAAGAGATTTTTCTTTTCCCATGAGAAAGCACTAAGAGAACATATTCTTCTGGACAGAACAAGAGCAACAAAAAAACCTCGTGCAGATTATTTCTGCCTCTTTTATTTGCTGCTGCTTCATGTTTTCTGAAGAGAGCTGGAGTGTGGCCTTTCAAAGCTGAATGCCATTGACTCACACCCTGATTCATGAGGACTCCAGTTTTATCACCTGAACAGTGACTGGATTTGGCAGTGTAGTTGATGGACAAAGAGACTCTGTTAAGACCTAGAAGTGTATGGCATCTGGACTTTGATATACCAACATTTGAATGAAGACTCATTAAAACTACATGATGACAATAAAATGTCAAAGATTGTCGTAAACCAGTATCCCCCCGTCCTTCTGCTTTGTGGAGACGTGGAATTATCTGGCTTGTATCACCTAGCCATTTGAGAGGTTTTTTGTTTGGGAAAGATTCCAGAAACAAATAACCTCCTAAGGACTCCATAGAAGGCTATACTAGAAACTAACAAGAGATGAGCAGATTCATGGCATTTAAACGCCTTTAACCTGTGCATCAGCAAAAGAATTGAGATTTCAGGAAATTTACTACTGCATTTTGCCATTTTTACCACTGCAAAAACACTCATATCTCCCTTCCTCTCTATTGAGCATCCTAAAACCATTTTGGTGAGTACAGTTGTACAGCAGTATGGTATATTTACTGTCATCTCATTTCCATTGATTACTCTTCCCTGTAGCTGCCCTATTTCCAGTAACTTCCGTGGCTCATGCTCTGTGCTGAGGGCCTGGTTTGCATAAAGGGCTGTATGCAGGAAGGCAGGATCCATCCACTGCAGCAGTGACTCCAGCAAGTCCTTTTACCCTATTTTCATCAAGATGTACAAAGCTGGAGTGAATTGCGCCCTTTTCTGAGTTGTGAGGGTGCCTGCTGTGAAGATGCAGTGATGTCAGTGATGAATAATTAACTGATAATGTAATAACTGTGAGTTTGTGCTCCATTAAGTGAGCTCCTGCTGACTGCTTAATGAGCAAACAAAAACTCAAACCCCATTAATATTATTCCTGTTACACAAAATGTAAAAAAGAAAACAAGTTCTTATAGCAGTAACCACTTGGGAGCCTTCTGAAAACACAGATCAGGATGGAAATGACAAACTATCTCGTTGCTGCATTTCTGAAGAGACCCAGAAGCTTAGTTTCGTTTTCAGAAAAGTGGAGAATTAGGTAACAAATACAGACAGGTCTGCTGTTTCCTCCCTGAAACATCTGAATCTTTTGTTGCAAAAAGAGCCTCGGTAGGTGTCCTCTTCCTGAAACAGTGCTGCAATGACTGTGTTGCAGAGGCTGTGAAACATGCGGTTGCTTGGCTTGTGTACGTCACCCATTTGACAAGAATCTAGAGGAAATATCCTTATTTGTCAATATAACACACAAGATTTACACAGGATCTAAAAAAAAAAAATGCAGTGGTGTTAATATAGAGACAATGTTTTGGGAAGAAGAAAGTCCAGAATCAAAGTTTCCTGCCTGTGTTTTTTTGTATTGGGGCAGTGAGTGTGTGGTATCTTTTAGTGAGGAGGCAGGTGAGATATGGCCACTGTGAGGACAACCATAGACCACAGCAGCCTCCAGCAGCCAGAACCTCAAGTCACGTATAGCTTTTAAACCACAGTTCAGAGGTTAATACAACATTTAGGTTTCACGTGAATGATGATGGTCCCAACACAACGAAGCAAGGGATACATTTTTGCTAACACCATTATCTTGTGTATGATCTATGGAATGACAGTAAAGCTGACATTCTATTATTTTCCCCAGATGGTGTTAAGGAAAAAACAGGATGCAAAGTTTACGGCTCAGTGCCCTAATTTCTGGAGGTCTGTTAGCTGAAATGGAGCTTCTAACAAAATATTTATGTGCTCTTAGAAGCTTTTTCAAGAAAAAGAATGAGCATTATTTGCATTTTCACTGGGCTTATTTGAGAATCCCTGTCAACATAAATTATTCAAAGTACAGAATTCATAACTAAAGCACAAAGATCTGTATTAGCTTAAGAAATCTTTCCTAGAGAAACACACATTATTCCCAAGTATCACAGAAGTGTATAAGCCTACTTTCAAAATGTGACACTCTGCTAAGGAACTGAAAACTATATACAGATAACATGAATCACCTGCTATTGCAACTCATGATAACTTGCAGCAACTATCTGGGTGTTCCCTTGTTTACTCCAACTAACATGCTGAGTCTTACAGAAAGGTAACACAACAACATCACTTCCTGAAGGATATACTTTTTAGAATATCATCAAGGATACTGTTAGCAGGTGAGGCTTTTTTCTCTACTGTGAAAGTACCCTGATCTATGTTATTTGTCATACTGAGAGTCAAGGGCTTCATATCCATGGTAATGAAATGAAGCAATTTGTAAGAAACACAGTAACAACAAATAACAAAAAAGTGGAAGAAAAGGCTTGGAGGAAACTGTCCAGTTCTGGTCTCCCCAGCTCAAGAGGGATAGGGAACTTCAAGCACAAGGCCACCAAGATATCAGGGGACTGGAGCATCTTCCTTTTGAGGAAAGGCTGCAGGAACTGGGGCTGCTTAGTCTGGAGAAGACGAGATTGAGGGGGGAATCTCATTAATGGTTACAAATATCCAAATGGTGGGTGTCAGGAGGTTGGGGCATCTCTTTTTTTTCAGTTATATTTAGTGATAGGACAAGGGGTGATGGAAAGAAGCTGGAACACAAAAAGTTCCATTTAAACATATGGAAAAACTATTTTCCTATGAAGGTGAGGGAGCCCTGGCACAAGCTGCCCAGGGAGGCTGTGGAGTCTCCTTCTCTGGAGGTTTTCAAAACTCACCTCGATGTGTTCCTGAGTGACTTGATCTAGGTGGACCTGCTTTGGCAATGGGGTTGGACTAGATGATCTCTAAAGGTCCCTTCCAACCCCTACCATTCTATGACTCTGGGATTGTAAAAGACCAGATTGGCAATGTCAACCACCTGGCAGTAACTTCTTTGCATCTTAAAAACTTAGTGTATTCAAGGCATGCTGAGAGATTTGCTTTTTAAAGGTAGTTCATAGTTGAAGGAACAGTCCTCTCTGTGATATGACTGTCAAATACCACGACGCCAATATTTCATTTAAGGCCAGGTAAACATTGTGAACTAGTTATTTGTTGTTTTAGTGAGGGTTTTCATTACATACAAAGGGTACAAGTTAAAATATAGCAACTGCCAAAATATTTCAAACCAATTAGGACTATGTTGCTTTTTAATCTTGGATAAGTCATCCTTGTCCAAAACCCCTTCATCCTGGCATAAAGACTTGCTTATGCTTCCCAAAGATACTAGGTCCTCTGTTACATGTTAGAGCTTTTCACCCCAAGGAAGATTATTTAAAGTCATCCCATATGTAAAAGTTCATTAGTATTCTTTCTCAGACTTTCTAAAAAGAGAAATCTTGGCTTCCAGATTCAAACACCAAAGCATAACATATTTGTTCTGCACAGAGTTCTACAACTCTTTTTTTTTTTTTTTTTTTTTCTGCAGGAAACTTCCTCTCCCACAAAATAAATTAACTAATGAATTCAAATAAACTTCAGCACTTTTATGAGGGAAAAAAAAAACACCTCCAAAATAACAAACCACACATACATACAGAATTACTTCTTCCTTCTTGCAGAATAGGGTGAGCTGCAAAGATCTAGAGCTGTACTTTGTGAAAGACTGGAAGAAAATAACCTACTCTAAATTCTTTCATTCATGCTGCAGAGAGATTGCACTACATGATATTGGCTAAATTGGCACGTAACAGTGCAGAGGCTGATGTATCCAACACCCTTTTTTTATCCGTGCTAGATTTATTCCTTAATGAAAGCATAAAGCTAGTTCAGCCTTTATTGTCAAAACCCACAAAAGTAACTTACAGCATGAATTACTTTCCCAGTAATTGGCAAAGAATAGGCACTGTTTATATTATCTACATTAGTACATGTAGCAAGTAATAATTCAGAAGAAGTCATGCATCTATCAGTCAATAATTCCATGCCCAGAGAGTTATTGCAGACACAGAACGATTTGTCAGAGCAGCAACTTTATTTAAATGTAGCAAACAGTTTCTTATCGGATTACTTTTTTTGCATGTACCTATTTGATCCAGGCTATTCTTCAAATATGACCTTAATCTTGCATTCTGTAGAAAATCAAAGCAGAGAGTAGCAGGTATGCTTTCAGCATCCAGTTCATTGCAGCTATTTTTTTTTTTGCAGTTTATACAAAAAAATATGTGACTCTAATGATATATCTCTATACCTCTGCAGACAACTAATTTTCTTTTGTTTTTAAGTTTATAATCCTCAGAAATGCCATAATCAATAAATCCTCTCCAACTATCAATCTGAAGTAAAGCAGGCTGTCCCCATTACCTCAGCCACAGAAGATACCATTTGTCGTGCCTTCATCATGCACTGTTAGGGAAGAGCTATAATTATACTCTCCAGAGCTTAGAAAATGGCATACAGAACAGCTAAGACAAGACTTGCAAAGCATGTTCCCTGTTTCCATGATGACCATAGAGAGTACAGCAGAGATTGCAGCATTTGTCCTTGGAGAATCTCAGACTTCCTTGTTACAGGTCATCTAAGGAGACAAGCAGCATGGGCAAGTGTCCAAAGCAGGGCGGAAAAGGCAGTGCTTTGCCTTGCATTGAGGTGATTAAATGATAAACGTCGTGGCAGTCTCCCTTTGTTATGAATCAAACCCCTCTTTCAGTCCGCATGTCTCACACTGTTCTTAGCAAGATCTGTGTGAAAGTCTGAGCTTGGTGTAGGCTCTAGTCTTGATTTGAATACCCTCTATGAATTTACTGTGGGTAAAGTAGCATCTGGCAAAGCACAGCTACTCCAGGAGAATTTCTATCTTTCTTTTTCTAGTTGATGGCTAGTCCTGAAGCAACGATGGCAATATTCTTGTCTCCCTTCCTAGGTGGCCTGTACACTGGACAAAGGAAAATCAGAATGTGCTATCAGATTCGTCTTAGTGAGCTGCTCTTGAAGGGACAGTGCTACAAAGCTGCTGTTTCATAAACACTTTGTTAAGCTCTAATGTGACTAATGCATTTGTTATTCATGTGTATTTAAATTTGTTCTTTGAGCTGTTTGTAAATCTGTTTCAAGGCAACTAGAGTCAACAGCCTTCGTGTTGCTCTCACACTCTCCCCTCCTTGTTGTGGTACAGTGAATTTCTTTTTCCCTCCCACACCTTTACTTTGAAAATCTTATCTTCGATCTCTAGCTGAGAAGGAAGGCCACGGGATCACAAGGCACTACACGACATTTTTTTTAGAAAAGAAGTATTTTTTAATGAAACAGACGATGTGTTCTCCTAAACACTCCTAAAATTGCCTTCATAAATCAATATTGCACAGGCATACTGAGTGAAATCTCTTAGTCACTTATATTTGTCTGGGATGGAGTTAATTTCTTCACAGTAGCTGGTGTGGGCCTTTGGTTTGGATTTGCACTGGAAATAGCGTTGATAATGCAGAGTTGTTTTAGTTATTGATGAGCAGGACTCACACCAGGCCTTTTCTGCTTCTCACAAAAGGAGGGCACAAGCCATTGGGAAGGGACACAACTGGGACAGCTGACCCCAACTGACCCAAGGGATGTCCCAGACCATATGACATCATGCTCAGCATATAGAGAAGATGGAGGAAAGGGAGACATTTAGAGTGATGGAGTTTGTCTTTCCAAGTAAGTGTTATGTGTGATGGAGCCCAGCTGTCCTGGAGATGGCTGAACACTTGCTTGACCCTGGGAAGTGGGAATGAATTCCTTGTTTTGCTTTGCTTGTGCACTCAGCTTTTGTTTCCCTATTAAACTGTTTTTATCTCAACTGAAGAGTTTTCTCACTTTTACCCTTCCACTTATCCCCTCATCCCATCAGTGGAAGAGAATGAGTGAGGGGATGTGTGAGACAGTTGCCAGCTGGGGTTAAACCACAACACCGGTTTCATCAAATGACATGAAAGTCAGGAAAACTCTGAATGCAACAGTAATTATGGTGCTAAAACCTGGACTCCATAACAGCAGACTAATCAGATGTTAGCTTCTTGTTTACTGTTTTAAAAAAATCTATTGAAATGCAAGTCAGCAGTAGCTATGAGCTTATGCTTAGCCTTTCCTCTCCCCAGTCTTGTATCTTGAGATCTATTTTTAATGCCAATTCAGGTCAGTGCAAATTCATTCTGCTGCTGGGCATTTGCAGGCCGTGGGGCAGCGCCTGGCCCTTGTGTCGCTCTGCAGAAGACCTTTGGTAACAGGGTTCTTCATGCTCTGTTAATCAAAGATACTAGTTCAGGAGATATTTGTAGGCCATGTTCCTCAGCTCACTGCCGACACGGCCTGTGGCAGAAGCTGCATTTTGGGTTGTGCATGGAATGAGCAAAGGCTGCTGCTCTACCTACTCAGATGCAGACTGCAGACTCAGATGCTCCCAACATCACACATCTCTTCACTTGGCCACCCTGGAGCACAGCTCAGTGGCATGTTAGTGACCTATGACCACAGACTGTGGCACAGAGCAGCACCTGACAGGCAGTGTGCTTGTCACCATGAGGTGGATCTCTGCACATTTAAAAGAAAGAAAGAAACCCCTAACACTTTCCTGGCTTTAATAGGGTGAAGAACACCAAAATACCCCAAAAAAGGCACAAAGATCTTGTTGAGTTCAAGTCCCAAGAATGACTCTGTGAAGATTTTCAGCAAGAAGCTAAAAATTACAACCAAAAGGGAGGAGGCTGAGCAGGGAGCATGTGTCAGGTTGTGTTCCAAGCACACCATGGATTCCCTCAAATCCATGTAAAGTGGGCAACGGCTGGTGCGTGCTGTCTGTGTGCCACCAGCACTCTCAGGGACACAGGTCACAGTACTGGATTGCTGCCAAGGGTCCCATCCCTGCCCCAGTGTGGAGAACCTCATGGTTTGTGATTCTTCTTCCAGACTTCCTCCAAGCCGAGGCGATGGCTTCCTGGCAGCAGCCACCGCTGCCACTCTCACTGGGTTTTGCTACATGATTTAGTGCCATTAGCAGCCGTGCTAGGAGCTGTTGTAGAGGGAGTGTGGGGTAAACTGCTTGCAGCAGAGACATAAAACCACTTTCATCACGGATATTTTACGCACAACCATCCAGACTCACAAGTGCAGCCACTGCCCAGTATCTTTGAAGACCAAGGGGTGCTTAGGGGCTGTGTCTGCAGGGCGCACTTCCAGTCACCCTGGACAGGATAAGAACCCATCTTTTCTTACGAATGTCCTAAATCAGAAGGGCCATCAGCAGAGATGAATAGGTGCTAGCAAAGATCTATTTTGATTGGGCAGGAGGAGAAAAGAGTTTCTCCCCAGCATCTAGGTTACCTAAGTCACCAGTGCAGCGATGTAGCTGATACACAAAATGCTCTTAATAAGTTTAATCCTCTGTCAGTCTTTCTAAAACTCTCAATTTTTAACAGATCATCTTATAAAAATATATATAACAAAAAATCCCTGGGTGGCTGCTGTGGGGAATTGTTTTTGCAGAGCATTTGCATTACCCTGACTTGTTGGCTTGCACTGCCATTCCAAGCCTGGTGATGAACCATGGAGGCACCTGGTTATCCAGGCTAGCAGGTGCTGGATGCAAAAGAAACACATCTTGATCTGAATAAGCTGCTGTGACTGTGGGAGTCAGTAGAAGCGTTCTGATGATTTGCACCCAGGCCAGATCTGATCTAAGCAGGCTGGGTGTGTGTTGAACAGACAGATCTGTGCTGGCAGGCACATCTCTTTCCATGATGTCTCTGCATGAGTGATGAGGAGAATGACCAGCACACTGCTAAAAGCCTTGGGTTAAACTAATATTCTTTCATACAAAATCCTGTGAACGTCAATCACACAGCTAATGGGTTTTTTTATTAGTGCAGCATCCTCTGTCATAGACAGATGGCCGAACACGTATCGAGGACAACAAACTGACTGACATCTCCATTTGCCTCAGTGTGTCCCTGGCTGTACTGCTCAGCAGATCTCCCAGAGAAGTGATATTTTCAGGCCAGAAACCTTCTACATCCAGTAGCCAGTAACATAAAATGCCAGTCTTGGCTGTGAGTGTGTAAGTTGCAAAGTCCCACTCTCAGTTTTAAACTTCACTATCCCTGTTCCCATGGAGCATCCTGCAGCACAAGCCCACCCTGATGCAGATTTTAGTTCTTATTAAAGATAAGCTCCCCTCCACCAAAAAATAACAGATTTGATAAAGAAATTTTAAAATGTTGTGAACTTAATTATATTGAAATATTAGAAATGTTTTGTATATATTTCATTTTTTACTTTCTGTGAAGGATGACATTAAATTTCCAAATGAAATAATTTTGAACCAGAAGATGACTTTCTCTTAAAGAATATCAAAACAGTATATTGGAAACTTTAAAGGTTTCTTTCTGATGGAAGGGGGTGGTACTTCACAGTTTTTTGAATTCACTTGTTTCATACCTGATGTTTCTATTTGGTCTCATCAGTATTTTGCAGTAGAAATGGGAGTTTGTCTTTTCACCACCATCTGCCAACACCTGCATTTATCTTGATCAGTTCATCATCCACATGAAATGAGAAAATGAGAGGATCTGGGAATGCTTCTCTGCTTATGAGTCTTCTCTGTGTATTTTACAAATGCACTGGAAGCTGGACTCACGTTTTCTAATTTTGATGGCCAAGGGTACAGTTATTCTCAAGTCACGGTACATAGCTCTACTATGCAGATTGATTCCTGTGAATGCTTCCTCTTCACAAACAGCCAGACCCCTCAACAGCCCGTGACTCTTGGTGTGCTTGTGGCTTTGCAAGGTCAGAGAATCAATGAATGTTTTCTGGCAAGCTGTGACTCACTAGTTTGGGTCATCCTATGATTTGTGTCATACCTTCACATCCTTTGTTGCAGTTTTCTCCAAATAATTTGCAATCAGACCTCTTATAAATCCCGGTCTGGCGAAGGCAGTGGTGGAGAGATGAGATGGTTCTGCAGGTCATGCACATGCCAGGGTGCAGTCAGGAAGACAAAGGATGATGATGAGGGAAAATAAACTCTTGCCATGCCTTAAAGAAGCAACACGGAAAGGTATTTACAGACAACCAAAGATTTTAGGAAACAATAGATTTATTTTGTTTTAAATAAGCAGAAGCACATTCTTACTTTAAAGAAAAATTGTGCAGAAGCAGAATCATTCAGTTATACAACTTTCTCCAGCAAGGCCAGATGTACCTTAAGAAGCACTGGCAAAACACATAGTTGATGAACTGTATACAGTTTGCCTCCCTCTAACATGTCTTAATTGACTACTAAATATACTAATTCTATCACGTAAAAACCCAACCCTTAGATTACAAGAAGTTAAAAATTGCTGTTTCTTGCTCTCTTTTCTTTTGTTTACTTCAAAATGCTTGATACATGGAGGACAGAGGAGAGATGTTTTTGCAGTTTCTCTGTGGACTTACACCAACAATAAAACTTCTTTAAAAAAAGTAATATTCACATACAGCAAAAAAGCCAAAATATGAAAAAGGAGATTCTGCCTTTGTTCTTTATAAATCACTCTACAATGCAAAATTTGCATCCCACATAACAAAAACACCCATGAAAGCACATTGCATTGACTGCAGTGCCAGCAGTTAATGATGCTTGGCAATTGCTTTCCCATTTTTATTTATGCTGAAGCTTAAAGATCCATGGAAGGCAACAAACACTAATCTTGATCTTTTGATTGTCGAACTTTCTAGCAGCACTGCAGCCTGCAGCCTGTGGCCCTTGCACAAGGATAAGCACCATGGGGGTTCCCACTGGTGCCTTTTGTGTCCTCGGTTTCCTCCAAGTGCAGTCCCAGGCCACCTTCCCCTTTGCCAGGGAGCACCCTGTCTCGAATATGGCAATGGCCCCTCCTGAAGAACAAAGAGAAGTTCTGGTACCACACTACATCGGCCCCCTGGGTTTGAAGCTGTTCTCCCTCCCTGCAGTCTCACCAGGGGCAATAGTAAATTTAAACAAATTAAAAAAGGGAAATGGCATCGCTTGGTAGCTGTTGTATTATTCCCCAACCATGGTCCAGGGTGTTTACCAAAATCTGCTGGGTTTTAGAAATTGAGAGTATAGACTATTCCCATTTACAGTCCTGTAAAGTTGATGCTTAACCAAGCTCCACTCAGTACAGGAAATGTTTTGGAGAAATCAATGTTTTGTTTCAGCATTTTTAAGACAAAATGTATCAGAACTCTGCCTTTAAATACACATAAGCTGTTCTACAAGTAAAAGAACCGAGAATCCTCAGCAAAGATACTTTATGAGGAGAGGGAGGAAGGAAGAAATAAAAAGCAAAGCAGTTTTGAGCCAAGTCAATAGTTTTCTTTCTTGATCATAAGAATTACAAAGAAAGTGTGGATAGAGAAAATATTAGGCAATAAAACTTACAATAAAGCATACCACAGGGAAGTTATTAAGGATGAATATGGGTGCCACCTGCTGCAGAAGTATTGTGAGTTTTCGTAAGATTTCAGATGTTATATGAGCTCAAGGAGCACAGTGGTTGGGCTGGTGCCCAGGCTGCAGGCACAGGGTATTGGAGTTCTTAGATGATGAACAGCTAACTTTGATCACAGTGACTGAGAATTCATTTATTCAAAATTAAACAGATGACGTTTTTATGAGTTATGTCCGGTATCACAGAACTGCCAGATGGGCCTGACTGTGGGAAATGAGAACAAAAGGAGTTTGGAAAGAGGGTCTGCTGGGGACTTCTCCCATCACAGCTTCTTCATAACATAGTAAACATATGCAATCCATTGCTTATGTGCTGGAATTAATTTTCTCCAGATATTGAAAGCTATTGGTATGAGGCCTTCAAGACCCACCTGGACACGTCCCTGTGTGACCTGATCTACATGGACCTGCTTGAGCAGAGGGTTGGACTAGATGTTCTCTAAAGGTCCCTCCCAACCCCTACCATTCTGTGATTCTGAGGCACAATTCCCAAATACAAGTTCACTGTGGTCTCAAACTCCTACCTTTAGAAATACCTTTATGAGTTGCACTGTGGAATCACCTGGAAACTGTACAATGTACATGTGATGCCAAAAGACTTACAGACCTTATAGTAGGAGATCAATATGAAAAGGCACGTGTGGATTAAGCACAGGTAGAGACAACAAGTTGTAGGGAAGACAATAAATGGAGGAAGTACCTTTCACTGTGCTCACATCAAAACCTACCTAATGCTGTTCAACCCTTGAGTTGCTGGCAGAGTGGGTATTACAATGATTATGGGTGCAAATGCTGCAGCAATAGTGCAATACTGCAGTGTCAGTGGTAAATGGAAATCTGCATGTTGGAATAAGCAATAATCAGGTTTAATAAGAAAAATTAGCACTTTGCCAAACTAGGTGAAACTTTTCTAGAGACCTGATAATCTTTGGAAGCCTAAATAGGCTTTGTGTGTACTGAAACTTAAAAAAAAAAAAAGGTAACATTTTAATGTGTTTTAATCCCTGGGGCTCCAGAAATTTTTTTAAGAAGAGGCTCACATTCACGTACATTTTCTTCCAAGTGCTCCTGGCAATTCCCCTATTTCATAGAATCACAGAATCATAGAATGGTAGGGTTGGAAGGGGCCTTTAGAGATCATCTAGTCCAACCCCCTCTGCTCAAGGAACGTGTCCAGGTGGGTTTTGAAGACCTCCAAGGAAGGAGACTCCACAACTTCTCTGGGCAGCCTGTGCCAGGGCTCCCTCACCTGAACAGTAAATAGTTTTTTCTTATATTTAAATGAAACTTTTTGTGTTCCAGCTTCATTCCATTATCTCTTGTCCTGTTGCTACATACAATAGAAAAAAAGGATGCCCCAGCCTCCTGACATCCACCCTTTAGATATTTGTAAATATTAAATGAGATTCCCCCTCAGTCTCCTCCAGACTAAACAGCCCCAGTTCCCGCAGCCTTTCCTCATATGAAAGATGTTCCAGTCCCCTGATCATCTTGGTGGCCCTGCACTGGACTCTCTCCAGCAGTTCCCTGTCCCTCTTGTGCTGCGGAGACCAGAACTGGACACAGGATTCCAGATGAGGCCTCACAGGGCAGAGTAGAGGGGGAGGAAAAGATGCACATTCCCAACTATTGCATGGAGATTTATATTATCCAGCAAGTTATATGATACCTCTGACAATCTGCCTTCCAATATGTTTGCTTGATATCTTCTCTTATTTTAAAGGGGAATTTAATGCTGCTCTGAAAATGATACTATATTCCCCATTCCCTAGATTCAATTAACACAGCAGGTGGGAAATCAAGATATTGAGAAACTGTTCTTCCATCTCAAAATTATGCAGCAATTCATATTCCCAAAGGTCTCAAATACTGACATGACAATTTATAGCATCTTTGAATCCTTCTTTGTACAAGTTAAAAATTGACACACCTAACTTTGCCAGAGTCCCTGAAGCTCACTGTGAAAGGCAAAACTGTGAAAACCTCCTCAGCTGAAAGCTCTGCGACTGCATGTGACAACTGAAGCAGCAGAGTTCCCCTCAGGTCACTAGAAATGCTTACAGGGTTTTGCATGTTGTCATCATGGGAGAGGAGATAGTGAAAGTGTTAAATCAGTGGGATCTGAAGGATCAAATTCTTACCGTTCATAGAAAATGGAACCATGGTGTTTTCACTCTGCAGCTGGGATACTTTACAGCTTCCTGCACCTCAGGATCAGCTAGGCTTTTGCAAGCTAAAAGCAAAGACAGGCTTGCACAAGCCCACCTGGCATAGTCAAACAAGGTATACAAGTGCTACTTGATGCACATTTTAGAAAATATTTCTCTTTTTTTCCATATTTGTCTGGAGAGAAACACAGCTTTTTATATTGGGCTGCATTGTCCTGTTTCTAGTGTGCTGATTTTTCTAAATTTATATATAAAGCTATTGCTCCTCAGTTGCACTTATTTCAGCACTGTGGGACCCATTTCCTCTGACACAATACTAACTCTATCTTATTATTATATTATTATTGGATTACATCTGGCTCACTACTTGAAAGAGCAAAACTTGGTGAAATAATGAGTGTATTTTTTTAAAATTACTCTAATTTTGACAGTGTCTGTGATCACAGCAAACTGTGCTACAAGCTCTGTACAAACTCAGAGGAAAATATGGTTCCAGCCCTAAAGACTGCTGCATCCCTTCCAGCTCATTGTCTGCTTCTATGGCTATGCACTTTGCCACTTGCAGGAGCCTCCCACACATCTTCTAAAACCTCCCTCACCATTTTAGCAATTAAACGGGTTGCAAGCAGGAGCCAAACAAGTTGTTACGTGTACGTCTCAAGTTATTTCTCCAATGACCTTCTTTCATGCTCTTTCATGGCTGAATTTGGCTAGCTACTGAAGTGGGAGTCTAGCAGCTTCGGTGACACAGGAAGCACTAATGCAGACACTGTATAATCACTGTTAAAAGAAAAGCACAGATTATGAGACAGTGTAACCACTATTCCGTAGGCAAATGAAGTTTATTTTACAAAATTGCACCTTTTCAAGTCTAATAAAGCCATTACAGACATTCACTTAAGATCAAAACATGCAGCACAAAATCAAAAGTATTATTATCTGGGTAGACATCCAGATCTTGGAAATCTGCTCATGTTTAGGATTGCTGTGTCCCTATTTGAACAGATGACATTGTAACTGCCAGGCAGTAGTACACCTTAAATCTGAAATGTAATCTTTTAAATAGCTGCCTCAGTGTCATCTAACGAGGAGAACATATTGGAGAATCACATGAAACATTTAAGAATGTAAAATAAAGTATGAGATTCGGAAAAGCACGGTACGGATACTGGCACTGTGACTGAGATACATGATGTAACTACACTAAGTTCCATGAAAATGCAGAAAAGTTACATCATGTTGAATTCTGTTTATTTTCTTTTCAGATATAATAAAGATGATACAATTGGAAATGTTCTATGTTGTTTGGGTGAGATAAATGCCAAGTAATTTTATTCCCTCAATCATATATAAAAAATCTGATTAAAATAATAATAATAATCTTTGGGCTTGTATAGATAATGAAATAGTTCAAGAGTTTTTAATAATTCTTATTCTAAGAAATCATACTTCCAGTATTGTAGTCAAAAAGTTTTCCCTACTTTTTGAGAAAACAGCACAAACACAGCCCAGAAAAATTGTTAATTCTTTAATAAAGCAGGCTAGATGTTCTTCCAGAGTAAAGATACAAAGTTCTACGACTAAATGAATACCCAGTCAAAATATGATACTGCCTTTCTGCAGTACATACAACTGACATGACATGCAAGAGACTTTAAACAATCATAAATTACAGAGTGAGATACAGTACAACAGTCTCAGATACATTTCTTGATCTCATATTAGTTTTCATCAGTAATTTCCAATGTGTATATTCTATCTTATTATTGGTATCCATGAACGTTATGAGCAGGTCAACTTTGGAGGAAAAGAACAATCTTCTAATTTAGATTACAATTTCTTTCTCAGCATATTCTTGACAGAATGCAAGACAGGGCAATGACACTTTGTCTAACTTAATGTTTTGTCTAACTTAATTGTTTCTAACTTAATGGATATAACCCAATTCTAACTATCTCCACATTACCATCAAGTCTCTGAGATGACATATTTGAGATGTGGAAGGACATGGTATAACCAGAGTAGATTCTTCTACTGGAATTCACCCCGATCTTCTTTGTATAATCACCTCTCTGCTTCTGAGGATTTGATATCATATCCCACGGCACGATAGGCATCAGCTCCCCCGTATTCACTGATTACTGAAAACTTGTTAGAAACTTCCAAAATCTGTATGTACTTCTAGCACTGTTTTAAAATATGCAATATTACAGATGCAACTAACTTACAAAAATAAAAGAACTGTACAAATCCCACTCTTCCATTGGCGATGAGACTGTGCAAGAAAATAGCAATGTGATCCCTGGAACGACCAATCAGAACAGAAATCAAAAGACTGATGCTTAAAAAAATAAAAAAAAGTAAAAACATCTCCCCTGCCAAAGTACTGGAATCTTTAGAAGGTTTACGTATCACAGAATATAACTTTTTTTTTTTTTGTCTGTCCCCAGAATATTTCTTCCCTCTTTCCATGGATACTTCTTGAACAGATTCCCTTTCGTTGGTTGTGTGGCACAAGTCTTGCTGAATGGGTTAAAGCTAGAAAAGCTTGACAGACCTAAATAAATCAACAGGCACCTAATCCCCTGGCATTCACGCAAACACGGGGGAAATAAAATAAACCTGAGGACAGGCATGCATGATGAACTCCAAAGTTATCTTCTATGAAGCTTAAAATTAAATCAAAATAAACACCTCCCTGAAACATTATGCAGTTAAGATCTCTAAACAGTCATCTGACTGTTCATATCAGCATGTCCCAGAGAGGTGTGATGCTATCTAAGCCTGCTCATAACATTCTAGTATTTTATCATTTTACAAGGCACAAATAATCTCAGGAGAACTATGTGGTGGCTTCTGAACATGTAAGGATATGACAGCTACCATGTAACTACATGACAATTATCTCTTCAGTCACTGACACAGATCTTGTAAAATCTAAGGTCAGCAAATGACATGTCACCTCATCTTTGGAATACGGCACTTAACTCCATTTACAATTACAGACTAAGCAGCAAATAAGTACCATTTCTTAACTCCATTCAAACACAAGCTTTGCCATGCAATGATGAAGTTGTTGCATGGTATAATGTATATGTATCTTAAAAGTAAATGATGCAATTTTTTTTGCTGCTGCTAGAGAGTGACTTTTTAGCATTCCTTCCTCAAGCAAGCTCTGTGTGGGGTCCTGCAAGAGGAGGTAACTACTCACCACCAGTTTCTTTTTGTGAATTCTAGCAGTTTAAAGGGATCTGAGAGTAACCCCCACCCCATCTACTTGAAAAAGCAGTTATTAGATGTACTGTCTACTTGATGGGAAAGAAAGATGTTTTTCCATACAAGAGCAAGTTCTAGAGGGAGTTGACACTTTCTGTTGGCTAATGCTGCTGCACCATTATGTTTTCTTCAACAAGAAATGTGGAAATCATACAGGAATATATGTAAACAGAATCTAGAGAAGATAATAGCAATGAGACATAAAGTGCTTTCAGTTACAGACATTTCAGTTCACTTTGAACCCTTCCCTGGCAAGTTATCATACTCAAGCTAGTTTTAGTTCGGCTGGCTCAGATCTACACTACGAAATACTGTAATTTCCCTTGCACCTACTGTTTTACCTGTGGTAGTCTCAGTAAAATAAAATATAATTCATGCCAGGGGGAGTAAAAGTAGAGAGATATAAAGAGGGAAAGAGTCAAACTGGGGACTCTCAAAGGGAAAAATGTAGGCAAAGGAAAGTAAGGCTCTTTTGTATATGTCCCCGTTCTCAGGGAATTCTGAGACATTCTCCTGTAAGACAGTGCTGAGGACCAACTACACAAACCTCTGCCTTGAACACACCTCAGGCTATTGCTGGATGAAAATGAAGAAACTAGGATTCCTCAATTGAGAACAAGCTTACTGCCAGGATGATGCTTTTAATCTTTTGGAAAGGTATTCCCTAATTCTCTAATCAGTCTCTGAAGAAACAACACCTTTTCCTACTCAGAAAACCCAGCTGAGTAAAAGGACGACATTAAATCTAACTTGTCTGTGCTGCTCCAGGTCTGATGCCAAGTATCTACACATTCCCTAAGCCATTACGGCACCTAACACATACTATTCTATGTTTTGGGATAGCAACAGTTTTACAGTAATAAAGCTCCTAAGTAAGATAGCTTTATAACTAAGAATAACTCTGTATCAGAACTGGATTTTACTGGGTCTTTATTTAAGGCAGTTATTAAAAGATGTCTATTCTTTTTGAAAAGTTGCACATTTGTGAGTTTTGGGTGGATTTGTTTTTATTTTATTTTATTTAGGCTTTTGGCAGCTGAAATGGATTATCCTTATCTATTTTCTGTCCTCCTAACCCAAAGAACTATCCAGCCAGTGGAATCATAGGAATTTGAGCTGAGTTTTAACCGTGGACCTCCCTGACTCTCCCAACCTGTTTCTTCAGATATCTAATGGGCTGACAATAGCAAAGTCAGAATCTTTGCTGTTATTACTGCTGTCATCATCAGGGCTGGAGCTCAAGTTGCTGGAGGAAGCAGAAATGGAGCCCATCAATGGGTCAGAGAATATCAAAGAAGAACGAGACGGAGCTTCTGGCTTCACCGCTGCCTCCTTGTGTGGCTGAAGGGACTGTGCTGGCTCTGGGACAGCAGTTCTACTTCTTTCCTCTTCTTTGGAAACCATAATATAGTCATCAGCACTCTTGCTGTTACTAGTGCTTGAATCTGTTGTAGTCTGTAAGACAACAGCACAGAAAGGATTTAAAGTTAGTACCAGTTTAAAGTTAGTACCAGGTTTATGATGGGAATGGAACAAAGAAATAATTATTATCCAAAAGGGGCATTGTCCAAAACCAGAAGTGAAGTATACAGTGGGTATCAACTTTAGATGAAATGACTTGTTATTTACAAAAGCACAGAAACCTACCACTCTAAAAATATGTCATTTGGTGTACCAAATACAATCCATCATCGATGTGCATCCATGCAGTGACTACAGGAGCTGGACGTCTAACACATCCATGGTGAAGATTTTCAGTAATTATACTCTCACTGCTCTTAGCTCTCTGTAGTAATTAATGAAGTAGCACTGAAGATTTTTTGCTGGTTTGCACGTTTGATGGCACTTTGGAGCTTGTCAGGAGACTGGTTTGATACAAAACTTCCTAGTAAAACCCTGACCTGTGGAATCTGAGCCACACATAGACCTGGTTTAGTGTGCGCCAGTTCAGGTTTGACCAACAAGGGCTCTCAGGCTTAGTGCTGTCAAATATTTCCTAACGCTACCCGAAAACAAGGGTCTGTGAATCCCTCTTCTGTCTGGTTAGATATTTGGAAATGTGTGTCCCTGAGCACTCAGGCAGTGGATCAAGACTACATGTCAGTGTACTTGAAAACATTCTACGAACTTGTAGTCTTTATTCCAACTGGCCATATTCAGCAGAAACCCAGCTTTTCAACAGTCAGAGATATGTGGCATTAGAAAGGAAGTTTGCCATATACAGCAGAGCAGGATTTCTCACTTGTTGACAACTGGCAGCCTATTAGCTTGGTTTGCAACACAAACAGACGATACCTTCTTTTCTTCCGCAAGAGATCACAGAATCACAGAACGGTAGGGGTTGGAAGGGACCTTTAGAGATGCATTCCGCTCTTATCTAGTGCTACATTCTTCCAACAGGAATGACTGATTTCTCAGTGGCTCTCACTCAGATTTTTTCAGAGTAACAATGTAACCTGTCAGGCAGCCTGTGGGGACAAGCATCCTGAAGTGGTGTGATACTGAAACCAGCATATTTGATTACACTTATGTGAGACTGAGGAAAAGGAGAAGTAGCAGACCTGCAGCTGCGGAAATGTGCATGTCAACGAGTGTCAGCTACAAGCCCTTCAACTGTGACTCTTTCACCAAACACCAAAAATGTAAATTCCATTTAGGGAAAAAGAGAGATTGTAAGTGTTACAGAAAAAAAAAAAAAAGAAAAAGAAAGTAGTTACAAAAAAGAACAACAGGAATAATCTGGATGATATACAGTTAGTTTTATATAGGCAGTTATGAAATTGGAGTATGGAGTTCATCACTAGTATCAGCCACAACTGGGAGCTATGTTATCCATGGCCTCCAGCAAACTTGCCAAATTTATTATTACAGCTGAAAATAATTTTCCATTGTTCTGATTACTGTTTATAGATCAGAATGTTCTTGAAAGAGAACTGCAGAGTAGCTCAGGGAGCAAAACCTACCACTGATTAAGAATGACTATAGTATGAAACAAGGGAGCTGGAAGTCTTTGGTTGTTCTTTATATAGCTGTTAAAATTTGTTGTAAGTCACAAACACAGTATCTTCTGAATGTGAAAAGATGTTAAAATACAGAACCTGTTCTCTTCCAACATTTATATGAACAAGGATTCAATTATTTCTGCTTTTGCAGCATTTTTAAAAAATTGTGTATTCTGTTTGTAATTAAACTATTTTAATACTTTATTATTCAAATGGAAACATCTTCTGTTCAGAGTGATGGCTACAATTTTAAAGCTCCCAATGCAAGACAGTTGTCAAGTTGACATAAATTTACATCTATCATTTTTTGATATCCATTAATTTTCTTCAGATGCTTTAATAAAATCATATTAAGCTGTGCAGATTGGTTCTGGAAATATCAACAACTATCCTGTGCTGAGCTCTATCAAAATCAATGGCAAACTTCCTGATCTGTGCAGAAGCAGAGCAGTAGTTCAAACGTCAACAGCTTCAAGTTAAAAACAAACAGATCTATCCTGCAAGGACAGACACTTCACTATTTAAGCACTTCTGAGCTGAGACACCATTTGTTATTAATTAATCTTTTGCTTTCATCTGTTCTGTTGGAAATGCTGTCATAATGAGCTGTCAGTCAAACGTCTGCCACTCCAGGAGGCTGAGGACACAGGCAGCACACAACCACGGCTCTGCTCCACCAGCATAGAACCAGAATGGTTCAGGTTGGAATGGACCTTTACAGCTTTGTCATCTGGTCCAACCCCCTCTGCAATGAGTAGGGACATCTTCAACTAAGTCAGATTGCTCAGAACCCTGTCCAATCTGAGCTTGAATTTTGTCAGGGATGGGGCACATCCACCTTTGCATCCACCAGTATCCCTACGTCCTGGTAAGGACTGCTCTCAATCTCCTAGCCTGTATTGATATTAGGGGTTGCCCTGACCCAGGTACAGGACCCTGCACTTAGTCTTGTTGAACCTCATGAAGGTTCACATGTTGGTAGCTGCTTAATTTTACAGGCATCCAGCGCAGTCACAAGACAAGGCTGGGTGAAGCTTTTTTGGGAGCTCTTGACACCACCTGCAAATTTTCAGCACTTAGTTTCCCCTGCACAACAGAAATATACATTCCTTTAAACAACCACTGCTGCATAATTCACCTGGCTTCTTTCCATGCTTCTATTTAAAAGCTCTCAGGGAAGGCAGTACTGTCTCATTTTGCAAAATTATACACTTTGTTATTCCAAGCTATCAAGATCATGCTATTTCAGTCCTCGCAGCCCTCACATTGAGATGGCTCAACCTTGCGTAGGGTGACACAGATGCTACCCGGTGACACACTCGCCCAGCAAGGTCAGTATTATCCTCGCTGGCATCCTCACAGATACTAACAGGGTGTCTTCCTTTTGGCAGTGAGCCCCAGGAAGGGCCCTCTGTCATAAACACTTTGCACTGCTGTTGCAATTTCCTAAATTCTCCTTCCAAAAATGTGCTCTTGTGCAGTTAAAAAAGCATCCTGCCCTTTAATAAAGGGAAGAGAAAGAAAACTACTCATCCCAGTTTCTTGTTGTTAGCATTGTGCTTTGCAACAGTTCTTTCCTTTCTACCCACACTTTTTGGTTAGGTTAAAGAGACCTATAGTTCACTGAAATATCAGAGGAGCAGCAAAGCATAGGTATTGACTCCAAAATGCTAAACAAGGGCCTCCCATCAATGTTTGCCTATCCCTGGCATACACTGGTACTTTGGTACTGATATTTCCAGAGGTAAAATACCTCCTCTCTTCTTCTTCTGCCTGTTTCTGTTTCAGGAAACTCATGCTGACGTGAACCATGTTTTTTCCCATCTGCTGCCACTACTGAATAAATGAAAAATGGCAGAATTATACTTGGAGTAGCTTTGAAAGTTAACAACCTTACGCCCGTTGCCATATGGCTCCTCCAAACATTTTTTCCTGATGAATATCAGCTACTAGGACCAGGCTTATTTCAATTGCCTTCATGCTGTGAATGAGTTAAAACTAACTGTAAGGATACAATTCAAGAAAGCTTAGAAGAACAGCAGTTCATTTTGCCTCCTTCTTTGAACAGACATAAAGGCAAGATAATGTGTTAATTATCATTCATTATTTAGCAACAGAAGCCTTCTGTTTGTCAACTGCATGCTGCTACCAGAGCCAAACATTCAAAAAAAATGCCGTTTCTTTGAGCCTTCATCTTATTTTTTTTTTCATTTTTAATTTTGCAGTCTTCTTTTTCAAAGAATGGCTGTATCCTTATCCTCAGTTTCCAGAAGGTGATTTTGAGGTAAAAAAGAAGAGTATTTTAAAATAAAGTGATAAATAATTTATACTTACGTAAGAACCAAGCACAAAAGATCACATTTTAATCTCAATTACACAATACAAAAAAATTACACCTGTAACTTTTTCAGTTGTCTTAGAAAATATCCCTCTACTTCTACGTCTGTGGTGTAAGTCACATCAAACAGAATTACAAGCGTCACTAAAGTTACAGAAGATGTAAACACAGTACAATTTATTTAGTAATAAACGCATTAAATGGTCTAGAAGTGGTTGGAATTTTTAATCCCTCTGCAGCTCCCAGTAACTACCCACAGTTTGACCCAGAGAATGAGTGCAGCCCATTTTCTTCAGCAAAGCTAAAAGCCTTGGCCATAGCCCAGTTCAGGAAAACAATTGACTCCATCAATTAACAGTCGAATGTCACAGCCCACTAAATCCATCAGTTTTATTTTCACATGGTTTATTAATAGAGGTCCAAAGCTCTCCTCTTTTTGTCTGATTTTAGACTGGTGGTTAATGACGATGGTCTCAGAACACAGCAGAGACTATTGGGATACTAATGGTCCTCCTGGACTGCCATTTATAACCCTCATCTTTTCTCTTTTGTTCTATGAAAGTGGCTGTTGCTTATTATGATAACTGGAACTTCCAGAAGACAAGACGGGAGGAGGCTAATCTGTATGAATATGCTTCACCTCCAAACGTAAACTATGCAGTGCTGAAGCTTCATTAATGCTCTGCAGAAGATCAGCTTGTACAACCTCTACTCATGTTGCTCATAGTTGTCTTACTAGCAGACCTAAAACTGTGGGACCTATAGAGGCCTCTCAGTTCATGGGGCTGGGATGTATATAGCCTGACTACACACTGGGACAAGAGCAGATCTCATTATGTATAACCCAAAAATTTTCCATTGGAAAGAAACTTGTTCAGATCTTGCTTCACCTGCTCCACTCTCAATGCAGGCCCCCAGCACCTCCGCTCAGGTTAGACCAGCATCAAAGTTAAGGGCTTCTCCAGCACATGTAGGGTCTGCACACACTCATATAGCATGCTGTTACTTTATTCTACCTTCCAATTCTAGAATAAATCCAAGTACAACTCGCCAAAAAAGTACTATTTGCCATTTTGGCAAGAAAGCAAAAGGCACTTTGTATAAAATTCCAGGAAATCAAGGGCAAAAATAGGAGGTCATTATATGAACACTCCGATATGCTACATCAGTTTAACACATAGCTTTATGATGGCAGAAAGTAGTGATTGTAATGACAATCACAAAGCTAAACAAGCAATGAAAGCTTTCTAGCAAAGCTTTGCTCTTTGAACCTGACATGACTAAGTAAAAAAACCCAAATCTTGGTATTTCTTCTAATACTGAAATACAACTAAAATGCCATTTTTAACAGAGAGTGTTCCAGCTCAGGGGAAATGTGTGTAATAAATCAAAACAATCCAGTGTAATTATTTGAAAATTAAGAAATATTTCCTGTAGTTTCCAAGTAAACTTGTCACAAGTCAGTTGTTTGCAGACTCAGTTAGACTCCGAGGTGGTAGCATTGCCACTAGTGTACAAGAGGATCAGTAGGCATGGCAGACTTGACAGAACTCCAATATAGAAATATGCATATACAAAAGTACTTGTTTTTTAAGATCACATTTGAGTCAGACTGAGTCTTAGACAGAAAGAGACCTTTCAACATAAAAAGAAAATACCTCTTGCTGTGTATGAACTTGTCCTGTGACCGCATGCTTTGTATGTGAAAGCATTGTTTACTGATTCAAGGAGAAAGTCAATACAATGGAGTAGAAGGTAAAAGCAACCCCCTCGCTATTTTCTTTTTGGGACTGGCCCTGAATACACTGCAATGCAGATAATCAGCTCTTACATAATGGGATACTGGAGAACAAGGACAATGAGAATAATCATATGGAAACATCTACCTCTATCCTATATCTTTTTTTTGTAGAAAATTAATCTATGATACTATGATTCAACAGTCTGAAAGAAGAACCTCTCTAAACACTGGATAACTATTAGACTTGAATATCTGTGTGTGGATCATAAAGCTACAATAAAGATAATTGATGGGAGTATGACAATAGCTAGGGAGACAGTTTTAACCATGGCTCCATATGGACCAGGAATGTTGGTGAATTCCCATGCAATATCTGGACATGCTAAAGAAAGTCTTCAAAAAATGTAAGATTAATTCCATCATTGGCTTGTTTGCAATGTTTGTATCTTACCAACTGTCCTGAGATGAACTGCTGCTTTGTCAGAACGGGACCCTTTAGGACATCACCTGTCTCCTTGCTCTGACTGTTGGAACAATAATGATCATCGGCTATAGTGATTTGCTCATTTTCTTCAGCTTCCAGCTGGCTCTGGTTGAAACGCAACGAACCTTTCAGGATATCCTTGATCTGTTGTTGAATGGGAGGGCAAAGGATATAAGTTAGAAATTTGGAGGAATTATAAATTTTCTGAAGCTCTGTGTAGCATGGTTTCATACAACCTTTCCCCAAAATACATGCTTTGTAGAGATAGGAAGTAAGTAAACATTTACATCTGTACTGGTTAAATAGGTAAGTATCAGTGAAATGTGGTTCTATCAAAGCCTGGAAAACAACTATCCAAGAAATCTAAAGAGAATGAAACTGTTAAGATTATTCCCTACCTCGTTATAGGTTTAACATTTGTCACATTGTTCTTAATGAAATGTATTTTGAGGAAGCAGAGAGCAATAAAATCAGAGCTACAGATGCTCAGCAGCATTTTCATTTTATGTACGTAGTATTTTTTTTCATTTAATTCAATGCCTTTCAAGTGTTGTCACATTGAAATAAGGAGGACATGGGCATGATTATTGCCTAGAGTGTGCATTTTGCATTAAGAAAAATGATGGTGTGGCCTAAGTCCAGAACTCAGTGTCATACTGCCTCAGTTGTGGTTTGAGGCCTCCGGAACTCTTCAGGGAGCAAATATCGTGTAAATCATTTGGACTCTTTATAACTGAGTTTTACCTTTTAAAATGGAAGTACATCACAATGTTTGATGCATTATTATTAATAAAATGGCTACAAAAAGACAAACCAGCGGCAAACAAGAAGAATAAAAAAGGAGGAAAAAAAAAAAGTAAAGGATTAATGGTACTGAAGGGTACATGAAGCTTAAGCTGAGCAATAGTTATACCTGCTTCAAACCAGCCAAGGAAACCAGAATTTCATCTTCTTTTTCCAAGTGTTCTTGTAATATGACTTCCTGAATATTTCCTGCAACGTCAAAAGAAACAAAAAGGTAAAGAGAGAAAGTTCCCTAAATAATCTCTAGTGTGCTGCCAACTCACTGCTGACTAATGCTCTCAAAACAAAATCCTGTGACCTGCAAACACAATTTTGCACACAGACCTAGAGGCTGTGGAGGTGAGGTCAGCCTGAGCCTGGCCCTGCTGCCAGGAGGCCTCCAGCAATGCTGTGCTGCTTTGGGACTTCTGCTGCTGCAGGCTACCAAGGGACTCAGTCTACTAATTGTCCCTAGAAGAAAACATTGACCTCTGTGGCTAACGGAGTTACACACATCTTTAAACCTGCAAACACTTTGGAGAACACTCAAGGACATTTCTAGGAAGCTGCTATAGCTCACGGAAAGGATTAGCGTAGGAGTGCAGCAATCTTTGTCTTGATCCCATGGCCACTGCAGATGCTAGAATTCTCTTCTTTATTTATAAATGCTCTTCCTTCTTTATAAAAAGATTGCAAGTTTCATTCCTTTTCCAATATCATTTTCTAGGTAAAAGATTCAGGGCTGAACAAAACTTATTTGACAGAAAGGGAAGTGCAGTGCTATCACTTCAGAAGACTCACACTCTGTATAGTGTTGTCCTCCAAGAATGCATTTCCATACTCTGGTATATGGTGTTTACAGAAGTCAGGGCTGGAGGCTGGCTAACACATTGCAGCTGAAGTCCAAACTACTCCTCAGAACCTATAGCTCTGATAGCTTTGCAGACTCTTTATTTCAGGTCCTTCTCTGCCCTCCTAGATCCTACTTTCCTCCTCTATAAGAAAACAGCACAGATTTCTAGTGACTAATTTACAGAATGAGATGATATCTGTCAATTGAAAATGACAGGATATGCTTTTGTGTCACACCTGTCTTAAATACACAGAGCTGAACCCAAATCTCTTAGTGACACTCATCTGGGAACAATGCATTGCTGCTCATGAATATCTATATCCCAGGTGCTTCACCATTAGAGATTTGTACCTGCAGTGCATTTGTTTGTTTTTAAAGACATGCCCAGGACGCGAACTAGTGAAAAGCTAAAATTGCTGTCAGAGATTATGCTGACAGGATAAATATGCTGATGCTGCCAACTTTAACACAGCATGAAGCTTCAAGTAAAAGCACTGAGCAACTTGGTGCAAGTTTTGTATTTATAAAAAAAATAGCAAAAGTGTGAGATGTGGGAGACTGGACAAGAAGAAAGATTAGAAGTAGAGAGGTGGATTTAAAATCCATATATAAACACATTAATTGAGTGAGAAATTGAGTGAGAGCCAGAAATTAGAAAAATGTATAAATGAAGAATGCAAAGGACAAATAGAGAGAGGACACAAGCCTAAGTACAAAATGACCTGCTAAAGAAGCTATCTGGAATGTAGAAAGAAAAAAAGAGGCTAGAACCAGAAAAGGCAATAGATGACATGAGTCCATGAAAGGAAGTATGATCAAGGTCCGCCACTGGAGGTAGGATACCTCAGCTCTCCATAAGAAGCCTATCCGAACACGGAGATCCATGGTTAAAATTGTTTAGCACTGATTATTTACCATATTACAGCAGCAGTGTCCTGCAGCAATGAAGTCAAGTGAACTACAACTGAACGATGTTCAGTATTGATTTTACATCAGACACTGCCTTGCGAAGGCTAGAAAGGATATACAACTACATCCTTCTGCATATATATGTAACAGCATGAACTGAGAGAAATCATAACTCCACATTTTACTTGCCTTTTTAAACTTTATATCTAAACTGTCTAGTCTCCCAATTTGGTAAATAAAAGATATTCCTACTTGCTAATAAAATAATACTTTAGATCCTGATTTTCACTGTTTAACAAACAATGGATGGTTTCCTACTTTTAAAAGGTTCTAAACTTGAAGCATCTGAAGTCCGAAGTCTTCACAGGGAGGAAAGCAATGCTTAATCACAGCCTGAATCAGTGAATTCAATTGTCATTTTCATTTTTCAGTATCAGAAAGAAAATCATTTCTATAGCGTTTGATCCTCACATAAACGAAACCCACGCATTATAAAAACTAAGGTATGCATTATAAAAACTAAGGTATGCACACTGACTGAGCAGATGGACCAAGGAAATAATTCAAAACAAACCTCCAACCTGATGAAGACTAATTGAAGGAAATCTAAAAAATCAGGAAAATGAGAGACCAAAAGCCGAAAGGCATTCCACATGACATGGAAATAATCTATTATTTCTGCTCTTTAGAGATGTTTTATAAGTCAGTATTTGCAGAAAAAAAAAGGAAAAAAACCCATCATCACTACAAAAAGCAGCCATAGCTGTGTTTGAACAGCTAACAAACTGAGAAATTTCTAAGAACTTATGATAGTTAGCTAGCAGTAAAAATTCATAAAAATATTCATACCATCACATATTTACTTTAGCAAGATTAATGCCAGTTTTAAACATTAGTTTCAGGGGAAAAAAAAAGATTCAGAGAGACAAGGCTGGAAATACAGCAAATTTTACTTAACTGTTGAATTTCTCACATTCTCCCTTCTATTTACAATACTTTTAAAGTACAGCACGACATCTGTCTTGGATTTATTGAATCTATTATTTTTAATCAGTTAAGACAATAAAAATCTATTTTGAAAAAACTTCCACTTGGAGTTTGCTCTAAGACACAATTTTGGACTCCAAGAACACACTTTCAGCTAAACCAGAAAAATGCCTCGAGATCCAAATCACCATGATCAACCATTCTTCCCCCCAGGAACAGTTGTGACACAAGGTCATAAATCAGACTCTCTTTCTCTAGTACAGTGACACAGAATGAAGGTTTCCCTTTGGAATTGGCAATAGATCTTTCTGCTTCTTAAATAATACTGCATATGGCTTCAAGTCTATTACCCCCATCCCTTTCAAATGCAAACTTTATTATCTAACAAACAAGTGATAGGTAGAGAACTCAAATTTATTAGTGCTTGTTCTTTTCCCTGGCTAATGAATAAAGAAGAATTTTTACAAAAGATCATAGGAGAAGCACATGGACAATGTGATTTTGTTTGAGTGTCTCCTTGATCACATCCTTCTGCTGGGACCACCCTTTACAGTCCATGTGGACTGGAAGCAGGGGTGGGAAGAAGAGGAAGTATGGCAAGAGACTCAGTATGTACCTCCACAGCTCCATTCCCATGAGGGACTTCCATTCAAGTCTCTTCCCATTGCTGGAGGGACCGCACCGGACAGTCAGTTGCTGAGCTGAACTGTAAATAAAGCTCTCAAGTGCAGACAAAAGCTTTTTCTTTCACCCCTTTGTATCTCAAAAAGATACCCTTGTAACTATGAATAGTTGTAAAAACACTAGCTCTTGGAAGAGTGCTAGGAAGCATATTTGCTATGACATTGCTCAGCTGAAGGACTTTTACATTAAGCTGATATGTATAATTTAATTATTCTTCCTACACAGGAGCTGCTGTAGTATTTTGAGAGAAGAACTTTATGCATATAAATGAATTGGCCATATATTGATTTTTTTCTTTATTTGATACTCTATATCAGTGCATCATTGTTTGAATTATCTTTTCTTCATAAAATAATAACTTCCTTTTGAAAAAAAAACCCCACAGATGTCAATTAGGAGTTGAAAACACATTCTCACCTGTAAAATACTGACACAGTGAATCAAAGAAATTGATTATGTGATTTCTATCACTGAGTCTAGTTTGACTATGCTTTAAATACCTATCTTATTGGGGTAGCTGTTGTTATTCAAAAGTTAACAAATCCTATGGTACCTGGAATATTAAAGCTAAGGTCAAATATTTCTGACTAATATTTTATTCCTTTCATCAAGATTTCATTTAGTTGATGACAAATGCTTTCTGCAGAACAAGAAAACATTACTGTTTCAGTAAAGTTCTTACCAGAGGAAACCCAAAGGTGAATCTTGCAACCTGTCATCTGGTGGTCAGAGCACTGTTGTGAGATGTAGAAGATCCCACACAGTCATTCCCTAACTGTACTCTTGACTATGCTGGAGCTGCAAAACCAGCTGCTTTCTTCAGAAGCAAGCAACATTTTCCATTCTTATGGCTGTCCTCAAACAAGACTCACAGCCCAAGAGATGTCTTATTATAGAAACCGATTAAAATTAATTTTTGGTATTTGCTGTCAAACGAGTGAATTCATTTAATTTCAATAGATACCAGATCAGTAAATCAAATAGTACTTCGCCTGTGAGACTAGGATCAGGTGCCCTCCATAAAGCCAACTATAACCACAGAGTAACATGCAAATGATTGCATACTTGTTTTTTTCAACAAGAAAAACAATGTATCAAGTAGTGATTTAGGTAGCAACAGTTGAAACAGCTACAAATTTGAGATGAAACGTTATTTTTTATTTCTTGCCCTTACAGCTATCCCAAATTGTAAATAAGTTCACAGGGAAGCTCACTATAAAAGTAACCTTTTAAAAAAAAATCAAGATTTCTATTCCTCTCCCTAACTTAATTTCTAAAATTTAAACTGAAGACATGCTATTATCTTCCGTACAGAGATGAAAGAGGAAAACGGTCCACAGCAGTTCCTAGCAGGAAAATTAAAGAAGGCTTATGCTCTTTGATGACTGAACTGCTACATATTGCATGAGGCTGTGTGCAGCCACTGTTCCCTAGCCAGGGAAAGGCGCTGTTCAAAACTTTCCTCTCTGAATGTGGAAAAGCTGTGAGGCTTCGTGGAATTATTTTAAAGGCTTTTAAAGTAATTTGTCACTGAAAATTTCACATGTATTAAATACAGATTCTGCAAGAAACCTGACCAGAGCTGAATTAAATGAGTGGGAAAACTAGAATGCTATGGACAAGGTCCTCTCAGGCATCCTTCAACATTTGTCCATCTGGAAGACAGACCTCCATCTTTTCCTTTCCACCAGAGAAGCGTGAGACAGACAGAACTTCAGCCTGTGGGATGAAGGCACAACATGCACGTAACTTTATACTGGCAAAATCAGATGGATGTGGGGAAAACTGAACCTGGGAACAACTTTAACATCCTTGTTATTTAGGTTCTTTGTTTTCTCCTTTTTCCAGTGCATTTCTCTCCAAATGACTTCTATTTTAAGCTGGTCTCTGTGGGGCCTTTCCAGGCAGACGACTCCTGCTGAGAGGAGCTAGCCCAAAATAACTGCAAGCTTTATTACTAATGCTTCCTTTCTACTACTAGCTCCTGATCAATGACTTGTGAACAATCCACAGTGCCAGAGTCTTGTTGTATTGACTTTTTTCACCCTTGCTTTCCAGTATGAGAAGACAGCTGAAACTCAGAATGAAAAAGTACCTTCTCATTGCCAAGGTAGGCAGTGGTCAGGGGAGAGATGAATGTATTAATTTATCCTTGCATTTTTCCAAAAATGGAAAACAAAATAATCCCAAGGCTTCCATAGATGTCAAGGCACACTCAACTCTCTAGACATACATTGCAGTCCTTTTGAATGATCACTTCTGTAAAATCAAAGTTTACAGAAAATGCTTCCAACATTTCTCCTGCGAGAGCAAGACTGCTTTTTCACTAATGTGAGAGGCCTGGGAATTTAGTTTCTGATAATTTTTTTTTCCTTCTCTTTTCATAACTAATACCTCTTCCCTACCTGAACCCGACCTGCCTTTGAACAGGAAAAAGTGCTCTCTTCTTAGTACAGAAAATCTAGAACTTAACAATCATTTGTGGCCTTTCTAGAAGGACTACACTACATGACATAGTGATATTGCTGTTTAAGGACACTTCCAAATATTGAGTTTTCATTAAAAATACAAATCAGATGAGTTAAATTTCTGTCTCAGACAACAGAGTTTATGGTCTAAGTTTTGATGAAGGTAACATCGCTAAGTAGCCCAACTTCCATTTCTCATTGTGCATGTCAACTCTTATTGTTAAAATTATGCACTATAATAAAAGCATAACTTAGAAATATTTGAGTGTCAAAGAATTTAGGGATCTTAAAAATCTGAAGTATTAAATTCCTTGTGAGGTATCACATTCTTCAAAGCACTGATTTTAATATAAATCATGTCTTTATATAATATCTACATCTGATTCATGTGTCACATGTGGAGCACCAACACTTCATATGTAATGTATAGTAATGCTTGTGACATCAGAGAAACACGTGGTAAAAGTCTCCAACTATCAACTCAGAGCAATGCACAGAATCACGGATGTACAGAGGGTCATGAAGTCATTTAGACCATCCCTTGCTCAAAGGCAAGATCAACACTTAACTGTGAACTCTAATTCACATATGATAAGCACAAATTATGCTTAACATATACCTTACGTCCATGCCAGTGCCAAGATCCACCAGGAAAGGAGTATATTCCCAGACACCCTGTGCTGTCAAACAGAATATAGAAGAGCATATGCACTGTGTCTCCCACGGCAGGTGACTGAGCACGATCTTCCTATGAAGTACTAACTTCTGAGAAATTTTAGTCCTGGTGGTGATGACAGAATGTACCATCCCATGCTCCTCATATGAACGTACAGTGCTGATCATTGTTAAATGACATCTATGTAGTAGCTATCATTTCATATGTTCCATATTGCCTCATGTCCATTCTGCTCACTGAAACTCGTTACCCATGACACCCGCTAGGACCACCAGCCATCAAGCACCTCCAAGAAAAACGTTTTTCTAAACGTGCAAAGCAAGTTTTATTCTCTCTTTCCTCCTGCAGAATTGCTCTCTTCCTGTTGCTGTTTACACTTACTAGAAATAGAAAAAGTACTCTGGTGCGAAGTGACAAGCAAACAAGAATTCCTTCTGCATAAGTGAGAAACATAACAGCTATATGAAATTGAAATCTTTCCTAAGGGGAACCTATACATTTTCACTGTCTTACAATCTAAACACTTCCTTCATACTGCAACAGATTGCAGACATCACACCTTAAAATTGCTATGGTTGTGTAAAAGACAGTTATTGTACATCATGTAGAGATTTTGAAAATATAAGGTTTTCTACTTCTTGTATGGCTGAACTCATTAAAACTGTTTCTGATTTTACAAGCAGAATGATTCACTCAAATACCATTGTGGTAAATGCTACATAAAAACGTGGATAGATTGAGAGTTTTGAAAGCAAACATCCATAAATGCCCAAAATCCCATTTTGAAC
The DNA here is from genome assembly GCA_013401255.1 of Urocolius indicus. Lineage (NCBI taxonomy): Eukaryota > Metazoa > Chordata > Aves > Coliiformes > Coliidae > Urocolius > Urocolius indicus. The sequence goes on from WBNH01008607.1 coordinate 116,216, forward strand.
ATTCTTAAGGGATTTTCTGTTATTCATGTTATATATAGAATAAATGATAACAAACTGTGAAAGCCATTTAAATTTTTTCTATGAGCTCATTTTCTCCAGTACAGAACTATGTTATCTCAACCTGTGTTAAATACTTCTGAATATATAACCATGTACTTAATGTGGTTGTACTTCTGAGTTTTTCTTATCTGTATGAAAACACCGTTGCAGTTATTAGTTTGTACTGTTCCATCAACCTAATTGCTCATGGTGAGGAATTATGGAAACAAGCATACAAATTATTTCATTCTGTTTAGCTTTAGTGTTTGACCTGTGTGGAGAAACTCATGTGACATTAAAGCATTACACATCTGTGTGTAAGACAAGTGTACCCTGTTGCATTTTATGCTCTTTTCTACTATACAGCAGAAAAGAGCATAAAATGCAATGAGGTATACTTCCCTTTACTATTGTAGTGGAGAAAAGAGCATTTTGTAAAACACTGAATAGTAGAAAAGAACATAACTTTTTAGTATAAAGTCTTTACAGTAGAAAAGACCATACTATTGCATACTTTATTCTTGAAAGACTGAAGGTCAAAGAATGTACATTAACTCCTCAGACAACTTCTATATTTTGGATCAGGTGCATCAACATTGAGTTGTTTCAATATTTATCCAGCTAATTGATACTTAGTAACCTTAACTGAATTTCTTGTCTTGAAGGTGTACCTTGATTTTAGTCTGTGCAAATTTTGCCTACGTAAATAGCATTATACTGGACAATTGATTAAAATATTGCATGCAAAAGATTAGTTTACATTTCTGACTTAAAAAACATCCAGTTTTCTGTGCCATGAAGCTCATGAAATTGCGCTGCCATGCAGAAAAAAAAGGGATGTTGCAACTTATTTCAGAATAAAATCTACAGAGTACCCATGATGTCTTCAAATAGTTGTTTCTTCTGATGTGAACTGAACATCAATTAAGATAATACAGACACAGGAGATATACATCCAATATATGTTCCTGATGTAATGATTTTGGCTGTTGCTTAGTAAACAGTATGTCTCCTACAGCTCTCCTAAACTGGAAGAACAGCTAAAGCTTTGAAACTAAAGATGACTATTAGGAACGAATATGCAATTTGAAGCAGGTCCCTATTCCAGCCAAACCCAGCACAAATCTACATATAGAAATTATGGATCCTGGCTACAACTACAGGACTTCTAAGTTCTCTTTAAGGACAGAGGTCAATATAGCAAGGATGCTTATTTGAAACATCATCTCCAGGAGGCAAGGAAGAAGAAATAAGGCTGATTTATAAACACCACATTCAAATCATTGTGTGTTAATCTTTTTTTTTTTGTTATCTTTTGAGACTTCTATGATTACCCTATGGTTATTCCTTCAATGAAGAAAGGTCAGTGTATCTATAGATATATATTTATTTATATACATATATATACATTCACTTTGTTCATTACAAGCTTCTGTTTGTTACCTATGGCACACTGGAACAGGCTGCCCAGATGGGCTGTGGAAGTCTCCTTCTCTGGGGACATTCAAAACCCACCTGGATGAGTTCCTGTGTGATCTGCCCTAGGTGGTCCTGCTCTGGCAGAGTGTTTGGACTAGATGATTTTTTGAGGTCCCTTCCAGCCCTTGAGATTCAGTGATTCTGTGACTATGGTAAGCTTCAGCTATAATAATGCCTAAGATTTTTAGGGAAATAATGGGGAAATTAACAATTCGGTCATGTCAGAATTCTGCTTCTGCCAGAGTTCTGCTCCTCTAGAGCTGACATCAGAAGAGAAACCAATGCCTAGGTGATACTGGGAAGGAAAGAGTGAATAACAAAGGAAAGGGTATATACTCAGTGTCTGGGGTATGTTCACCACACCAATAGAAAGAAGCAAGAGGCCAATGGAAGTAAACATTGTGACAGGAATTTAAGGCAAGTTGCATGGAAAGATGTTAATGAGGTAATGGTGGGGTATGTAAGCTTCATTATTTTAATCTTCTCCTGTTCATCCATACTACTGAGATGAAGCATCTGTAGGTACTTGCCATAGCTGTACTTTCAGCATTGGTACAGTAACAGAAAGAACGTAGCTCTCTCTCTCTTTCTACAGAAAGAAAGTCGAACTGTGTGCTTTTGACCTTATGAGATACGCTCAAGGGACAAAAAAGTGGTTAAAATTCATGGGATATGAAGAATTACACTTTTATTCTTCCTACATATACACACACACACACATATATATGTAACATGAGAGTCTGAAAGTCATGCCATACAACAAACATTTGTTTGCCAGTAACTATTCCTATTTTCTCTTTAATAAAGTTGTTAATGTTCTTTGTTTATAAGCTGATTTTATAGGTTGTTTTATAGTAATGTTTTTAACGAAAGCAGCAAGCTCCATACACTCAGGAGTCTGTGTTTGATATGGCCTTTTCTATTTATAGCGCTTCTAACCACACTGGGTTTATAAACTATGGATTATTTTATTTATATCCCAAGCATAAGAGAACTCATTTAACCTACTTACTTCCTCAACAAATTCTTAAGTATTTCATTTCAACTCAGGGCAGCAATTATTCAATGTAAATTATTCAATTTACATTTCATTTTATCCTTACAAAAATATCATAACCTGTCATCTCATCATATGATATATAAAACTAGAATTCCGTACTATCTTGCATACATTTTACAAGTACTGCATCCAGATCTGTGTTCAGTAATGTATCAACTCCTAAGTGATAAACAATTAAGTCAACTTTCTCCTCTACCTCCCACAATGCAAATAATCTTTATAATAAAATGCATCCTTGTAACAATTGCATTAACTGTTAACAGAGGGATGGATAAAGTCAGTCTAATTAAGCCTTTGAAGGTGCTATTTCACACAATAGCTAAAAATACACTAGCAATTATATCCTGTCAGATTTTATTTCCTCTATTTTTATATTTTTCCTTCTGTGCTTGTGGTGCTTGCAATAGTCACAGTGAAAAGGTGGCTTTGATCTGTCCTTAATAAATCTTCTGAATATGATTTGTCTGGGAGATGGTAGGCACCATAACTTAAGTGAATCTTAAAACTGCCAGCATTGCCTGGCAGTTGTGGCAGGGACACATACTGTGATCCCATCCAAAGAGCTCTCAAAAGACTAGCTTTCATTTCTTTTTGTTATAATGATGCCATAACTTCTGGGCATTTTGTAAACAGATGAAGTTATCTACAGGCTACCTATGAAAGCTGAGAGCTGTCATGTCATTCCAGCAGCTGAATGATGGTGGTATTTGGAAGAATGGGGGATGAAGACTTCACTTTTCCTTATCGTTTCCACAATCCATACTGGAGGGGCAGACATATACTGGAATACTGGTGAAGGACAAGATCTTACAGACAGCAGAAGTGATATTATAAAATGTACTGTAAGGAGAACCCAACCAGCCCTCTATGGGTAGCTCAGAGAAGGATTTATCAGCTTGGCTCAGTGAAGCCAGCATGCTTAAGCACAAACTTACTAGATGCAGATCAGAGCCCCAGAGGCTTTTATGATGTTGCCTCCAAGACAAGAAGTGATTTAAAATTCTGGATATCGAGCAATTTATTTCTGAGACCCACCCAAATGTGTCTCTAGCAGCTGGATCAAGTTTAGCAATACCAGTATGAAGTTAATAAAATCAGGCAGAATTATGGTTCTTCTGTATAATTGTGTACCTTTGCACATATTTCTAGGGTGTTCTGCAGAACTCTGTGGAACTAACTCTTTGCAGAGCCGATATGAGTCCGTAGGGCTTATTAGCTGAGGCTGTGAGAAAGCAGCTAAATTGCTTCTGAATCTCAGCTAGCTAGGGAAGCAACCTTCTGCATTTACATAGTGCTGCCCTTAAGCAGAAGCAACTGTGGAATGACCTTAGCTTCTCAACTTTCATAACCTGACAAATTGCCCATCAAAAAAAGAACAGTTTCTATATAAAGATCCCCATATCCAAGTTAATGCTGAACCAATGTTCCTTTAAATTGCCTTTCATAAAACGGACTTCCTGTAATACATGTGTAATTACTTGGTAAACTTTCACACACTTGGAGGTCTGAAACTACATCTCTGTTGGAAACAAATGGTAGGTTCTCTGTCCTAGAGAGCAGTGATGGATTGGTTCCTGTCCCTTACAAGCAGATGACATTATAAAATTCAACACTTTTCTCTCTGGAGCAAAACTGGCAAGCTCATAAACATCCTTCACAAGCTTTCATATTAGTACTTGCCTACAAAGGACCAATACCTCTCCAGGGTTTTCATGTACTTTTTGTTAAAAGATTGCACTTTAATGCTGGGCCATTGCTGATACCTAAAGATACTAGAATAGCAGATGGTGTCAAATGGCAGTGTCATTAGCTGGTGTCACTCCAACTGCCATTTAATAGTGCTGTCTTGGCTTGAGCCTTGGACATAACGAAGCATTGCTCCTAGAGACCCTTCAGACTGACTTCAAGTCGAAATAACTCCTCAAACTCAGTTCTGTGTCAAATGTGAAGGTCAAGTGAGATGCCAATCAGCAGATACCGTGGGGCCTTTGGACTGACATTTGGGTGCACGTATCTTAGATCACTTGTGACCTGCTCTAAGACATCAAACAGAAATTACATTTACCAGGGAAAATATTCTTCTGAATACACTTGCTAGCTTGATGCTTTTCTTTCCACATAGCAAGGGAGGAAACAATCAAAATTTTTCAAAAAGTAAATAACATTATGACAGGTTATAATACTGTAAAAGGTAACTGGTATATAATGGCTTTCTGAATCATTGAGCCTTGAGGTATTTATGTGCACTAACAGTAAAATATCTCACAGAAAGAAAAATGCTGAAGAACATTACCATATTACTGAATGCACCGGGGACAATATTATTTCCTGAAAGTGGCCAATGTATGTGAAAAAGTAGCATCAAGAAAATGTATCTGTGATGATGCTGGAGCAGTAACAACTATGACAACTATACTTTTTCGCTATCAGCTGAGTAATATTCTACACTTATGTTGTGAACAAGGCCACAGGACAGGCTTACGGGCTTGGATGTATCCTCATTTTTATAATGGAAAAATTAAGCACAGGATTATTATTTTCTTTTGAAAGCTATGACAAGCTTGTGAAAAGAAGGGGGGAAAGAAGTAAAATCTGCTTTCCTGTCAGGCCATTTTACACATAAAAATTTCAGTATTTGTCCTTGGAGGCATTAAAAGGCACTCCAGCTTATCAGTTCTTCAATGGTTAAGTGAGAAAGTGAAGTAAAGCTCTTTCTAAAGTGTAGCACTAAGAAGGAGACGAAGACCACAGAATGACTTTCCTCCATTTCATTATCAAAAACCTATTTCTAATTTCTACACACAGTGCTAAGTAGCAGTATTTCAGAACCATCATTCATTTCCATGGCAACATCCTCTGATATTACAAGCAGTTAATTCTGTCATTGCCATGTGGTACACTGTGTGGTTTATTTACGGAAGGAGATAAACATCTAATGAAAGTATCTTTGAATATATGAACAAAATAAAAATGGTTGTTCTACGCCTCTGGTCTCTCCTTGTGCTCTGTGCAAGGGAAATGCCGTACTAGCAGATAAATGCTGAAACCTATAGGAGCACAATGCTCTTGGTAAAGAAACGTAATGTCATTATAGGACAGAGTGTAGAATTTTTTAATTCACAAAATAATTTTCTAAAGAGATACCATGTAAAAATTTATTTGGTATAACTGGATTTGATAACAATAGATTGTAAATTACCAGGGATTCAAAGCTGCGATTAGATGACTTTTTGGTCATTCTGATCACTTCTCAGCTGTGACACATATCATCTCTATCACGAAGTTACTGCCCTTGACTGTCATCAGGATCCCCCTTGTAAGGGAAAGAACCTGAGAAAAGACAGCCAAAAATTTCTAATTTGTCTCACTAGAAACTCCAAAAAGAACATTCTATAACTACGGGACATTCTGATTTATAGTGTCAATTAAATAATTCTGTGCTGAATGGACACTGGATGTGCATTTTTATGAGCTTGAATTAATATAGTTGTGTTAAAAAGTGTCCTACAAATCTAATGCAGTCAATACAGGAAACAGAATACTGGTTGACTAATAAAGTCTAAAAAATATTAAAAAATTCAATCTAAAAACATATGTTTTGGGTTTTTTTTTAAACCCTTTAAACTTTATTAAATTTAACATGCAGACCTCAGACTAAAAATCAGACCTAGTGACAATTCTTATAGATGTTGTCTAACTCTACATCAGAAGAAATAGTTCTAGAAGGCTCCTCAAATTTTATATATCCATATGTTTTTATCAATAATTTAGAAAGCTATTAAACCCATGATGGCTAAGTCTGCAGTTACAGTGGCAGCAGAAAACAGTTACCTGAATTATTCATCTGAAAAGCTAAACGACAACAAGTGAATTTGAACATAATCAAATGCAAGGAAAACATGCAGAAGTAAACATTGCCTGATTTTACCTACAGGACAAAACTCTCTGTTTATAAAGCTGTGATTCACCCAACTTTAAAGGTCATAATGGATTATCACCTCAACCTAGCACTGTATCAAAGAGCACTAATGTGATGCTGCATTAAAAACGTTTAAAAACAGGAATGTCACAGAAGAGTAGAGAGATGACCTTCTCTTTGCTAAGTAATTACTTTGCTGAGCCCAGTGCTGGTGCAAGGTATCCTGATCTGATTCATAAGCCTTTAAAAGGTATATGAAAATCCCCAAAAATTCAAAGAAGGACCTCAAAAACAATCGGGTCTAAAAAAACAGCTCCTGTAAAATTAATCTGAAGTCTCCTGTGTAGCAAAGATGGTGTTGAGAGACTACTTAATTGTTGCATACAGTTGAGAAAAATGAAGATTTTCAACCTTGCTATCAGGAATGCTTCAAGAGCCAAAAGTCACATGATGAAGTCAGAAAAATTCTACCTCACAGGAAGAAGCAATATCCTTGGAGTTAAATGTCCCAACAGATTACAAGAGGAGTGATATAGCCCATAATTTCCTGATCTGCAGTCTCTGAAATTAAGCAATTTGCATGGGTAAGAGATACCTGCAAGACAATCAGACCGGGTGCAGTGGCAGTCCCTGCTAACTTTTCCCTTAACCCAGAAACTACCAGATATGGGTCATCTATTGGCTAGTTTGGGGTACCTAATCTCATCAGTTTGCTACAAGCACAGAACTTGTGACAGTTGATGGTATCTTAGTCTCTCTCGTGCTCCGTTTGTTGTGTGTTTCTATGGGATTTAAATGCATCAGCATAACCCAAATTAACAAAGTTAATAGCCCATGATGTTGACAAGACATGCAGGAATATTTTGAAGAAGTACAGAGAGCAGGATTCAGAAGAATTTAGGCTAGAAGGCAGCCTTTCCTGTCCTGTGAGGGTAACAAAACACTCCATGATGCTCTTGGGAGACTACTGGCCCTAAATGATTTTGTTTCTTAGGATAGAGAATTTACCACCTGGATATCACCATGTATCTTTTGCTTTCATTTCATGGATCTAGTGCTGAAAGGTAGACTACTTAATATATCTGTCTGGGTTTACTCTGATCTCTAGTCCTGAGCCATGGCTGGTGAAATGCTTATAATTATACTTGAACTGGTAACATTGCTAAAGAACCCTCAACAAAACATCAACTTTTCTTCTTGACATAGTGATCCTTTCCACCTAATTTCAGTAGTTAATAATTTATCCTTTTTGCTTGCTTCTAGTCTCATCATTGCTCATGTACTCTCAAAGAAGCAACACAATACATCAGACTAAAGCTGTTGAGACCAGAGGTTTACATATGGCTTCTGAAGGCTCAGCTTCCAAACATTCAAATAACACAATATTTATAGCTTTTCCTAGGCTCATAAAAGTGGCTACTAAAGCACTCACATAAAATAAAATGGGAAAACAAGTACAAAATGGCTACCACGTTTGATCTTTTTGCCTTGGCAAATTTAAGCATCAATGTACTTAGTTCTACTCATTGAAATATCTGACTTCATTGTGTTTAGATCTTGCAGGTTATAAATAAGTCTTAAAATTATTGCATCTGTGCCATGATTTCCTATAAAAAAAAAGTTTTTTTCATGTAATTAAATATAGTAATTTTGGAGTTCACACAATTCAGCACAGTTTAAAAACGCTGCTTTTATCACAGCATAGCTAAACATTTTACACCGGAATTAACTAAAGCTTTTTGTTCACTTTCTCTGATTTGTCTTGGCAATCCATAAGTTGAATTTTAGATTGGAATCTTTGCTGATCTAGTTACCAATGTATTGACTTCTATCTTACTATATTTCTCCTGATCTGAGCAAAGTATTACAAACTATCCAGTCTATAGCAACACATTTTTACATGCTGAAGGCAATCAGCAGAGACTGTGAAGATGTTAAATTTGACGAAAGCATATGAATTTTATACAACTATCACTGCACACATCAAGTACCATTCTGGAACTGCTGAAGTGCAAATGGGCTTCAAAAGTGTAAACTCACATGATGTGAGCTCCAAGCATGTCTGTTACTAGAAATCTTCAGAACAAAGAGCATCTGTGCTAAAAAAGCCTCTACTTTTTAGCATCATCAGTGGCTACCATGCTCACAACTTTGAAAGTATGACAGTATAAAGATACAGTTTTTGGCAACATCTGATAGTAAATACTATTTTAGTTGTAAAGCAAACATGAAAAGCGCCTTTGCAAAGACTTACAGGTTAATATATGGTACTGCACTTACCAAGATGTGTGTTCATCATCTTTGCGCAATATTTGCACATGGCTTCCAAATCATTTAGTTGTCCTTGTAGAAATGAAATCTGGGCCTCAAGTTCCTCTTCCTGCAATTAAAAGGTTATTAGCATTAAAAAAAGTCTTTTAGTGATACACAGTAAAATTGGTAACCTAAGCCTTGACATGCTTATCTATCTTCTAATTTTTCCTATTCCTTTATCCATGAGAACACTTTGGAAATAAAGACTATCACCTTCCAACTGAAGCTATCAGAAGACTTTTAAATTCTTTTGTCATTTCATAGTAATTTCATATAGTCATATAGAGTATTAAGTAGTTTTTTGTTTAAGTATGCAATTCCATTCAAGCAGTTAAAGGCAAAAGGAACTTTTTAGTCTCCTGGTTTTCTTAGCTTCGCAGTTCTGTCACACCCTTGTTTGATGCAGACGGCTAAGCATTACAGTACAAATTACATTTTAAATGAAAAAAAAAGATTCTAAAACTGATCATCAACAATCTCCACCATGAACTGTCAGTGTCAAGCAAAGGAAATTTTTCACCAATATAACATATATCCAAAAGCAATTGATGCCTCAAAGGGATTGATATTTTATGTTGCCAATTCCTAGATGCTGACAGACTAGCCTGTTTCAAGGTCTACACTTTTCTCATAGCCTATACAAGTCTATCTAGACATTGCTATTTCTATTCACGCAATGTCCCTGTAGAAGGCGTTTTCCTAGAACATAGAGCTAGTGATTGCAAGAAATAATCGACCATGAATTCTAAATTGCCACTGCATTGCAAGTGCAGCTTTAAGATAGGGAAAGACAATAATATTTACTATGAAATAATGCAATCAAATTCTAAAATCACGAGCCAGTAATTGAAACTCAGTTTATATCCTACAAGTGAATAAGCAAAATAAACTTCCACTAACTAATATTTCTATTTTTCCAAGACAATTTTTTCTTACTCATGGACTAGAACTGCAGTAAATTGATTTTAAAATGCTTTTGGATGGCTCTATTCACTTTGGCAGATTCTGAAAAATAACCTTTTCAACCGTACAATAGTGTCTCTTCATTTGGCAAGTGAGACCAATGCTCAGTAAACTAAATGCACTATTCTTTCAACTCATCAAGATCCAGCATGGAGAGCAGAAATATTCAGCAGACCCAGCACGCACAAGATGAGACACTGTGCAAAAGATTTCAAGTAGGAAATCTTGCACAAGGCTGAGTAAATGCACTTGGAGATCCTGACTCATCTTGGAACCCCTGGGAAGGGCACCAAGAAGTACTACCAGCAGGATATACAAATAAGCAAGTTAAATTGGCACGTGACATGAGAGACCCAGATGTGCTGTTTGCTTAAGAAGACAGCACCCAAATGGTGATGATTTGCTGCAAGACATAGCCCTTGCCCCTACTGTCACTGGTAGTGCTGTGACGACCTCTGTGCAGACAGAACCCTGAAGGTGACCTCCCTGGAGGGAGGTTTGCTCTCTCATAGTAGCCTCCTCCAGCAGCTGAGTAGAAGCTGCAAGAAAAGATGAGTGTGTTTTATTGCATCAGACGTGACAAACAGGTGACTGACATGAGCTTTCAAGGTGTAAAAGCTTATGTAAATGACAGGGAAAGTGCAACTGAGGGAAGAAGACATACACTCCTAAGAGGGTGCAAACTGGAAGCTTGTGAATTTTGGTATCAAGAGGGCTGTCCAGTAGTACAGAGCCTAGGCAGCAGAAGGGAAGAACAAGCTCCCTCAGAGGAAGAACTCCCTTGCAAAAGGAAAAAGTCTGCACAGCAGCAAACGTATCCAGTAACTATACAGGGCTACGTTTCTGGTGGCACTAGCTGAGCTTCAACTATTTTTCCCGTGGCACTCTGTTTTATAGTGAAAGAAAATAGTTCTACCAGTCAAAGAGTGGGAAAAACACCTTTGTGAACAGACTTGCTCATCTAGTGGTGAGGACTTTGTCTGTCATGGAACAGAAACCTAATCCAGAAATACAATAGGAAGCAGCACATACAGACAAGATATGCAGAAGGTACACTTGGCTGAGTAAGGAGCTTCTTAATGAACTAAAATGGGAAAAACACATATAGAGATGGAAATGGTGGAAATGCAGAGCACATATGTGGACACAATGACAGGAAACAAAGGACAAACACACAATCATTGTTTGGGCAGTGGAACAAAACTAGGAAGGACAAAACCCAGCTGTAGCTAGAATTAATGGGAGACTTTAAAGGGTGACAACAAGGAATTTTACAAGTATGAGAGCAGCAAAAGGAGATTCAAAGAAAATGTATGTCTACTGCTTACAAGGGGAGATGATGATGATAGATCATACACAAAAAGCTGCGGCATTTAATATGATTTTTTGCCTCTCGCTTTTTGGGCCTAGTCTGCTTCTGGATCTCTGGATGTAAGGTTTGAGGAGCAATATCTGAGTGGTGAATACCTGAAGAAGGATGTATTCAAATACATGGAGCCACATGAGATACAACCATGGGTGCTGAAAAAGCTGGCAATGTGATTGTGACACCACTGTCTGTCTGTGAAAAATCGCTGCTATTACAGCAGCGATTTTACATCCATATTACAGAAAAGTGAGGCAGATCTAAGAAACCATACCATGGTTGGTCTCACCTTAGCCTTCAGAAAAACTGTGGAGCATGTTCTCTTGGCATCAATTTCCAACACGTAAAAGACAAGACAATAATGGAGAAAAGTCAATAAGGATTTACCAAGAGCAAATGACACTTGACCAATCTGGTTCTCACCACGATGAAATGGTTGGCCATGTAGATGAAGCAAGAGGACTGAATGTAGTATATTTTTATTTTATTTAGACTCTTGACACTTATTTAAAAAAAAAATCATCATTTATAACTTGGCAAATTATGGGCTAAAAAAAAGGATTGTAGATAGGCTGGAAAGTGGCCTGAATCTCAACCTTAAAGAGTAGAGTCAATGGCTTGATGTCTAGCTGGTGGTAGAAAAGGAGCACAGTAACTAACGTACTGCTACAAAGATACTGCTCAATGTCTTCATCACAACAGCCCATAGTAGATGACACAATGTACACTGTGTACACTTTCAGATGTGCAAAATTGGGAGGTGTAGCTGCTTTGCTGACTACTAGAACTTCAATTCAGAAACATCACAAGACACTGGAAGCTGAGCTAAAAGAATTCTTTTCCCTCTCTCTTGTTTTTTAATTTAAATTAAATTTAATTTAAATTTTAATTTAATTTAAAACTCAAAACTTCAGTAAGAGCAAAATTCTGCACCTGAGGAGAAAAAAACCCCATCCCACTAGTGCAGACAGGGAAGGAACTTGCTATGTTTCAGGTCTGCTGAAAAGGATCTACAGGCTACAGTGGTTGCTGAATTGTTTATAAACAAATAAGGTTCTCTTCTCAGAAAGAATGTAAACAGTGTACTAGGCTACATTAGGAAGAATGTGGTCATCACCCAGTGCTTGTGAGCCTCTATCCTGAACAATGCTTTGGGCTTCCAGTTCAAGAAGTATGTTGAAAAACTGGAGAGGGTCCAGTGCAGGGCTACCTATGCTGGTTTTAAGTCTAGAAGGAGATGAAGAAGCTGTATTTGTTTATTTTGGCAAAGAGAAGCTTAAGGGGGATCTGCCTGACAACTACATGAAGCTACAGAGATGATGTAATCCAACTCTTCCCAGCAGTGGCAGATGATACAGAAGAGACCACGGCCCAATCAAAATGGTCATTAGGAAAATATTCTTCATTAGAAGAGCAGTGCAGCACTGGAAGTGGCTCCTCACAGAAGTAAGAGATTTTCTACTCGAAGTCACAGGCCTGATCCAATGCTAGTGATTGTCCTGCTCAAAGTAGCAGCTTTGAGTAGAGCTCTCTTCTAATCCATGTTTCTAAGACTAATCTTTTAACAGTATTTTTCTAGAATTGTTCTGCCAATTATGTGTGTTTTAATGCTTTGTAAAGGTAAGCAGCAAATTCCCAAAGCCCCTTCTTTGGTAGTAACAAAACAAACAGATGATTTATAGCCAGCATTGTGCAGATGCTCTCAATTCTTGTCCTGACAACATTCACTGTGCTTTTCTTTACGTGCCAACTTCTGTATTGCACTGTGCTGGGAACAGCATTTTTACCTCGTGTACAAGTAGCAGTGGTGATTTGATTTCTCTTATGCATCAACAGAGTCTTATAAATTCTTTAAAAAGGCCAAATATAAGTCAAAAGAAAAAACATGGTCTATGCTTCCTTGAAAAAACAACCTTTCAGTTGTTCTGACACACACAATACCAGAAACATGTGAACAGTGATTCAATTTCATTCAGCCACAGCTCTCAAAGGTTAACCAGTTGACCACAAAATAAAAATCAGTAATTTAAATAGCTAACCACAATAAAAAATCAATGTCAACCTAACAAACAACGAGTCCTATACAGCATATAAACTCAATATTTTCTAATGTTGAGAGCTGCATTATAAAGAACAAAACCAAATCAGACAGCAAATCAAAGGAATCACTGCATCAGACATGGGAGACCAAGACGAGACCAAGCTGAGAGCTGCCTCATGATCACAATCCCTGGTCCTCATGGAAGACTTCAACCACCTTGATATTTGCTGGTGAAGCCACTCAGCCGAGCTCACAGCGCCTATTAAGTTCATACAGACTGTTGATGACAACTTCCTGTCCCAGGTGCCTGAGGAACCACCGCGGAGTGGTGTGCTGCTGGACCTTGTGCTAGCAAATAAGGAGGGTCTGGTTGGGGATGTGAAGGTTGGAGGCAACTTTGGCTGCAGCAGCCACAAGATGGTGGAGTTCAAGTCCTGTGTGGAAGAGGCAGGACACCAAACGAGCTGACTTGGGCCTCTTCAAAGATCTGCTTGGAGGGATCTCATGGGATATGATTCTAGATGGCAGAAGTGCTCAAGAAGACAACTGGTTGATCTTCAAGCGCCACTTCCTCCAAGCCCAAGATCAGTGTATCCCCATAAGCAGAAAAGCAGGAAAAGGAGGCAGGAGGCCTCCACTTCCATAGATTGAACAAAGATCTGCCGGGACAACTCAGGGAGAAAGCAGACATCTATGAGAGGTGGAAAAAGGGCTTGGTTTCTTGGGAAGAGTATAGAAACAATGCCAGAGCATGCAGGGGTGCAAACAGGAAGGCTAAAGCCCTTTAGAATTAAACTTGGCCAGGAAAGTTAAGGAAAACAAGAAGTGGTTTTTCAGGTACATCAGCAGCAAAAGGAAGATTTAGGGGAATGTGGGCCCACTGTTGAACACAGAGGACTGAACTACTGAATGTCTTCTTTGCTTCAGTCTTTACAGCCAAGGCTGGGCCTTAGGAAGCTCAGTCCAGCAAGGATAATAGGATGGCCTGGACAGCAGAGGACTTGCCCTTGGTGGATGAAGAAGGGGTTAAAGACTTGTTGGCCAAAGTTAATGCTCATAAGTCAATGGGACCTGATGGGATGCATCCTAGAGTGCTGAGGGAGCTGGCTGATGTGGTTGTTAAGCCACTCTCCATCATTTTTGCGTTCATGGAAGACAGGCGAGGTGCCTGAGGACTGGAGAAAGGCCAATGTCACTCCAACCTTCAAAAAACGGCAGGAAGGATGACCCAGGAAACTACAGGCCGGTCAGCCTCACCTCCATCCGTGGAAAAGTGATGGAACAACTCATCCTCAGTGTTGTTAATAAACATATGAAGGAAAAGATGGTTATCAGAGGGAGCCAACATAGATTCATCAAGGGAAAATCCTGTTTGACCAATCTGATAGGCTTCTATGAGGGCATAACCAGCTGGCACTGTCTCCCACAACATCCTCATCAGAAAGCTCAGGCAGTGTGGCTTGGATGAGTGGACAGTGAGATGGATCGAGAGCTGGCTGAATGACAGAGCCCAGAGGGTGGTGATCAATGGCACAAAATTGAGTTGGACGGCTGTGACCAGTGGAGTTCCTCAGGGATCGGTTTTGGAGCCAGTCTTGTTCAACATCATCAATGACTTGGATGAGGGGACAGACTGTACCCTCAGCAAGTTTGCTGATGACACGAAACTGGGAGGACTGGCTGATTCTGTCTTGTCTGGTGCTGATCATTGATGGGTTAAGTGTAATGAAGTGTCATGATAAAATCATGTAATGATTCTCCTCAGAATACTCTTCCAGATGATGTAGATTTGCAGATCTGGGATTTCTTGAACTAAAGGTAGCTTTTTTCCCCTATAAAATAGCTACTTTTCCTATATTAATTTGCCCAGTCACATTTTCAGTTCTTTCAGTATTTATAGTAAGAGCACGAAGGAAACATCTCCTGAGCTTTTGGCAAATTGGCAGGGCAAATTAGATAATAACTCTGATGAGGTGTTGAAACAGAGGAAAGTCATATGAAAAATGACATTTGATACGGGGAAAATCTGAATCCAGGGATTTGCTAAGGGTGTTACCACTGCTTAGGTAGTTACTCACAAATACCTTTTGGATATCAGTAGCATTTTACATGTCAAACAAGATCAGATGCATGCCATAAACTGCTTCTCACTTAATTTTATGCCAATTTCCCTGGAGTAAGAAGCAGTGGTTTTGGTTTCAATTTTGTGAGAATTTATTTAGTTTTCATTTTTGAATTTAACAAATGAGAGATCTAACCTTTTAATCTTGAATCCCTGACAGCTGAATGTTGGTTGACACCTCCATATTTTTTTTATGATCTATGCCTGTCACAGAATAGTCTACAGCATATACTGACATTTAAACCAGAAACTACTATTTTGGAACAATGAATTTTGTATGGTGGATTTAAAACCAAAATTATAGTTTACTTAATTTACTAATATAACTTATCTATTATTTAATTGTGTTACTGATGGGTCCTCATCAGGACCAAGACCTCACTCTGCTGGGTGCTGTACAAACATAAAGAAAAAACCCACTTCTCTAAAGGACGGAACAGTGTAAGCCAAGAGACAACAGATGGTTGCAGACCCACATATGGGGAGGACATGGAAACAATATGGCTATATTAGTCAGTCTTATAGACATGGCTTTGGCATGTTAGCAACCAAACGCTTGTCAATGGAAAGGCGGATTTTCAGGAGAGTTTTTGTAAGGCATTTGCTTTGCAGCTATTTAGAGAAAATGTTCTCTTTGTGGAAGAGGCTATGAAACGGTTAGATGCAAGTTTGCCAAGCATAACAGAGTCAGGGACATAATA
Organism: Urocolius indicus; assembly: GCA_013401255.1. Classification (NCBI taxonomy): domain Eukaryota; kingdom Metazoa; phylum Chordata; class Aves; order Coliiformes; family Coliidae; genus Urocolius; species Urocolius indicus. Next base: position 132,219 of record WBNH01008607.1, read on the forward strand.
CACTTTTTCACTTTGAGATTTTTGCTACTTGTGAAACACTTGCACGAATTGGAATTATTTCAGATATGAATATATTACCCTGGGAGGACACAGAGGAGTTAAGATACTGCCTTTATGTATTAATTCCTGCAGAAGCAGAGGTTATGTACCATTTTCCCGTGCTGCAAATATTTCCATGTCTCTTTGCTAGTTGGAGCATTCCCATGCTCGATATATTTTCAACTACACCTTCCTAAGTTTTGTGTTCTTCACATCTTCACCACTGGCAGTTTTAAAAATTATCTTGAATATACTTTCATAAAAGTCAAACATTTGAAGCACAATATTTTCAGATTAAATCTACAAACATACTTTTTTTCCTTTGGACTTTGTGCATACACAGTGAACTTGAGTCCTATTTTTATTTGGCACCATTTTATCTCACACTTCTACAATCCAAGATTAGCATGAGGTAGTTTAAATAGGAATGTCTTTCTTTCCCCTTTTCTTCTCATTTATATAAACCCCCTCATAATTTCACTGTGTAGTGCTAGTAGGCATAGCTGCTCAGAGTAGCAAACAGGACTTTATACTTGCTGGGACATACTTATTTCAGTGCTTTCGTAGATCAGAACACTTAAGGCACAAACAAGTTCTCTGTCAGACTAATAAAGGAAATGTTGGTGTAGTTATCCATCTTGAAGAAGGACACAGGCAATATAAAATCTACATAAGCATACTTTATGTTTTCTCTCTTTTCTCCTCTGCCTTGCCATTACTTTGACCTGCTCCTTTCTGATATAGATATTTTGCTCTCTGGTAGTACAATATGTCTCAAAATATAGCAGGGGATATCAGAGTAAACACAAATGAGTCAGGTAAAAAAGTAATTCTAGAAGTGCTGTCAAAATTAAAACATTTCAGGGCACAATGCATCCTCTTTGCTCAAATAAGTAAATTCAGAAGAATAATTACCCCTTTTAAAACCTCAAACAGAACCGTCACTGCATAAACTGTAGTGAACATATGTTTTTGACAACCCCTGAAAAGGATAGGGAATGGGACTGGGAAAAGCAGGAAAATAAAATGAAAGATGAAAGAAAGATCAACAAAACATCCCCTATGACTCCTAAGATCTAAGCTAAACCAAGTTATGTATCACCACTGAAAGGAAAATGCTCAGTTATTTGTTTTGGAGGGTTCTGATTGACAATAAGTATCAAAAAAACAAGAAAGGAATTTTATAATACAGATAAAAATGTTCAACTACAATAAGACCAAGACAAATTTGCCAAGAAATTAAAGTGCTGAAAGGCATTCACCTGCAAAGGCACATATTTTTGGGCATTAGTTCTGTTTCAGTAACAACACCAAACGGGGTGGCATTGCACAATGCTTTCCCGAGCTATTCATGTGCAAACAGAACCAACAGATTATTGAGGATCAGTGAAATATACACACAAGTGTACTTTAATGCATTACGTATCTGTAGCTTTTCTGAAATATAAAGAAATAAGAATTTGCAGTCAGCTGATTCTCCTCTTCTTCCGAACTAGAAAAACTCTCTGTTCCTCTTCCTTGCTCTCTAGTTCTATCAACATAAAAATACATATTTATAATCAATAAAAAAAAAAACTCTACTAAGAAGACTAAGTGACTACAAATCTAAGAATATTAGTGACTTTGAGGCAAAATGCTTGTTTCATTGCACTTGTAGCGTTATCTATTTACTTGATTTATTCTAAAAAAAAAAAGCTAAAAATATTTACATATAGTTACATTTGGAAGAAAGTGAAAAATGGAGCCTTAGTTCCCTGACATTCACTTAATTTCAGTTAAAACCCTGAAAATAGCTGAAACTCTGGCTCACATCTTCTAAACACCAGGTCCTGCTGTTGAATTACCACCTTAAACAGTTCAAAGTCAATTTGCCAATTTCATGCTGTTGGAGTCGGCTTGGTTTGCCATGTTCCACCTTGCCTGGAAACCATTAGTGGCAAAGGACTACAGGCTTGGGCATTTTCCAAAGCAGCTCCCACTGTTGAATCTATTACTGGAACAGTTTCCATATGCACCAGTCTCACTATCACAAAGCTAGAAACCAGCAACTGTGCTACTAGAGCAAGACTTGTATTTTCCTCTTAAAAATAACCCACACCTAAACTTAGATAATCTCTCCTTAGCAGGAAGATGGAGAAGGATAAACATGACTAACAGAGAAAGCTCTTGTCTAGAGACAGATAAAGCAGGGATGGAAAGAAACCTCTTTTTTTGGAGTAGAGACAAGACTTCTCTACCTGCTGCCTGCACAAGCCCACCTGCTGGCATTGCCTTATGGGATTGCCAAGAGATAGTTTAAAAACAAAACCCATGAAAATCTGGACGACCTATGGAATGCAAAACATTTTACATAACTGACTGTGGATGAGTAGGCAATGAATAGCTGAGAAAAAATTGGTAGTATTTCACTTCATAAGAGAAAGGAAACAGAACAGAACAGAAAGAGCTGTAGGGGTAATAGATATTATCCCTTTGAACAGGAATCACAGAAACACAGAATTGTAAGAGTTGTAAGGGACCTTGAAAAATAATCTAGTCTAACCCTCTTGCCTGAGCAGGACCACCTAGAGTAGGTCACACAGGAACTCATCCAGGTGTGTTCTGAATGTCTCCAGAGAAGGAGACTCCACAACCGGTTTGGGCTGATAAAGGTTTTTCTCACTGCTGCTGTTGACACCATTGACTTAATCATATTGGAACATTTCTTCATAAATAATAAATCTGAGGTTTACTTTATTTAGATGGTATGACTCTAAGTATTTTGTAAATAACGATAAATAAACATATACGTGAATGAGAATCCCACTTCTTCCCTTATGTTTCTGTATTAAACCTGATGGACTTTCTGCCCATCTGGCTCACACACTGCAAGCCTTTAAAACTACATAAGCTCACTGCAGCAAATGTAAGAGAAATAGGAGCTGGGGAAAAACCCCCACTATTTTATGATTTTTGAGCTCGCTGAAACAACGTGGTAAGTATTCCTGAATGCATATGAATATGGATATGGTATGATCAACACTTAGATATTCTGCAACAAATAAAGTTCATACTCCATGCCTCAATACAATATTACTAAAGTATTTGGTGAAATGGCTGATGAGATGCGATGTACTTATGTAATTATGCTTTGTAATTTTGCTGCCTGAATAAGCAGTTCCATACACACACAGTTCAACATACACACAGTCCTTTATGAAGGACTCTCAAAAGTATAACCTATGTTAAGCTCATACTCAGTTAAATTTTTTCTAAGCATGAGCTCCAAAAAAAATTGCACTGTCCCCTTCTCTGTTCAGGTTGTATGTATTTGATCTTTGATGTGATTCCTAAAATGACTGAGGATGCAGACCAGAGCAAGATCTTATTATTTAAGGTTTTTATAATCCCTGATTACATTGTTTAGAGTTTAAGGAGTGCAGTGATTATGAAGACACCATAAACATACACTATTTATACTGCACTGTTTTGTTGTTTTTGTAGAGAATTATTTGATTTATCCAAACACAGATTAAAATAAGAATCAAGTCAATAAACATATACCTACAATTTATTTCAGTGGGAAAACAAATCTTCTAAATACAGAAACTCTTTCTGTTCAACCCTTTCCCCAACTAAAACAATAGCCTGATTGAGAGATATGTTTCTTATCCAAGTCCCTGCTCTTGTTCAGAGTTCAGTGTAGGTCTCTCGACTCTCCACAGAAATGGACAGTAATTTTGTGGTGTTATCTTAAAGAGCAGATGAAGGGATTAGACTTCCACTGCAAAGAAAAAACAGGGCAGCTCAAACCACTAATACAAATACTCAGATATATTTTCCTTTGCCACTGAGATGCTTCATGATTGCTACTAACTTCATGATTAATGTATGGAAAGAGGATGCACAGAGCAAGCCTTGTACTTGCTGCTGGTAATATGACTGTGTGAAGGATTCCACTTCTTGGATCTTAAGTCACTTCAATCCTTTTGTAAACACTGCTGATAGTCTCACTCATTTATGATTTTGGTATTAAATTATCCCCAGCAGTTTTAAAAGGCTGCTCAACATCCCAATTTACTTCCATGCAGAAGTTACTGGAAAATATAATTCAGCTGCATGTCTGAATCTCTTGTACCAGAGAAAGACAATAGTTTACACTGACATTTTTAAAATCTTCCAAATGGCCCACAGAGCTGCTCCATACACATGTTTATTGCTCATAATATGAGAGAAAAAGGACTGCAGAGCCACTTGGGCTTTTATTCATATTTCCTTCTAAGCAATTAACTTCCTGGTTTTATCACAGTACAGTTTCTTTTCCCTGAAATGAATCACTCCAAAAGAGATAAGGAGCATTAGGATTCAAAGCTGCCATTCATGCATACAGCTGTCATTTTACTAAATTATATGAAACTTGCAAGTATTTCTAATAAAAAACTTTAAAAGGCAGCTTATGTTTCCTTGTACTGTTTTCAGCTTTCATTTGAGTTAAAGCGTGTTGTGGGGGCCTGAGGAAGGCAACAGAGAAAAGAATCACAATTCCAAAATACCTCAGAGGTTTTTCTATGAACTTTGTTCACATGACATAGCAGCATCTCAGATTTAATATTCTTTTCATCTACCCTTAAAGTCAGACAAGCACCAAGGTATTAAAGAAATTACATTTTTCAGGTATCTGAATTGGCCAACACATCAGAATAAGGAAGACAAATGTCCTCCAGTATTAACTGCAGTTAAATGTTAAAGCACTGAAGCTTGATAAACTTAATGGCACTGAGAAAAATGATCATGTCTTTAAAACGAACATATCCAACATACTGATGAAGGAATTGGCTGTTGCACACAGATGCTAACTTACTCTGGGCACATTTTATGGTGCTTACTAAAAAAGGACATTTCATCATAGCATTCATATTTCCAATGTTTGGCATTGGTAAGTATGGATTGACAAGTATTTTGCTTAAAACTTTTTAAAGACATTTAAAAAATAATAGTCAAGGAAAAGATATATGGGAATAAAAAAAAAACCTCTCCAAGATACCATGCACAAAAGGCAAGCATGTTTTTTTTTTTTTGTGTGTGTGGTTGTCTAGTATTTATTTTCTTATCTCTTTGATTTTTATATATCACTCTCATTTGAGCAAAAAATGTCAGGTTTTATGCTTAAAATCAGGTTCCTGAATCAGTAGAACAGATACCTATTTAATTAAAAATAATGGCATACATAAGTTTTCTAACTTGTAGGAATACTCATAACTAACTTCTAATCAGTCAGACTAGTTATGTAAACCACAGACAGTTCACAGTTGTTTACACCTGCTTGTGGTGACTGTAGTATATGTTGCCAAATTTGATTTAATTAAAAAGGCTGTGCAATCAAAATCAACATGATGCATGACACTTTTTTTGTGACTATTTTGGTAAGAAATGAGGATTCTGATTGACCATGTTTGTAAATAATTTAGCAAAGAAAATAAACTGCTACAGATTTTCCTTAGAATTTTTTTCCTTCTTGGGAGGTTTTCAACTAACATGTTCTGAATGGATAATTTGATTCTTCTTAACTTGAAACCTTTTATGCAGAAATTTACTTATGAAAATATACAGTTTCTCCAAATCAAACTTTCTTTTCAGTCAAAACCGTCTCTCTCCTGCTTTTTCTTTTTATGAAAGTTTAAAAAATGTTTATATTATTCAACTCAAAGTTCCCTTTCTGGCACGTCTGTATGGCTGAAAGAAACCTACAGAATACTCTTCCAGAAACTGAGACCAGTCAATAATGTCTGCCAGAATCAACATCTAAGATTTGCAGTTTGCCAAGAAGAAGAGCAGACCGTCCTTAGTTGCTGGAGATGTAAATGAAATATCATGAGAAACAAATGGACCACAAATGAACCCAATTTCCCAATTCTGCCAAAAAAGAGAGGGCAGTAGGCAGGCTATAAGAGGAAATTTTCTGGACTCAGCCAGAAGATAACAGCACTGGAGGACATTATATATTAAAAGTTCCCGTTCTTGTTTATGGCAAGGCAGCTCCAGAAACTGCAACCTAAGTTATTTCTGTCAGAAAGCTGCAAACTGTATAAAGGGGTAGGGAATCGTCTCACTGCTGAGCACAAAACCGACTTTCAAACACATTTGAGGGGCCTCATATTAACATAAAGCCGAGTGCTGCTCAATAGTAACATGAAAACCATCAGGCTGGCATGAGTTGCCAAAACATGATCTGATATTGTGCATTCAGCTCTGAGGCTGTAGATTCACTTTCTTAACTAAATAAAACAAGAGACATTTGTTTCTGACAACAGCAGTAAAGAAGTCACTCCACTGATCCTTGTATTTGAGAGAAAAAGATCTAAATGATGAAATAGAACACAAATGTTACTACCTTAAGAAATATTTAATATGAGAAATGGACACATCTCGCTCCTGGAGACAATGAATCAAGTTAAGTACCAGTTTTGATCACAACTGTCCCAGAGATTGTCCAACTTCATGGACTGGCTTTAGAAAGGAAAGAATTTAGACAAGCCATATTCTCATTTTTCCTGTCACAGAATACCCAGAATGGCTGAATTTGAAAGGATCTTTGAAGCTCATCTTATCCACTTCCCTGCTCAAGCAGCGTCATCTAGAAGTGCCCAGGACTGTACCCAGATGGCTTTAGAGTATCTCCAAAATTGGTGACTCCACAGCCTTCTTGGAAACCTATGACCATTCACTCTCAGTGAAAAAATGCTTCCTGATGTTCAGACAGAGCCTCCCATGCTGCAGTTTGTGCCCAGTGCCCCTGGTCCTGTCACTGGGCACCACCGAAAAGAGCCTGGCTCTGTCCTCTTTGCACCCTCCCCTCAGGCTCAAGAGTCCCAGCTCTCTCAGCCTTTCTCATAGGAGAGATGCTCCAGTCCCATCACCATCTCTGTGGCCCTTTGCTGGACTCTCTCCAGTATATCCGTGTCTATTTTGTACTGGGGAGCTCAGACTCTAAACTGGATACACTACTCCAGATGTATCTGCGATGATGTGACATTCTTGTTTATCCCATGACAATGTCACAGGAATGTCCTCTGGTCTGGGAAAATTACTTTTTTAGTTCCACGTTGAAGACTGTATTTTTATGTATGTATTCCATTTCTGCTTTGCTTGGGAAGGGCATTAATTAGAAGTACAGAGATGAAGGGGAAATGAATTCTCTTTCATCCGTTACACCAAGAATGACTGCTTTTAAAACTATCTTTTTAAAAAGTGATTGATGCATGGCCATGTTCCAACAAAGTCAATTTCCCCAATACTCAACAACAAAATCTGTATCATTATTAGAGTAATAATGTAAAACAGTATAGTTTTTTAAGTAAAATAAAGATGTGAATCCATTATGTTTCCAAGCCTTCTTTTCCTTCCTGAAAACAACTGTAAATGAAGCAACTATAAGACTGGAGAATTCTGATGCACCTATTTTGGGACCACAGGATGAACTCTTTGGGATTTTCTTCTGCACATGGAAAAAGAGGTATCACAAAACTGAGAGGAAAACAAAATCCAAACAGTCTTCAGTGACAGAGAACAGATTTAAACAAATCTTTTCCTCTTAGAGTGGCTACAAATTCTGTCTTTCTATATTAAAGGTCAGTCAAGAACTGAATGTAAGGAAATAGATTTTGGTAGTCTAAAGCCTTTTCCAGCTCTTTAATCACAAAAGGTTACAATATAAAGCATGTATCACAGTTCAAATAATTCTTCTGAAAATTTATGCTCTGCGTAGCTTATCACAGTTACTAACCTACTGAAGCTTATTGTAAGAACTACAAATCTGCTACAATGAATACCCCTTTGTCTGAAATCCTTGTAAAAACCATTAATAACATATCAGGAATTTGGGGAACTATCTGAAAAAAAAAAAAAAAGGTAATCATTAATGTATTTTAACTGAGTATTAATATTACTACAGCAAATGCTTCCACATCTCTTGTAAAAGAACTAAGGAGGAATCATACTTAAACTCTACTAGTGCAAAACCTCCAAGGTTTGGCCTGGACAAAAGCTGCAAATGAAAGCCGGATTTAGATCTTGTTAAACCACATAAAGGGAAAGTTCAATACCAGTATATTTATTTTTCTTCAACTCATGAGGACAAGCTTAGGGATATTAAGTTGTTGTTTTAGCTTTAAATTCAATTCAAAATGTCTTAAATAGACATAAACCAAAATTACAGGTCCTCGTTGTCTAACCATTAAACACAGTTTTTCTTTAGACAATGTTAAAACATGTGCAAAGAGAAATAAACCCTCTGTTGCAGTGAACAAAAACTGAACACAGTTGAGGAAAGTTGTGCATTTCATTAGAACATTTTAAATATAAATTGGAAAATATGTGATTATTACTAAAGATTCTGCTGCTTAAAGACAAAATGTGAAGACATTCAGATTACATTTCTGCACAATATTTATCTCTAAACAACTAGGAATGCTACAATACAGAAATGTTGTATTACAATCCCTATGTACTGAAATCAGTAGGAAGTTACTTGAGCACGTTTGTGCAAATGGAATGGAGAAAACCCTTACACCTTCACCCTACAAAGAAAACAACCTTTAACATGTACTGCGTAACGTTTCTAATCAGCAGAAATACAATGGGGAACGTGTACATAAAATAAACAAGAGTCAACCCGCTTTGTGGCATATGAGGTTTATCAAAGTTGTGCTACTAAAATATCTTTGTTAGGACAAGAATTTCTTTGGAACACATCCATGATAAGAGCCAATTTTCTTGGCTAAGAATCTGTTTAAGTAAGTTTCTTGCAGCCAAATGGAAGGTCAGAGCTGTGCAAGAAATAGAACTGTGACTGCAGACTACAGATGCTACAGTCACTGGGAAACCTCTGATGTATTAAGGAGTTTCAGGGACAACAGATGGACATGTTTGGATCTGCTGAACATTTGTGCTTCCCACTGAACTGTTTATTAACTTCAGGACTACACCAACATTCCAACGAAGCAAATAAACTTACAGGACTTCTCTTTCTCAGAGCCAACAGGCGCTTTCACAGTTTCATTTTAGGCAGGATTACAGGATGGAAGCTGTAATGGAGATGTTACTCAACAGAAACATTCGAACTAGCTTATTTTTCATTTCTGCTTTTGCCATTAATGTGTGCTTAGGGAAACATTTCCAAGTGCAAGTGCTTAACGAATGAGAGAAATGATTGCCTCTAACAAGTAGTGCAGCCTGACATTAAAACAGGTTAAAAAGTTAAAGAACCCACCGATTCTTTTCTGTTCATAGTTTTGCTTTGGGAGCGGGAGCGGGAGATAGTACTGAAAAAGGAATCTTTTTTGCATGCAGACAAAGGTGGAGATCCTGTAAATTCACGTCCTCCGGACAAGCTCTCTATGCTTGGAGATGAACTGACGTTTTTTGAGCTTTGGCCTGTAAAGCAAGTATAAAGTAACAAATTAATCAATGGACAGTTTCTTTTCCCTGTAAATACTCCCCGTCTTAATTAACATTCACTGAGATTCACAGGTAGCACAACATAGAATGAAATGTTGAAGTGTGTCAGCATGCACTGTGAGATTGAAGGACTATTCTGACATACATGGAACTTAATTTGTGTATGAGAGAAAGACACAAAATCTTAGTGGACATATAGATATATACACAAACACACAGTATCTAGTGAGTGTGCATATATATATATATGCTACACAATAAATATATACATATAAAAATATGTACATGAAGAAAACAGCTCAGTATATACACCCTGTTATATACAGAGACTGAGGACCTTCTCTTCCCTGTTCTGCATAATGAGCAAAAGTACCTCTTATAATAACAAAAAAAAAGATCTGATGCCATCAACACTGCAAGGGAAATCCTTTTTGTCTTAACAAATAAACTATAAAACTTGGCAAAGAAAGTTATGAGCAAGAATGTGAGATTCCAAGAATGGACATTGAACATCGCGATGAAAACATCTAGACCTAAAACAGTAAAAAGCAAGTTCAGTTTGGGAAAGAATGCCAATGGCTTCTGTTTTTAAGGCCATCTGCATCTAACAGACATTTTGATGAAGTCTACTGAATCGTTACTGTTGTCTAATGCAGCTTCTCAAAGGAGTCTAGTATTGTCCACTGTCATAGCAAAGATACCTGGTTAGATGCCTGAACTGTTCCACCATGACTCTGTAACCAGTCTGGCAGTCTTTGCTAAGGACTGTTTCTTCCAGCTGAGACTCACGTGGTGTTTTGAAATATTTAACTTCAAACTGTATTTCAATCTTGCATTAGGACAGATGCTAGTTTTAAAATCTCCACTTTATTATGTGTATGAAGTTGTCAATCCAGACCGACCTGGTGCAATTCTAGAGTTTTCTATTCTGAAAAAAAGTAGAATAGCACATAAAACTAAAGCTCTAGAATTCTTCCTTGTTTCTACAGCTATTCTGATAAGTCTGTTTAAGTTCTACCTTTCCTTTGTTTATTGTAGGCTTTTCATGCTACTATGTATAGCATCAAGAATGATCCTCTGAAACTAGATCATTCACATGGTACAGGTGCAGCTTCATCTCCCTTGCAAGGTTGTGATTGAATATCAACCCACTCTTCTCGCAGATGGCAGTTGTTCAGCCTTCTTTGCTCTGAGTTGCTCTACACTAGTTTTACTCCCAGATATGTCACATATTATTGCACAGAACTTGCAATGTATTTAGTGTTTTGCCATCGTGGATGCACTACCAATCCTGAAAATATCAAACTAACTCCTTTTCTGGAATGGCTTAGTCTCTCCATTATGCACTGTAGTCTTCCCCCATGATACAGAGTTTCAGAGAAATAAAAGAAAACTGAAAGAGAAAGAAAACAGAAGCAGAAAAGGCTGTAGAAAACACAGAAAGAAATTCAGATTTAGATAGAAAAGGAGATCAGCTCTGTTGACATCACAGAATTGTAGAATGGTTTGAAGGGTCAAACCATTTGAGTTAGAAGGTCAAACACTTTAAACAGAAGCAAACAACTAGCAAAATCTACTCATAAAGAAACACCTAACTTAATCCTGTCATTTAAGATCTAGAATGGTAATTGTTGTCTCAAGTGCTGTGGAAGTCAGTGGTCTGATGCTTGGCCACCTGTTGGGTGGAGACAAAGTCCAGGCCAAGTTCTCTGTGGTGTATGACCTATGCAGCATATATTGCACAGCTGCAGCCACAAGAAACCAGCAATTCATGTTGTTAAAGGAATAAATACATATCTATTTAAAATGTTCTTTTAGCAAGAAAACTGTTATAATGCAAAGAGACTGAACTGGAAAAGAATAAAAACATCACGTGACAAAAAAGACCAAGCAAGACAAGATCCAAGAAGGGATCTGGGTTTAACATTCTCAAATCTTTTCTGGAAGAAAATGGACATATAAACTGCTTCCCACTTTCTCCTTCATTCACTGCTGCCTTACTTTGCTCATCTCTCCCCAGATGTTTTTGCTTTTCATACTCTTGTGGTCCTTCCTCTGTCTGCCTCCCTCTCTTCTTCAGATCCCTCCGGATTGTCTCCTCTGCTTCTGCAACTTTCTTATTCCAACTTTTTCCTTGTATATTCTTTCCTTCCCATTAATTTCATTCAACTGCATTTTTCTGCTTCTTCCTAGCCCTCCTGTAGTCCATCCATTTACCATCCACTACTTAATCTGAACAGTGCAGGAAATGGAGGCTGTAGATCTCACTCACTTTGCCTTTACATTATATAGAGGAATGGGATATGCATTAATAAGGTGAATGTGAACCTCCAATTCTGTGAAAATCTCTAGAGGTGGAAAGGGAGAAAGACTGAATGGCAAAGTGCAGAAATAATTCAGTCAGAAGGAAGTTTTTTGAAGACTTCTAATTTTATGATAAAATCATGTAACTTGGCAACACCATAATACTTACAGTTGCCTTTATGAAAGAAGGAGACTTTTTATGCATTTCATAGTGGCAATTTACAATGGAAGTGTGGTTTTACAGCAGGTAAAACTTTAAAACAGTTTTGGAACAGATGAAATTATTCATTTTAGTAAATAGAGTGTTTATAAAACTCACATAGCTAAGCCAGAGCACTGAATATAAACACTAATGTAGTGGTTTTGGTCTGGGACAGGTTTTTCAGTAGCAGGGGGGGCTAGAAAGGTGGCTTCTTTAAACAAAGAGAGTTGCCAGAAGCTTCCCCTGTAGCTGACAGGGTTAGGGCCAGTCAGTTTTAAGTTGGACCCTGCACCTGACCCAGGCCTGGCCAATTAGTGGTGGAGGTAACGCCTCTGTGAATAACAGATTTGAGAAGAAGTTGTTGCACAGCTGCAGAACTGCAGCAGCAACAGGGAGAGAGAATGTGAAAACA
>WBNH01008607.1:144946-184619 GCA_013401255.1 Urocolius indicus
TAACAGAAGTGGAGGGGTGGAGGGAGGTGTTTTTAAGACTGTTTTATTTCTCGTCTCCCTGCTTTTATTGTTTCTTTAATAAATCAAACCTTTTTCTCCCTAAGTTGAGTCTGTTTTGCCCGTGACGCTACTTGCTGAGTGATCTCTCCGTCCTTATCTCAACTCACAAGCAGTTTGTTATATTTCTCTCTCTCCAGTCCAGTTTAGGAGGGGGAGTAATATTATGACTGGGTGGATATTGGCCTAAGCCACCACAGCTAAACATAAAAAACCACCATTGGGTGGACAAAGTACAATGAAAAAATTTTTAGTGGATCAAATTAGTTGGGTTCAGTTTCCCAGCATAGTAAAAAGAAGGTATCTTCCATATTAGGATGAAGAATAAAAAAAAAAGTTAAACAATAGCACTGTATGTTTTTCACATACACCTTCACTGAATGGCCTGTACTTAACCCTCTTCACCTGCCAACAAGCAGATTATGGTAAATTTAATAGATAGCATTCTACAATATAATATATTTCATAGATAACTGAGAGAGACACTTATATGTGTTGAACCCAAGCACATGAAAGAATAGAACTTTGGAAAGTGACTGAAAAGTTATTTGTAAGGATTTTTTTTTCTTTATTTTGTTTTTCAGCTCTAAAGAAAAAATGTCCAAAATACAACAGGAAATTGAAAAAACAGAGAACTATCCTTATGGCCACTGCTTTGCTTACTAAACAGCTACACTTCAAAAGATGGATCACAGTTTAGAGGAATGGAATATGCAACTACTTGCATAACCAAACAAAAGAAATATGTAGAATTGAGATTTGGTGGTCAGAATAATACAACTTTCCTAAAAGGGAATACAGTCTTGTTCTTATGGACTTATATAAAAATATAGTATAGACAAAAAAGAAAAGTTATACATGATGTAAAGCAACTAAGATAGAGATGCAGTAAAACAGAAGTGACAAAAATACCATTTTTGTTTGGTTTATACCCAGGTAAGAAGAAAGCTTAGTACACATCTGATTGTACTGCTTGAATAAGCAAATCTGAGAAAATTATCATCAGGAAACACAAAACTTTTGTTCTGACTCCAACCCTGTGCACGGCTCTGTGACACGGATCATCTGGGGATGTGATTAAGAATTAAGCAAGACAGGAAAGATAGCACTTGTGAACAATTACAGTTTGTTCCAAGTTAGGAAGCAGATTTCTTGGATTATAATTGGCTTTTACAATTTCCAGAGGAGTCATCATTTTTACAACTGTAAATAAGCAAGCTGAAAGACAAGTCACACCAATCATAGGTGTTTTCCCTAATGCTAAATAAAAAAGGCATTTATCATTTTTTCTACAAGGAAGTTTAGCAGAGCTGCAGCAAGAACACTGAACTGAGGTCATCGTGATGCTTTTGTTCAGACGCATTATGTGTGCACCGATTTCTGAGGCATTAACAACCCTCACCTAACATTGGAAATTACACTGCAGCACCAATGCTGAGATCTCGGGATCATGAGAGGATTACACAAAATGCCGTCTCCTCTGTTGTGTGTCTTACTGATTCTGCATCTTTTTTGATGAGCAGTGTGGTACATTCTCCTCACCCAACAGCTTAATGAGGTTGTTTCGGAGTTTCTAATTCTGGATTATTTAGGAAAAAAAACCCCCACCCCTACTCCAAACAACCAAATTCTTGCCCTCCATGTAGAATCTAAGTGTATAAAGTGATGCAGGAAACTACGGTTAATAACTAATCAAACTAATCTCCTTCTTAACGGCTTGGCCAGCAAACTGAAAACATCACTAAATCAAAGCTTTCATTTTCCTCTGCTCATTCTGTTAATCTCAGATGAATGCTAATGCACCTTCTTAGAAGACTAATCTAATCTCTGATCGTATAAGCATATAGCAGAAGATCCTAAGATATCTATGAAACAGGCTGAAGGAACCCCAACCATGCAAATTAAATAAATGCTTATGAAGCACACAGAACGTGAAGCTAAGTATCCCTGATATAAGCAGTACTCAGAACACAGTATGTATAGGCCACCACAAAACTACATATGTATGCAACCTAAAATGCATACATGGTTTACAGTAACAATGCACAGGATTTCATTCATTAAAAGTACATCCAACTTTGGAGGCAAAAGGTGAATCATTACCTCCGTGTGCTGGCTTCTAAATGTGCTGGCTCACTCCTCGCCTGTTGCTAAAAATACTGGGGCTGACCTCAGGGTTACAAATGCTCTGCCTCAAAATCACTTGGAAAATATATGGGTGCAGTAATGGGAAAATGGATTAAACTTATGGTTTTGCTGTCAAGGCAGAGAGTGGGACATGCAACGTCTTGAAAAGAAAAAGGAAAGCTTTAAATGTAATGTAATCTGTAATAAGGACTTATCATAAAGTAAAACATGATGAGAGAAGTGGGAGAAATTACAATGACAAAGAACAAGCTTCGGGTCTTACTAAGTTTGAGGTGAGTTACAGGAGGAATTATCCTAAGTTTTGGGAGGTCTCTGCTAAAATATTTGAAAAAATCAGAGAAAAACACACAAAATCCCTACAAAACCGATGGCTAATTCTGTTTGGCCTCTACAGAGGGAAAGAAGAGCTTCCATAGTTACAGGGAGTGCAAGGACAAAGCCACCAAGAACAGAAGCATGGCATGATACATAATTCAAAACCTTTCGGATCTGCTCATCTATTACCCTGCGTTTTCCACAGCCAGGACGTACAGTACTAACATCTGCAAAAAGAACGACTCGAGTTTTAGAGAACTTTTCAGATAAATTAGTTTTCCTTTTTCTCCTACTCCGAAATTGCGACAAAGGCTCCCAGCACTCTCAAAATGTCTCCAAACCATCTCATCACACAAACCCCAACGCTTATTATCTCAGCCCAAGGCAGGGAAGCTCCTCCTCAAGTCAAGTGCATCGCAGCAGACGTTCAAGCTCAAAACACCTGCCTGCGATACAACGACAGGGAAGTAACGCGACTGAAAGAGACACAGACGGCGGCAGCGCCCCAGACGCGGCGTGAAACGGGAGCACACAGCGGCCGCTGGGCGAGCCCGGGCGGGCGGGGAGCGCAGCGGCCGCTTCCCGCTGCACAACAGCGCCGCCCGCTGGATGGAGACAGAGTGGCAGCAATGGCGGGAACGGAGGGGCCGCGCAGGGGGAAGGAGGCGCGGGCTCGCCGCAGCCGCAGCCGGAGCCACCGCCGCCGTACCTGGAGGGGCCGCGGGGGGCTGCGCGGGGCCCGGCCCCCCGGCGTCGCTGGCGGCGCCCGCCTCGCCTGCGGACAAACGACAGCGTTAGGAGGTTTCCCTGAGCAACGCCGTTCGCTGCCGCTCGGGGGGTTCGGCTGGAGGCCCCTGCTTCGAGACGGGCGGCAGCGCCGGAGCCGTGCGAGAGCGGGCGGGACGGCTGGGGAAGTTCTGCCAGCCCCGCGGAAAGCTGCGCTTTGCATCGATTTCATTTACACCAAGACCTAAACTAAAACACACATCGAAACCGTTGTGTTTCTGGTACTTTACACAGTGTCATCCTGCTCATTCAGGAGCATCATATTCTCACTGCCAATAAAATGTCATAATTGCACCAGAATATGGTTTTTATTACCTCCCTACTTTTTATTCAGTCCAGCTATCAGTAAAGACAACTTCTTTTTCCTTCTGAAAAAGCATACTCATTTTCTAGACACAGCTGATAAATAATTCTAAATTTGGAGATAGTTTCTTTAGGGTGTATTCAGTGACTGTGGAAATTCTGTTCCTGTTACAAAAAATACCACAGAATTATCAACTCATAAAAACAAAGAGTAGCCTGGAAACTCTTTAAATAGCTGGACACAGTTTTGGCAGAACTTCATCTTCAAACTGGTCCTCTAATGTCTCCTTGTGATTAAGTGGCATTCAAATCAAAAGCCGTTTGGTTTTCAGTGTGAAAGGACCTAGAAGGAAAACTCTATCTGACACCATCAAGGAAAAAGTGAAAGAGAAATGCTTTTTTATTTCTTTTTTTTTCTGTCAACACACTGCCTTTTGGTAATCAAAGAATATCCAGTTTCTGAATGATTAAGATATGCAGTGGAACACAAAGGGCAACGATTCTGCCCTTTTTCCATATTTTTTCATTATGAATATTTTTGTTTTTCAAGGCAACAAACTCAACAGACAAGCCATTGAACTCAAGATTTGAATCCCACCTTAGCGGCAAAGAACTCCTTCGCCGAGTAGGATCAAGAGAATACTTTGTTTTCCGTTAGCAGGCTACCTTGCATAAGTGATCAGTAATGATACTCAGTCTTCTGTGCCAAGAACAGGCTGAACGCATTAGTAGGAGGAGTTGAATTTCCAATTAAGTGTCTGGATACTTTGTTCAACTGTGATTTGGAATGTTGAAGACTCATCTGGAATGACAGGCTTGCAATTATGGTGGGTTTTTAAAATTTTACTTTATCTAAATTACATGCATTTTTTCCTTGAAGAAATTCAGCAAGTACCAAAACTTTGGAGTATTAATTACTATCAATTATGTAAACCAGCCATCCCTCACCTGGAGCACAGCAGAAGCCACCTCTGGAGATGGCAGCACAACAGACACCTGTCACCGCTGCTGGTTTGTGAGTGGCAACTGCCTAAACAGAGCTGTTCAAGATGGGATTATTTTGCCAGTCCTGCAAGACATTTCGTTGCCAAGGACTTCTTCACACTTAATAAAAAAGTAGATCAGGCAATTAATTTAATCTCCTCAAACTTATAACCCTCTACATATTAATTTAATTTATCACCACTCATTGAGCATTCAAAATGTGAAAGCACTGACACAATATGAGAAAAAATGGATGACTTCTTTTACAACTTGGTGTCTGTCATATTTACAGCATCTTGGTCTGTTATCCTGTCCAACTGAGCATCTGTGAGTGTCAGATCGACTAGAGGGGCAAATGACTATACGAATTCGAAATCTGTGCCTCTGCATACCTCAGCTAAATAACCAAGCTCCAGGACACTGAGGTCTGGAAACAGAGTTGAAGAACAGGAATGTAAGACAGTTACTGGCAGCTAGTCAGTAACTTGTGAGCCTTATAGTTACAAAGCATGCCAAATAGATTTTAGATACACAAAAGCTAGAGCAGAATCCACAGTTTCAAACCCACCAGTACAGAAGGTAAAAAGACATGTAAAAAGTTAATCACAAACAGGAGAGGCAGGAGATCTTCTCAGGGCATCAGATATATTCTGAATCTTAAATCTTAACGAGTGTGACAGAAGTACCGGCAACTTCTCAGACCTGCGGCAAGTGCCCTCATTCACTGGAGACACTGGACAGCACTCTCTTGAGGGAGTGATATTGTCCTGTACAGGACTGGAAAGACTTACTTTTCAGGTGTGATGGAGACAGTGCTGAGTTGTTTACAAAGGTATCTGCATCATGCTTCAAAAGGGTCTTTTTAACCTGTCTCTGCAGCAGCATCATTACAAATAAGGCTTTTTTTTTTTTCCACTAAGCTACTCCTACATTTAAACTTAATTCAGAAAGAATTGACTGGGCAGCCTCTAAGAGCCTTTGTATTTCCACTGTCAATTTGGTTTATCTTTAAAAATATATATTACATCAGTTGCAGATTTAGTTAGGTGCCATCATTCACAATTTCTATCCAGCTACAGGCAATATACTGATAACTGTACAGATCTGGAACAAGCATGGCACTAATATGTAAAACAAAACTCGCTGTCACTTCAAACAATTAAGATTATTTGTACATTTTGTTGCCTTTACATTACTTCTGCAAGTATCGTACCAAATAGGACAGAGAGGGTGACAGGAAGCTGCAGGTACTGAAGTACTGCAGTAGGTTTTATTTCCTCTTACAATGAGAATTCTTTGTGCTCTACGTAATAAATCTGCGTAATTTCTTGATAATTTTACCAAATCTCCATGCTCCTGTTGATCCTGAAATACGTGCATAATTTGTACATGACAATGAGCAAACATAACTTCAATTTAATTATGATTCTTGTAAGGAAACTGTCAGGTATATTTCCGGATGATCCAACATGATAGTTGGTACACACAAGTGTAAATAAGGCCATCCTTTACCATCTACATCAAGATTAAGATACAATGAATTCCACCTACAGAAGGTGCCTCACTTTTTTTTTTTTTCATAAGAAAAAAAATAACGACCTGAGGATCACTTTTCACTCCAAAAGGTAAAACACCAGGCATGTGATTGTCGTAGTGGGGAGCAGGTGGTCTTAAAGGGCTGGTCGGACTCTTCATCTTTGTACCATTCTGTGTTGTTTTGCTTTAGTTATGTTTTGGGGTTCCATGCTTTAGTTGGTATTAAATTGTTTTCTGTTGTCTTCCCCAAGCCGAGTAGCCTGGTCTGTTTTGTCCTGCACCTTAAGCGGCAATTAAGCTCTCCCTGCCCTTTAGCAATCCTTAAGTCTTCGGTACTTGAGGCTAATCGTGGTCTTTTGTTCCCTGATGGGCCTAAACCAAGACAGTGATAAAGGAGCTATAGAAAACTTCTTCACAAAAGCAAACAAGAGAGCCTGTCCAAAATTGCAAAAGTGACTTTTTTTCACACCTAAGTTTGCTTCCATTGATATGAGCAGGATTTGCATCAAGGGTTTAAACAGGATCACATATGGCAATAGCAACTACAAATCAAATGAGCCACTACATAGCAGAGAAATCACTGTTTCAGTTTCATGTTTGCACAGCATCAGGGACTGTAAAACCGATGGTGGAGCAATTTCTGAGATTGTTCTAGAATTCTGAGAAATACAGAAACAAGGGTCAAGAAAAAGAAGTCGTCTTTACTACTAAGTGCAGAGGTCCATCACAAATTATTAAAAGCCAAATACCTGTTATTGTTCAAATAAATTTTCAAGTAAGCTCCAAACATTCTGAAGGGAGTAGGATCTTGTTTATGAAGAATTACTCTGTAACTGATCTAATTTCCTTCACTCCTATTTACCTAATACTGTGATACATGGGATTTGTGCCAATAACCCAGAAAAAAAACTATATGAAACTAGTCTGACAGTTAAAAATATGTGGCATTTAAAAGCCTGAAAAATCAGCTGCTGTTTATGGTAACAGTGTAGTTTGTCAGCACGTCTGATGTAATTTCTAGTTAATACTTTTTTAAAGGTCCAAACCTTCATATAATATTTGTACAGTCTTGAGATAACATCTGATTCTGTATTACTCTGCAAACGTGCTGTTGTACTTGGCATAGATGTCTTAACAAAATTTTGATTTTTCTGTTTCCTTTAAATATGTACCCATTGGTATAAAATCAAGTAAAGGACTTTCTTCAGTCCTTGAGATGTACTTAGATAAAGCTTCCCCCTGTCCTGGCACTGCCGCGCGTTTCACCTTTACCTTTGCCCAGCTGAACTGGCATGCTTTCGGACTTCAGCATCCTTTGCTGCTGTGCCTGGTGGTGCTGTGGGGCTTCCAATGTGCTTCTGATGTGCATTGCAGAGGGAGGAAAGCTGCCCCCACCAGCAGGAGCACCCATAGCCCCACCTGAAGTCATAGCTGGAGCAATCAGCTTTCGGCCAAAATTCAGTAAGCTGTTGGAGACTTTGTTAATGTTCAGCGGGGCGGCCTTAGCACTGGCGCTGAAAAAGAAGAGGAGAAATCATCACATCCTTGTCAATGGTTTGGACAGGCACAGCAATACATGCAGTGTTCTCCAAAAATGGGGGAAAGAATTCCAAGATTTGAACATGACAAAGAGTGTTTTACTGCAGCGTGCTGGAATAAGACAGATTGCATGTGGTGTGAGTTTTTCCCAAACAGTAGAGCGGACAAATTGTTTTGGCCTTTTCTTCCTGAAAAAAAAAATGCAGACTAACCCTAAGCAAAGCAAAACTGCACCAGTTTTCTAAATTTGCCTATTAAAATTAAAAAAAAAGAAAAGAAAGGGTGACAAAAAGCAATATAGGCTCTGAAGCACCAAAAACTTTATGAAACTGAGTATTTGTATGTATTTAAAAACTGCTTTAATAATTACTTTGCTAGATTATCTTGTTTAAAATAACTAAAACCCAAATATTTCTTTCAACAAGCAAAACTAACACAAGAATGTATTTTTAGGTTGGCAGAGCTAGATGTCTCTTGCTCTTATTTCACCTCCTGCCCAGCCCAGCTATTTCAAACCACTCACTTTGCAACAAGAATTCTGATTTCTGAAGGGATTTTGGCTGAAGAATGGCTTCAGGATATTACACATATACTGGATCATGATCCTCATCATTGTCGCTTTTTATTTTAACTACAGTGGCTATTTAATTCACTTCAGTTATATGCAACATTAAGAACGAGGAAACTGTCGAACCATTTAATCTCTCTAAAATAAAGAGGCAAAGAAGCTTCTAATTCCCTGCAGAAATGTTCACATAATCCAAGTATCAGCAAAGCCATTTGTATTTGTTCATGAAATATTTTTCCTGTTTGATTTAATTAATGTTTGAAATACCCTTCACAGAAATACACCATAATCACAGAGACCTTTCTACTCCTGAGGTTTTATTTTACTGATTTGTACTTCAGTTCTATAAAAAAAAATATGAAGAAATACATTTAATTAAAAACAATACGATCATAGTACTGGGGAAAAAATAGTTTTGCAATGTTTTGGGCACGTTTAACTAAAAATACACTACAAATGAATTAATATGGGTGACTTGTAACTTGCTCAGGCACCTAGAAAAGTAATTTTGATTTTGCTTTTCATCTCATTTCCCTATTTGTCTTTAGATATGTTTTTTTTAGAATACACAATATAAATGCATGCACACATATAGAACATACCCAGAAAATAATAACAGCTGAGTTGTTTAGACTCAGAATAGATACATAGAATAGTTAAAATGAGAGGCAGCAGAAGAAAGTATGTGAGCCTGCACATTCATGAGATACAGCCCCAGGCTTTACAGCACCCTTCTGCTATATACTGGTGATGAAGAAAGACAGCATATAGCCCTTTTTAGGAGGAGCTGCAGTGCTGCTTCCCAACTTATGGAAGCTGGAAAGGAATGGTTGCTGCACAGTGATTACAGGATGTTTCTGTGACTCCACATTTTACTGATGGTTGCTGATTATTACAAAAAACCTTTCTGTAGCCACCTGAGAATGACTACAAAGAGTACATCTTCAGAACTATAAAATACTCTTGCAGGAGTGTCAAACAGCTTCAAACCCAAAATGAACGGGTCTTTTAAAGAAGAGGACATGTTTATTACTAATACATTTTACTCTGCTACTACCTAGCATATTAATCAGCTCCCCAAGGTACTGCAGGGACACTTAAGGAAAAAAAAGGATTTTTTTTCTATCCCATCACATGTATGTGGCATCAGAAGAATCAGCAGAGGGCCTTTTGTTTAGTGTCTTTGTTCCACAAAGAAAACAAAGGTTATAGCTTTGAAAGTGGAAGGAGAACTCCCAAATGCTGGCTTGGTGGATGTTAATCAGTTATCAACAGTTTGCAAAGAATATAATTACAGCACTGATTTTGAGGGTCATATCAGTAACAATTTGGTTGAGATTCAGAATTCAAACTTCAGTGTATTTGGCATATGTTTTCCCTTCAGTCTACTGAAACAAATCACAGGATTGGGGTGGTAGACATCCTCACCCACCTGTAACATCACCTTAGAAAGAAGATAAAGGCTTGCATATTGAGTTCTAGATTTGTGTTGTCTCTCGGTCTAGAGCCTTGACAATCATTAAAATTCCCTTGAATTTGCACATAAAATGGTATTTACTGGAAGTATTTTTTTTTTCTCTGATAGGCTACCTGAGCAAAGAGCCTCTGGATGCTTTGAGCTAAGCACATCATTGCAATCATGACAGTTCAAGGACGAAGGAGACAAAGCTTATACAGAGGCACGTGTATTTGTGTCCATCAGTTTCTTTCTTGTTTTTTTTTTTCAGCTATATTTTGTTTAAGAAAAAAATATCAGTTTTCCTTCTATACTGTTTAATTTTACTGCTTTAACATATATGTAAACCAGAATAAGTTAGTTTATTTGCAATTTTCAGATTGTTGGAAAGATACTTTTTGAGAAACTTCACTTTACGGGAATAACAAACACCAAAAATCTTCCCTAAGCAATTATAATTAGAATAATAGAATATTATGTCTGAAATACAATTTAAAAACAGGCTTTCAACAATAACAGGCAATAACGTTTTAAAATTGAGACCTAGAAAGGACAGTTATTGCAGCGCCTGTTACTTATGTGTGATTTGGCTCTGCTATGAACTGACACTGCACATACACATGCCTGAAAAATAAATGATGTCGAAATTTCTTGTCAAGAGATGGTCTTAATAAAAGTATTCTAAAGTAAAATGTATTGTGCAATTTCTCTGAATTGCAGTTTCAGAAAATGAACAATAGTGAGGTGCTAGATCTCTGGAGGAGGTATGCTAAAACTGAGTTGAAGTTCAGGGAAATAAGAACAATGTCTCTATTTCCTACCATTTAAATGTCTGATATGTTACTGCAAAGGATGATTACAGCCATTAAACACGGATCAATGTCTACATTTTAGCCATCTAGATGTACCAGGCATGCACAACAATTACAAGAAAAATGCTGATTGATTATGTTGTACAGTTATCAGCAGATGCATTTAAAAGTAAAGCATCAGTTTAAAAATATGAGTGTCAAAGAGATGTGAATTCCATCTATGAAACAAACAATATTGTTTCATCACAATAAGCATCATTGACCCTAACTGTGAATGGTATATTTTTAAACTAGCAGTAGGAAGATGATTCAATCTCTGCAGTTTTCTACTAAGATGAAAATGTTTTGTTTTAAGCAAGCCTTATTCAAAGGCATTTCTCTCTTCAGTAAGTAGAGAGAAGAGAGACAAATATACGAGTATGATGGATTAAAGTTTTATATGTGATAAAGTAAGCATTATTAGAGATTTGCCAAGATATTTTAAACATGTCTTTGAGCCCATGGAATTAAAGATAAAAACGATGGCAGCCAATCTAATTCATCTGTCTGCTCACTGTGGAAACATTTTCTAACGTTACACCTTCCAGTTCTCTCTTTAGTCCAATTTCACACAAATTTACCACATTTGACCATCTCTAAATGTTTCTACTTCTAAATACATTTGTTCCAGATGTCTGTCTTTCTGAACAATTCTAAACAATTTTTCCTCTCCTTTGGTTTGTATCCTATATATATGTGTGTGATGAATTTATATTCCTACATAGATGTAATGGACATTTATTTCCTTAGAATTTAGGTTTTCAACAAGTGTCATTCGTGTTTGGGCTTTATGATTTATTTGTTTTTTCAAAATTCTCGCAATGTTTCTTTTAGGAATTTTCAAATAATGTACTTCTCAAGTTTAGGCAACTCAACTTTTTTTTTTTTAAAAAAAGAATAAATAAGTAAAAACGTTAAGAAAATGCAGTAGAATTCAGTAATTTTTTACACTCTTCCCCAAATTTAAAGCCAGGAATAAAAAAAAACCCTCAAAAAACTTTTGGAGTCACTCAGCTTTAATTTCTGCTCCTTTCTCCACTTTTAAGAGCTTTTAATCCACTCCATTTTGATTCTAGCTAGCTTTTAATGTAACTGATTTAAACAGAATTTGACAGAGGTGCATAGGTCTATAAGACAGCAAGACACAGTGTTTAGCTAAGGTCATGTGCAATCCAAGAAACTGCCTGCGAGAGTGAGTACACAGTGAAGCAAGGCATTGTGCCTTGTGCTGGCCTGCCCCACAGGCACCAGCAGTCACCACCCACCAGCCACTGGCACCCTCTTTGTGGCCACTCAGTTGGGGTATGGCCACCTCTACACTTGTGGCCGCCAGATAAAACAGCCCTGGCAAGGAGTTTAGGTGATACTGATGCAAACTCTTTCTACAACAAGAGAGGAATGCTGCAAACTGGATTTACATTAATTCAACTTACACAGCTTCTGGTGTGTGGATACTCCAGACTGTGATTAGAGGCACTGTAGGATGTAGTTCAGCTACAGAACCCACACTGGCATCGTTTTACCTGCTGCTTTTAGTATACGTGTCATTGTGTACAGATGTCTTTAATCTTAAATAATGTCGGCCACACTATGTGTTAAACTTTCATTTTTCATGGAATAATAGGCAAGGTGGAGATTGAAATAAACACATGTGCTTCTAAATACTGCTTGTATTTTTCCTGTTCGGGATAGAAGCCACTTCTGAAACATTTTGTTTATGTAAGATCTTAGTTCAGCGAACGCATATTCAGAAATAGCTTACCGAGTTTTGTTCATCAAGTCTGCTCCACGTGCTTTGTAATAATCTAAATTTTGTTGGAATTGATGAGTCACTGGTCTTGGATTTCTCTGAAAAAAAAAAAAAAAGAAGAGAATACCTTATTGGAACTTTCTTTTGAGAGGTTTAACGCATAAGAAGGGTGTGCTCATTTTTATGAAGAAGTTTTGAAATTTAAAGAATAACTTGTTTTCCCAGGATCTTGCTTTCTCAAGGAAGGAATGCTAGCTACATAAAACTGAAGTCTTCAAATATTTAAAATACTTCCAAGTGCTACCAGTGAGTCCATGCCACGCTCATAGAAACTCCACAAAATTGTGAAGGGGCTGTTGGCAGCACTGGTTAACATTGTTAATTAAATCAGATACTGATCTGATTTCTTTTTTAAGACTGGGTACTGAATTTTTATCATCTCCACGCTAAAATGATACTGTTTTAAAGGAAATTGTAATAGTAAAGAGAAACTATAGCTATCATTTTCAACTGAACGCGTCAATACGCGTCTCGGTTAAGCAACGAATTAAATTTAGAGACAACCTGAGAACGGCCACTAGATGGCACGCAGAGAC
Organism: Urocolius indicus; assembly: GCA_013401255.1. Classification (NCBI taxonomy): domain Eukaryota; kingdom Metazoa; phylum Chordata; class Aves; order Coliiformes; family Coliidae; genus Urocolius; species Urocolius indicus. The sequence continues at coordinate 157,836 of WBNH01008607.1, forward strand.
TTTTTTCTCTCCAAATTTCACCCTGCTCAAAACAGAGGCGATGAGTAAAGAACTGTTCTCCTACAATAAAATGTATATAATGAATATTGAAACCACAAGCCACTTATTAGTCTCCACCTCTGTCACAATAAAACTATTTCATTGACACACGCTGCCTTCGGTAGTTCTGAAATCATCCTTTCTGGATCTAGTAATTCACTGAATGCAGATTCACAGCATATACATAAAGTATCTTGACTAACAAATGCACTATGAAGTATATTATTTGGAGGGTGAAGTAAATATTTTTAAGTAAAAAATTTGCATACAGATGAAACCAAAATAACAGAGAGGTACAGAGAGGCCTTTAGCACATACATATATATAAATAAATTAGAAGAGAAATGGCTTAACATCAATAATTTCTAGTGTAAGAAAAAACAAAGTGGTAAATTTCTACATAATTATCAGATGTATTATATAAACCAGATGTAAATACTTTCCAAATATTTGCTTTAAGGGTTTATTCATTCATAGGTTGTTGTTGTATATTCTGATTGGACTTCTTATGTCCTCCTAGGATGAAAATAGTTTTAATGAACTATGCAACAACTTTTCCAAGGTAGTCATTCACAGCTGAGAGTACATTGTACTTTTTATGGAATCAGTCTTCAGCTGTTTCAATTTTCCATGTTTTTTTGCCCTCCAGATTTCATTATAGACTGGAGTATCCACAGTCTTATCCTCTCATTTTCCACATAACTGCAGATAACACTCCTTCCTTGGAAACCTTATTTTTGGAGGAGGATACAGGAGTTGCATTTTGAACACCAAAATATTGCATGTGCATAAAATGAGAGAAGAAGATTTAATGCGGTGGCAGATATCAACAGCTAGAATGATTTCTGGGGTTAAATTTAGGGCTGGGAATTTCCAGATTGTTTCCTGCACTCATATTTCATCTTGTAAGAAATGTCTCATTGTCTTTCTTTGGAAACACATTAAACACTTAAAAAATACACTGTGTTTGTAATGGTCATTAAAAAAATGAAACAACTAAAAGCTATTAGACAAACATTACAAAATCCTTATCTGTCCAACCACCCACATTGTAATCATCCCTCTACATCTTTCTTCTCCTATTATAAAAAAAAATATTTGCATAACTCTACCCATTCATATGGATTGTAAGATAGTCCTCATCAACTGACAGCAATAACAATGGGTCAGCTTTAGTTACTATTGCTGTAGTTTGGTAATTCAATATATTTCTATGAGAATCAAATCCAAACTGATGTGATGAGGATAACTGATGGTTCTGCGACTACTGTGGGAGCAATCAAACAGTGTAACTTTTCTCCTATGAATTCAGTAACTTCTTTCTTTACATGTCTTGATGACCATTTCAACAAAGTGGAAAAGTAAAAGGCAGTTACAGTAAGTACTTCCAAGTCATGAGACAGGTCCTTGAAAGATTCACATTAGCAGATGCTAGCCAGATTTGCAATTGGTTTCCAGTAACTTCATAGGTATTTTAAATATAGAAAAAGCATTGAAATGCATCTTCTACTACTCAATAAATAAATAAAAAAGATTATTACACATTGCTTCTGAAATAAAAAAAAAATAGGAAAACATCGTGTGGAACAGTATCTTGAACCATATTTATTCAGAAATGACAAGCAATTCAAGATGCGAAAGGCTGATCTACAATCTAAGCACTTAAAGTCATTAATAGGAATAATAATCTAACTTGAACGTATGAATGAGGCTCGAGCATTACTTTCACAGTGGCTTATTTAAATTACTATGAGATTTAAAGGTATCAAAGGAAGAAGCAGTTTACAGTACTGCTACATAGAGTGAAAAAAAAGCCCTCAGAAAAAAATGCTGTTAAAAAAACCCATTAGAACTGCAAGACAGTAAATACCAAGGGTTACTGCTGCAACTGCTTCTGTAACACTGCAGAGATCCTTTTGGAAAAATTATTTATTTAGAAAACCCAATGTGACATGTATGTTAGCAGATGAAGTATCTACATCTATGAAGTATCAACACAGAAATTTTAAATACTTCTGAAACCTGTTCAGACAGCAAGCCCCATGGTTTTATGAACGTTATGGTCTTTATGTGATTGTCCTTGAAATCTTATATTCTTTTTAACCATTTCCATAAGTTAAATATAAGAAGGAGGAAGGAAAACTTACACAATTACATCTCTTCCCCAATTCCCCTCTGTAAGCATCCAGTTTGACCTGTCTCCATGTATTAGCACTGAAGACTAAACAAATTTTACAGCAAAACATAGCTCTGTTGTTTAAATTATTCATGCTAATCACATTTTTTTCTTACGCAGTGCAATTTAGAATGATCTTATTTGTATTTTAATTACTTAAGCAATTAAAGTTTTCCTTTCTTTTTAAATTTATGTAACTATTTTGACTAGTTCCTCAGATAAAATCTTTTTTCTTAACAGAATAATGACAGTGAAACAGACTCTTCAAATTAGTAGTTTGTTGAATTCCCCCTAAGAAATTCTGTAAGGGCATTACACAGTTTAACACATTGTGTCTTTCCCCTTCTAAGGAAAGACTGTGCAGATATTAGGGAGATAAGCTGCCTGTGCCAATACTAGAAATCCCTGTTCCCCAGAGCTGTTTTGTAGGAGTGATCTTAGTTGGTAGCTAGAGTGACCTTAGTTTCAACTGGTAGAAAATACTCAATTTATACTTTAAAAAGGACAATGTACAAAATTCAGATATAGAAGCCTTAACATGTTTAAGGTATCATTCAGGTAACATTTAAGTCCTTCCTTGCCAAAAAGACACATTCTTCTCTTTTGCCTGCTGAAGTCCTAACCCGCTTCCTCCTGCTTCTGTTCCCAGCCACTATCAGACTGACTCACTCCAGTTCCCACAGCCAACAGGAGGTTCTTGAGGACCTTCTATTTTGATTTATTCTCCTCGAGAGACTCAGGGCTGTGTTAAGTTATACCCATGCCTGCTGTTTCCCTAGGTGGGGGACAGAGGCCATGGTCAGAATCACATTAAACACAGCAGAGGTTCCCTAAACTTGCGTAAACCACAGAAAAACATTTCCCACCAGTTTAGGATTGTGCTCCATATGCTCAAATTTCCTAGTATAACCCCTTCCCTCCCTGGCCTCTGGAGACATACCACATCACCTTTCCCATGGAGTAGATACGATATAGCAAAGCACGCTTGTGTGTGACAGAAGTCACAGGCAGACTGTTTTACAACATAACAGAAAGCAGGTTACTGTTGCAGTATAACATTTCACCATCCAAATAGACATTATTTGTAAAAGTTTACAAGTAGGTGCGAGCAGAGGAATCTCTGTCACATTCTCTTTTTCTTCTTTGTTGAAGTATTTCCTTTCCTCCCTCTTTAGTATTATTAACAGAAAGAAAAAGAGATCAAATACAATTTCGTGCAAAATCTGAAGGTTCAGAATAAGAGACAACAATGAAAAAAGATTTTCAATATGTCTGATGAAAAATGAGACTTATTTCAGTGAACATGCTATTGCCTCAATGCCAAGGGAAAAGCACTCGTCATTAGAGAAATGAATTGCTCAGCTGTTTATAAGCAAAAAGCTCTGGGGGAATTTCTCAAGGCCCAAACCACAAAGCATTGCAGGGTTACACAAACATATGTTGCAGGTGTTTTAGGGTAGGCAGGTGGGAAAACCTTAGCTACTGAAAAATACTCCACTTAATAGATTGTAACTGAACCTAGATAACCTAAATGCAACAGAGCAAAGCCAAACAAAATAGCAGCAGTGAATTCTACGTACATGCAACAATAGGCTTACCAAAATAATCATCTCACTAGTGCCAAACAGGATTTTTAAAAAGTAATTTTTTTTTCAATACATTAAATAAATGCTGCCAAGAAGACACATTTTCTAACCTAATAATATTTTAAGCCTAAATCACAGACTGAAATAAACATATATAAAAAAGAAGAAGGATAATGATGCAGTGTCATTTCTAAAATATAAACAAATATTTTTAAGGAGCTGGTTTGCTCCTTTGTCCCCTCTTTAGCTGACAGGGGAAAATTGGATATTTTTTAATAATTCCAGAACCACCCAAGACATATTTGCATTAAAATGATTTTTTTTCTCCTTTAATTTGTTTCTAATGAAAGTTGGAAAAACATATGACCCTTTATTCAGTAATGACTGGGAGATCAGCAAACGTTTATCTTTTCCTTCTAGATCACAGAATCACACAATCTCATCCGATACTTCTTTTTTTTCAATAAAGATGATACAAACATGACAAAAATTTGTACTGGGAACTGGGTTGGAATACAGCAGCTGAGATGTGGATAAGGAATGCAGTTTGTTTGGTTCAGCATCGGGTTTTCTATTAGGCGCTAACAATTAATATGAAGTGAATGCTAATGATTACCCAATACCCTAGCTGCACAGAGAATTTCTTCTTTCCTCTTTTTATTCTTTTGTCAGGTGTCCACACAGCTGTCTCCACTCTATGACCAGACATATACAATATAAGCAATAGCTTAACATTGCGTAAACATACCACAGTATTTTGCATACTAAAAAACCCAATCCATCCCAAAAGCAAGCACCATTCTGCAAACAAAACTTTCACCTTTTAATTTTTATTCCTGCTAGTTATACCTTCTGCAGAATAAGCAACCTGCTTGAGGACAAAAAGGTATTCCATCCACCTACGAACCACTGAATTAAATACTTACTAAAAAGAAAAAAAAAAGAACTCCAATGAGACATTAAAGGACATAATGTGTTATTGCCCATTCCAAAGCGGTTCCAAGCCAACAGCAAAATGTTATCCAAAACACAGGTTGGTAGCCTGCATCTATCAATCCTATGTATGAAAGTAGTAAAACACGAAGAGTATCCTGCACAGAACTAATAAAGAACTTCCTTTAATCACAGGAGTCAGGAGATACATGCACTAATACTTGCATTGGCAAGGGCACCATAATCCTTAAAATGGGAATAATGCTTCCTGCTTACATTTTTCAGGAACATGCTGTGGGTCTGAATTGCAGAACTAGTTATTTACAATGCAGTAACAGCATGAAGACTTCTCACATTTAATCGTTTCTTAAGAAAATTACAGAGTGCTTTTTTTTCCCTCCAAAATAACAAAAAATTCCCAGGAAAAACTGGAAAGGAAAGAAAATCCAGTTAATTGGGTGAAGGCAGGAGGAACCTCCTGAACTCTGATCAAGCTAAAATTAATTATCTCCAGTTTTGTTATGTGACAACCCTCCATTCCCTTGGCAACTAGAAATTTCAGATACCAGGAAGGTATTTTAAATATCGTCCATTATGGTCTGTTTTTAACTTCATACACACATGCTTTCTCTCATATGGGCTTTGTATGACAAGAGATGAAGAACTGGAATAAAAATGACAAGTGAGATTTAAAAATGTAGTGATCTGACTGAAATAAATTTCTGGTCATATATTTTGGCTTTTTGTTCTAACTGATTGGAAATCTTTTTTTTTTTTTTCCCCTTCATTTATAGTTTTACAGCATATTGCGTTTTAACAGGTAGATCAAATCATATGAAATCAGTTTTTATTGATATTCCAGACGCAAAGACTCTGACCTGCCAACATTCAAGTTCATAACCTGTGTAAAATACTCATCTTGCATCAACGGAATCATTTAAGTACCTTTTAAATCTGCCTCTTAATTTAGTTGCCCATTTTTTCGTTGAACCCTTGGTTTTAAGAAGTAAATTAACTAAATAGTGAGGTATAAATCTGACAGTGTTCAGCCCTAACCCATGACAGATTTATGCTCTGGCATCTTGCAGCCCCACACAGTTAGGAACAGGAGTTTTACAACATTGTGGAGGAAAGATCCAGGCTTTTGAAAGGAACACACAGCAAGCCTCGCTTTAAACCCTGGAATGCTCCAAATTATAAGATTTAAAATATGACATCTTTATGTACAGAAAAGCTACCACATTATGGTTTTATTGGCACTCGTTTTGGACAACCTGCATAACTCACTGATGGCTTTGTGAATAATGCAGTTATCCAGAGCTTATACTGATAAAACTCTTATAACCACACTTAGAGCATTACATCTCCTCCAGACACATGCTTATACACAAATCTCACATATAAGAGAAAAACAAGAACATTTTAAGGTGTTATTTGGTTATGTCTGCTATGCGGCATAGAAACAGATTAATTTATGTTCCACGTGTAATGTGCTATGTAAAACACTTGAAAAAGGTCCCCGAGGGAGTGAAAAAGGCTCTTTCAAAGAGCGCCATGCACACACTACAGCAAAAGGACTACGATGTCCAAGTCTTTTCCTCTAAAACACAGAGAGAAGCTAATACACTGGTGCTGCAGGACAGGCAACTCCTTTCGTTTTGGGATTCCAATAAGGAGGATACTGCAGAGCCATTTTGACCACTACTGCTCCTTAAAAAGACAAAGACTCCAAACCTAATTTTGAAATAAAGAAAAAAAAATTACACTGAAGGATAGAATGTACCATTCCCATGTACTTCTATCTTGCTCTTTCAGAGAAGCGTTCCCCAATACAAATGTATTCAACTAGCTTTGTATACAGCAATTATACATTAATACGTCAATACACCAGCTGTATGTCTACATTTATATCAGAAAAGACTGAACATATATTCCATTATATTAGATTGGATATGCTTCAGTACCTAATCTTTCATACATTATTGAAAAGTTATGAATCTATTTTTATATAACTCACAGTTTGTGTTTTGCAAATTTTAGTCAAATAAATAAATAATGATATGAAGAACTTTTGATTAGGTAGAATCAAAGTGCTTTAAATGTCTTAAGTGCTTCCTTTTGATAAACAACCTTGCAAACTAGAAGTGATTAATTGAATTGTCAGGTTGCACATAGGAGGAACCATAATCACTTCACTCTAACATGGCTAAATACATTTTATTAGTGTAATTTTATAAATAACGTAATTACTCTTTAGGAGAGGGTCAGTAGGTTTAGATGACTTTTTAAGCAGAAGTAAACCAATCATTTGAAAGAAACAGCCCCAAGAAATTCACAAGCAGTAAGTTTTATTGGTAGCTAAAGTAATTAAGAGCTTAAAGTGCTTCAGCTTCATGCTTCAGCATCAAGTACAATTACAATTGCTTTTATTTTGCTACTAAGGCTATCAGTTTGCTCAGAGAGAGAGCTCAGTTTAAAATTCTGACTTTCAAAGAACCCTTTCTCCTCCATCTTGCCTCTCTAATGTTACTTGCCTTTGATATGACAGAAATTATGAATTATCAGTGAATATTATCAGGAATACTGAACAGCACAGGAGAATAATTCCTTCCCTATTTCTAAATTTTTCCTGATCACCCTTCTGGCCTGAATATGATGTTGCTGCATCTCATGCCTTCTCTTTCTGATTGATAGAGAGAACACCTTGATAAAAAGCATAATCATGAAATCTGCAGAGAAGATTGATAATGTAAACACTTTTTTTTCCTCGTGTTTCCACTTCTTGGTCCAGTTGCCTAATCAGCAAGTAGTTGCCTTGACTATTATTTATTGAATAATACACATGTTACTTGCTGTTCTATGCAACATTTTAATATACTTGTACTATTATTTGAAAGAAGAAACAATGGCTCCCGACTCTCCTTTAGCTGTCTCCTCTGAAAGGCTCTGCACCTTTCCACCCAGAAATCACCAACCACGTCATTAACTCTTCACTACTCTCAAAGCCAGGAGCTCTCCTGCTGAGTCATGCAAGATGGGCAAGAAGAGTAAAGTGCCGTCCTTGCTGGGCTCTGCTTTCAGTGTCAGGATTGGACCGCAGCACCATCTCACTCAGCCCTACAGCAAACTGGGACAAGGCCTTTGTTTCTGTACAATCTGGCACAGCTTTGTCTCTGCCTATGAGAGGTGTCACTGTTCTGGAAGCTTCGCTTTATTCTGTATAATTTCCCACCATTTTCCCATTAATTTAAATGTAATGGCTGCATAATTAGCATTGATACAACACTTGTGATTTCTTAGTCAAGTAACTGGTCTGTGACTACAACACCAAATAGAGTGCAATACTGGAAACTGCTTCGTGGTTGGCAATCTAAGAGCATTCTCCTTCAAGGGATGACTACTGTGTTACATATGATACTAAGGAACAAAAAGGACTTTGAAAGACTTAAGATTTGAAAAGTGTTGACTAGATGACAACTCAGCTACTTTCCAATACTTTTTCCTGAAAAGATTACTTGTGACATACAGGATACTTTGAAGAAAATGACTGTTTTATGGTGGGTCAATGAAATGGTTAAGATACCAGAGGAAATGGCAATGAACTCTGGAAGAGAGGAGAAAGTTATTGTACTGTTAGTATCTGCCACATAGCCTTTTCATATTTTAGAATGTATAGGTGTGCTGTGAATTAAGGTTTTGAAACAAATGTAGAAAAATGAAGAGGATTTTTAATTCATGGTACACTTTCTATTTTTATGTGGTACTATGGCAACATGGTTACTCCAAGTAATTTATCATTAAACTCATAGCTGCTTGTCATACCTTAGTCTATTAATGAAATGCAATAGCTGAATATTTAGAACAGTAATTCTTAAAACAAAGCATGTCCCGTCTCCTCAGAAAGCCAAAGTTTCTGATTTTAAGAACACAAACAATAAGAAAGCAAAAACAGTATCATGGCTTTTACACGTATAATATATACGTTTTTTAATTGCATAGGCCCACATTAAAAAGCTTAGCATGCATTTACAGAAAAACATCATCAATTTATTCCAAGTGAAATGTTTAGATTATATTTAATCACATTGTATTTGCAATTGGGAAAATTAGGCCATTAAAATGCTTGGGTTAGCTACAAGGTTCCTCCCCGATGAAGAGACATGTACTTTGCTTTTCTGAAAACCTTGTTTCATTTATCAGTCATGCCCCCTGTCAAGACAAGTGTCCTTTAAAGTGTTGAAGACCTCACTCATACTGCCAGCTTATACCACATTGAGATAACCATTATGCCAGATTTCTGATACTTGCTTTTCATACATCCGAAATCCCTAATGTACGATTGCTAATCTCCTGAAAGATCAGTCACATTCTTCATGATCAAAAAAAACCCAAACCCAAACTCAGAAAAAAGTAAAAAGCAGTTTGTTCAGGATCCCTCTCCCCTTTACTGATATGTCTCTAAAAAAAATGAACTCACACCCCACTCAATCCATGTAGGTAAAAATTAACGAGTTGTTAATGCCCAAGCACTGCCAGATCCCAACTTCTGATTGGCTGCAATCTGGTCATTAAAGAGAGGTAATTAATGCCAGATTGCACACACAATACTAACAAACAAAACAACCCCAAACCTGCTTTTCTCCTGCCAGAAACTGCGAAACAATACTGACATAACGGCAGCTTTCAAAGGACAGTTGCAGCTTTGCAGCGGTACCTCAGTTAATGAGTGTATAGAAAAGAATTTATCTGAAGAAGAAGAAAGCGAAACTCAACAGCCTTTCAGGAACATGAAACTAGCTTGGAGAAAACTCTGAGATGGTGGCAGCTACTTAAGAAGAAGATTCAGATGAAAATAAATGTACAAAGAGTTTGGTTCAGAATTTCAGTAATATGTTTTCCTGGTGTCACTTATTGCTCAGATTGTGAAATGTTAAAAGCTGGAATGCAGGTTTCTCTGACTAATCATTATACGAGTGATCATGACCATCTATTATTGCTAAAGTTTTCTGGCAGTACCTGTAATTTCAGTCATGATGATCTAACACAACTTCTTTGAAATGTCATGTATGCTTCATCATGGCCATTTTCAATGTCAGCAAATAGCTTATAAAACAATCTTGAGAAAGTATCAGTAGCAGTAACTACACTATTAGCAGCATAACAAACAAATTAATTCCCATCAACTAAGCACAACAAGTTTCCTTTTTTCTTTTCTTTGGAATGGATGGCTTTTATGATAAAAAGTGTCTTCACTGAATTAAATTAAACTCCTAACTAGCTTGCTCAACAAATAGGGTAACTTACCATGTTAAAATATCTGAAAGCAAACTTATTTTACAAAAATACTAAGAATAAATACAGTAAGTTTTCAGACAAAGGATGGTTATCAGGTTTTTAGTATGCAATGTAAAACTGTAATATTCTATGTAGTGCTTCAGTTTTCTAATAAGTCTTTGTGATAAGGTTAACACTTCAACACAGAACAACATACAAATAAGAACACCCAAAGATGAAAATTACTTTGCTTATGTTGCTGTATTAGAATTTTATTTGCTAAAGGGTGAAAACAGATTTGCAAAATTCACAGTTAACTTAAAACAATAGTTTAAAATCTTTTATTCCTAGCCCTGGCTGCCTTCAGGAAGGAAAGAACATCTGGTTATTTAAGGAACACAATATGTTCACATTTTCTATGACTTTTGTTTCTAATTGGGTTTTTAATTTTTTTTTTATTTCAACAACTCTAGTTAGAACTATGTTTTTTAATCACTTTACATTTTCCTACTGTCCTATCTCTGCATTTCTGCTTCTTAATTTTGCAGCCTTTGCTTTGAAAATTAAGAGTGCTCAATGGTTTTCGTACAGAAAAAAATGAAGAAAATTGGCCACTCGTGGGATATTAAATACAGAGACACACCTTCAGTAAATACTTTTGCATATACATAAAAAAAATCCTTCCTTTATCATTTCACATATACATACCTTTAATAGACTATTCTTCCATAAGAAGCTCTACTTTTATACTCAGGACTGTAAGTGCATTGAAGTTACTTTCATATAAATAATTGAGGCAATTATCTGTTCAAAGATTAGAGATGTGAAACAAATACTCTGCTAAGCAGGTTAACTTTATCACCCTATGCAAAGACAACACCACTGATTTAAACTCTTCATTCTATATTTTCCTAAGAACTGGAGCTAGCCAAATGCAGAAAAGGCTGAAATTCAATTATTCTGTATTGATCCACACTCATGAGTGTACAATTATTATCTCTCAGGCCCCCCTTCACAGGTGTGTTGACTTGTTTGCAGCTATTACAAGCATGTATATTTCTCTTTCATGAAATTAGAATATATCAGGGATGTGGTATGTAACCTGTCCTTTCATGCCAATTGGCAAGTGAGGTTCACAAAGTGAAAAGGAGAGCTGATGCACACTTTAGATTAATGGCAAGCACTATATGCATTCATATGATTGTTATTACTGGATAATGCTGTGGCTTCTGATAAGTCTTGATTCCACAAAAGCTCAGAGAATTGTATTTTAAAAAAAAAAGTAAAATCCGCCCATCTTTTAAGCATAACTTTCTTTCAACATTTAGGTTGCTCTCCTGCAACAGGTTCATCAAGCTAAAGTAAGTAAGGAGATATTTGTTATGACAGTGCAAGGAAACCGAAGAAATACCGCATGTTAGATGTGCAAACACAGATTATCTCCAGAATAAGGAGTTAGGGTAGGAAAGGCTCTATCAGCTCCAGTTTAACTACTTCACCATTTGTGATGATTGTTCCTTAGGAACCTTTCAGTTTTATGTACATACCACTAACCTTTCTCAGTCCAAATACCCCACAACTTCTCCTCAGTGAGATTATTTGGCATTTACATAGCTGTAAAAATAATCCCAAAGCTGTAAAAATAATCCCAAAGACAATATTAACAAACCTGTAAGAAGCAGACTTCTGTTTGTCCCTGTGCATGACTTCTAAACTGCATTTCTTGTCCAGATGAGATTTAAAGCTCCAAGGAGAAAAGAGCAAGATATTTGGAACAACACTAAACATTCACGCTGTGTTCAACAAACAATGAAATAAGCCACTGGACCACGGAACAGTGTCCCACAGAAGAGTTCCCTGGCTTTGCATATTAAAACCCAACCTAAATCTTGGAAAAGGTGCCACACAGAACAACTCAGCCCTGGCTCAAGAGATCTAAATTGCATTGTACCAAATGTAATTTCCCATTAGAAAGTAGAAATTGGTGATGGATAAATGCACAGGAAAACATCAAAGGAGGAAGAAAAGTCATTAAGCGCTGAATTTGCTAATCATCACTTATAAGTTACACTAGTGACTAAAATCTCATCTTTTCTTCCAATCTGCTTTTATCTACTCAGGGAATAAAGGTAAACTGAATTATCCTTATGCAGATAGCAAAAAAAAAAAAAAAAGTATAATAATATTCCCACTTATATTGGTATATAATCTCTGTTCTGACTTTAGACTCCTACAGTACCCATCAAGTCTTGTAAAGTCTTCCCTTTCATTCTGCATAATGAGACATTTTGACAGACTTGGAAAATTTGTATGTGAAGGTCTTAACAGAATAACAAGCATTCCATTTCAGAAACACATTGGATTGGACCAACATGTGCTTAAAGACGTATATGTGAAACTTAAAATCACATCTAGGGAATGGTAAAAAACAGCTACTCAAGTCATAGCACTGCAAATACCTTTCTTTCTCAGACCAGCCGATTTTTTTTTTTTTAAAGCAATCCTTGAGAACAGTTTAACTTCCCTAATGTAAGTAGTCCAAACTTCTTTATGCAATCTCAACCCAAAAACCCAACATAACGTGAGAGGTGGCTGGAAGTCCTTTATGGCTCCTCATCCTCTGGAAATCCAAGTTTCCTAAGTTTCTGTGTATTTCCTAAGCAGGTAAGTACAGCTTAGAAAAGAGGAACAATTTTAATTAATCACATTTAAGTTGACAAAACAACTAGTAGTCTTTGCACTAAAGACCTTCAAGTTCTTGTTCACCTGAGTGAAGGGGCAACGATCTGAAAGACATAGTAGGAGCTACACTCAGTATTTTTCTGAAAGGTGCCCAAGGCACACCTGGGAATGTTAATTAATCAGACTGAAGCCTTATGAGCGTGATAACTTCATTCTGTTGGAGACACGAGTGTATGGAACAGAAGAGTGAGCAAGTTTCTTTCCCAGAAAGTTGGTGGTTTATTGCCCCCCTCAGGCTGGGAAGTTATGTTGTATACTGCCTGGCATGCTTCAGAAGACAGATGAATAATTAGTTGTTACTCTGTCTTTTAACATTTACCTTCAATAAATGATAGATTACATATTCAATTTGGTCTGATATCTTAGCACATTTTTCCTCTCTCTGTATCTTCCCTCTAAAAACACTTCTATCTTGTTTTGATAAGAGGATACATAAATAAATGCTGGGCAGTCTAATTTTGCAGACTGCTGTAGAAATCTTAAGAAAGTTTCCTGAGCTCTAATGTTACAAACTTTCTTACACAGCGAAAAGATGATATACTTTATTTCTCATCATGAAAGAAATCTTTGTGCCCGAGAGCAATGAAGAAAGCAGCTGTAAGGATGCAGATTCCTGCAAAAAATTGATACAGAAACAAAGAGACTTTTTTTTCCCTTAATCTATAGAAGTGTAAACACTGGTACTGAATGAAATTTTGCAGAAGGCAGTCAGAGTGCAGGAGTGATGAATTTTTCACTTTCAAAGGTGATATGCATCAAGAAGATGAGGGAAATCAGACTTTACACTGGCAGCCCACTAATGGGACATGCACAAAGGCAGTTCAAAACCAGTAACACAAATTCTGCTGTCTGCCAAAGACGTGAGTACTGTAAAGATTACTGTGTACAGGTTCATCTCAAAATCCACTATACTGTGGATATCTGCTGTATGTTATATTCACACATATATATACATATGCCCTTCTAAAATGGCAAGGGGTTCACTTTGTTTTCTTCAGTATTCTAGTCATATTTAACATAAAGTGTATAAATGTATACATTTTATTCAAGTGACTCTTCCCATGCTTTAACAGTAGACTCTCATTTTTTATTGAAAACCATCACATAACTGTTACATATTGGGCAGGGGTAGTGCCCAATATATACAGTGATCAATCTGCAGAAATATCATTAAAAAAGTCCAATAGATGAAAATGCATGACAGTTTCTACACAGCTTACTAAGTTATTTTATAAAACAGTACTGTTTCCCTCAAAAGTACACTTTATTACAAAAGATGTCAGTGCAGAATGCCAATTCTAAACAGCGTAAGCATCTGCAGTTACTAGAGTTTTAAAGATTAAAGGACGTTGTTTCTGCTCTTGGCTACCAACTCTTTCCTTTGGCTTTTTTTGTCAGGTATGAAGAAACTTGAAACTACAGTTTAGTCCCTAAAACACAGGTTGTTAATTCCATAGTACTTAGAACATTTTATTACAGAGCTTTATTCCTTGTACTTACAAAGCGAGCATCTCACCTTTGGATCTCGGAGGAAAAGTGCTCTTAGGATAAGGGAGTGAACATCTCCAATAGGTGGATAATGCATCAGAAGTCCCAAACAGGTCTGGTAATTACTTGAAATCACTACAATGAAAATGGGGAAAAAAAAGAAGGGAGGGGGAGAAAAGTGAAATATTACTATCTTGATATTCCAAACCAGTGCCTTCTCCAGTAGATTCATTACAGTTCACATTGAGCTATCTTTTCCCACATAGTCTCTTAGAACTCTCAAGCAGTGCTCAAACAAGATATTGCATAATAATAACTACACTTAATCCAATATCATTACGGACAATGTTAAGCCTATCACTGCGTTCACGTCAGACATTTATGTTTGCTCCAGAATTTGATGCCTAAATTTATATCTCTGTAGCTGTGCTCCTAAAGCCTGCCTGAGCCAGTGGAGGTCAGGGAGGTACAGCCAGAGGAACCTGAAGAGTTAGTTTGACACTCCAAAATGGATGCTGACTTTTCAGTCACTCATCTGCAGACATCTAAATTGACATTCCATAATCTATGAAGATAAATTTTACCTCCAGTCTTGCTTTTCACGATAAGTTTTCCCCAATTTGACAATTTTTTCTTGAAACATATTTTATGTTGTTTTGATATACATATACACCTTTGTGCCCACACACGTGTACATACACACAGGCCAAGTGATGTCAACAGCAACAACAACTTGTTTTTTCATGAATCAAAAACTGGTCGTGAATAGTTCAGGAAAAAAGGAAAAGAACAGATTTTAATTTCACAAACACTTAAAAACAGAACATTCCATGAAGTTTATTAGAATCTTATACTTATTCAGGAAATGTTCAGCATGCTTTGGTAAGTTTACCATTTTGTTATGGTCGTACTTGATTTTATCTGTATCTATATAAGTATATTCTATGGTTCTTTGCTTGTTGTTGTCATTTTCTGTTTTTTTTTTTTTTTCTCCCCTTCCCCCAATCAATCTAATTATGAGTGCAATTATTAAAGACATCTTTTCAGGCAGGTCTATGTAAACTACTTCATTTCTTTTGCATCATCTAAATCCAGGCAATCCATCTGCCACAGCTGTCAAAGCAATGCCTGTTAATGATGCTTGTACTCTGCAACATAAAGACAGCCTTCAACAATAGCAATTGTAAATAATTTTGTACCAAACTTTACTATCCTGAGAACTTTAGATGTAGTAACAAATATTTTAAAATTATCAGGCTTCTACACCAGAATGGATCATTGCAAAAACAAAATTTACTTTGACTCAATAAAAGGCAAAATAAAGGTCTATTTTGTGACCAGAAAGATTTAAACGTTTTACTTTTTTTCTTTCATGTGAATAAGCCTCCTATCCTCCTGCACCTTTCCTCCCTCAACAAGAGGATTATGGGGAAAAGATGCAGGACTGGGCAAAATGAATAATTATAATCTGTGTAGGGAACCACTTTATCATCTTCATTTCCGTTGCTGATCCGACAGCTTGTAATTTCATACATCTGCTTTCATTTGTAAAGCACTCACTTATCCTACTCATTCTTTATCTGTTCTGCCTGTTCTTTTTCCTACCCTTTGTTTTTCTTGTTCATATTCAGGTACCTGTTTTTTCTTCTTGAAGTCACAAAGCTGGTATAATGAACACAATACAATGGTCTCCGTCAGAGTTCTTTCAGAGGAGTATAATGCGAGCACCACATAGCACATACCCAATCAAACTCTCATACGTAAATCTAATTTAAGATACTATACTGCAGTTACGATCATGATGCCTTTTTACCAAAGCTTATAAAAATACTGAAAATTGATAGTAAATTCTAAATACTTTTCTAAATGATAGGTAGCGAGACCAATGCCTTTCTCATTTGAATAGAGCAGTATGTGTTCTATTCTGCAATGTAAAACAAAAATACTCTTTCTTCATTTTTCCTGGGGAATTTTTTGCTGTCTCACAGATATAGAGAAAAGTAAATATTTAAAAAACTACTTTAATGGTGTAAACTTGACCTCCTTCATCCTGAAAAAAATTAATCCACAAGACATTTGCTCTAATTATTAATTTTTTAAACATGTAATAGTGAAGCAATAGAGAAAACAAAAATAAGCAAACTGTTGAGCAATGACCTGTCTCTCCTCTGATCTCTAAAGGTTAAATTTTAAAATTAAAACTTAGCAACACTTACCAAGAAAGCCCTGCTAACTTTCACATTATTTGATCTTTATTGTTTTCCCCACATATTCAGCTGTCCCTTTTTCATGTAAAAAACCCTTACAGAAGAGAACACTGTTGCCAGTGCTCTGTTTGATGGGAACGTTGGGTGAAAGGGGTTACTTTGCTGAAATATTTCTTGGTATCCTTTGTTTCAAGGTGATCTGTATGCTGCCCAGGAGCGAGCAATGTGCCAACTACCCTCTGGGCTGTGTCAAAAGCAGTGTGGGCAGCAGGTTGAGGGAAGTGTTCTGCTGCTCTACTCTGCTCTGGTGAGTCCCTTCCTGGAGTCCTGCATCCAGCTCTGGAGTTGTCAGCACAGGAAAGACATGGACCTGTTGCAGCAGGTCCAGAGGAGGGGCACAAAAATGATGAGAAGGATGGAACGCTTCTCCTGTGAGGAAAGGCTGAGAGAGTTCGGGTCTCCAGGGAGACTTTATTGCAACCTTTCAGTACTTAAATGGGGGGTCATAAGAAAGATAAGGACAAACATTTTAACAGGATCTGTTGTGACAGGACAAAGTGTAATGGTTTTAAATTGAAAGAGGGTAGATTTAGACTGGACATAAGGAAAAACTTATGAGGGTGGAAGGAACAAGGTGGGAACAAGGTGCCCAGAGAAGCTGTGGATGCTCTACTTCTGGAAATGCTAACAAAGTCAGGTTGGATGGGGCTTTGAGCTGCCTGATCTAGTGAAAGATGTCCTTGTTCATGGCAGGTGATTAGACTAGACGACCCTTGAAGGTTCCTTCCAACCCTGACCATTCTACGATTGTTGTCTCTTCAGGACAAAATGTATAACACTATCCAGACTGTTAGTTTTCTCAAAAATGACAGAGAAAACAGCAGTAAAACAAAGCAAACACTCCTTGTTTGAATATGCATATCGTAACTAAAAGGATTTCTAAGAATCAACTGTAAGATAAAGTTTCTGGAAGGATATTCTGTGCAATATAAATTTATCCAGTCTCAGCAGTAGCTGGATGGTGCTGAAGTTCAATGGTGAAATATCTTCCACTGTGGCCAGCTGCCTTGTAATAAGCCTGGTGCTTCTGTACTTGTGGTTTTGCTTCACTAATTGGATTGGCAAGAGTCACATCTGGATACAAATTCTGTTGTGAACAATCAGTTCTTCCTCCTCCAAAGAAAAATGCTATTGGTATTTCTAGGGAAAGGAGCAGAGAACCTCCTCTATACAGATGAAGCAATCTTTCAGTCTTCTGATTAGTATTAGTTATTCAGTGACCACAGACACATCAATTTTTTGTCTCTCTTCTGCCTTAGATGAGGCTGACTTTGTTGTTTCAGCAACAATTCCTGGAAGCATGCAGCAATAATAGTGGTAGAAAACACGTAAACTAATTGTACCTGTCCTTAGCAAAGTCCTAATCTTCTGCCATGTCATTTCTTAAGAGTTTCAAGTTTGATGCCACCAGTCCTGTACCCAGATGACTTCCTAACCCAGAAAGTGTAGGATTACTTCCCCTTGCTGCTCTATCCATGGCTATGTTCTCTTTGGTTTAAACCTAGATAATATGAACATCACGCACCTTAACAAAAATAACAAATCAGATCCTCTAGGAAGAAGCTGTGGCTCATTTATTTACCTCAAAATATTTAGAGTGCTTTTAGATAACAAAAAATAGATCCTATCAATGGTCTTAGCTAGTCTTCAAGTGGGAATATGATAAAAATACACTTACTCTACCACTGATAAGTCAAAATTAGCTCTTGGTGCAATAACAATGTCAGTTTATTATACAAAACATAGACATGTCTTCCAGGTTGTTGTATTTCCTGAAGGGAAGTATATAAAATATATATACTTTTGCACCACATCCTACCCTCCATTCTGACTTCATCATCAACTGCATATACATCCATATTGGTGGAAAAGAAGTAACATATTCATGCTTCTGATTTGTCAGATTTTTTTAAAAATAATGTAGTCTCTAAAACATACAAACAATCTAGTAATCTAAATAATCCCTTCTCCTTGAATAATATAAAATATATCAAAATAACACTTTCTTAAAATCTCATCCATGAAACATCACAAAGAAATACAGGAAAAAAACCCTATAAATTTCCAAACCAGCAAATTCTTCCCCATCCCCAAATGTGTTGGTCAAAAAGAATCTATAAAATTTTTAAACTTTCAAATGGTTTCAGTACTGTATCATTATCATTGCTTATGTTTGACATTTTTGTAACATAACATCTTAGGATCTCTATTACTATTCCTATTGTTTCAAAGTTTTTAAACTGAAAATTTCCAGATGGTTTATTTATAGATGATTAACATAATTGGATGTTTTGAGCTAACACTTTCTTTCACGTAATAAACAGAAGCTTTTAGAAACTTATTTTATTTGAAAATGTTTTTTAAAATATTATGACAAAACTTTGAACTTTGTTCAAAGCTCAAATATTATCAGCAATAAAAAATGAGAAAAATATCTATTACAGATATATAAGAAAAGCTTTTTTTATTGAATCAAAAACTATGGAAATCACTATAGTTTAAGCTTGACTTTGAAAATATATTCAACTTAACAGTATTTATGACTGTATATTTTCTTTTACCATTCTATTATGCTTAGAGTAACTAACTAGGTGCAACTACAGAATAAAAAGTTACCTATAACAGAAACAATGTATGTATAAATTATTGGCTGCCTTGATGAGATGATTTTTGTCTCATTTGGGCAAATGTACTCCACTTTAGAGCTATTTACTACTCTATTTACTAAGCCCAGGGATTTCAGAGAAAAGAGAGAGCCTGATTTCATACAGATGTATAGAACACATTTTTAGTAACCTCATATTGATACTTGTCCATAAGCACCAAAAAGAAAAGGAACACAAACTCAGAAAAACTTTTGCTTCCAAGAAAAGAAAGGGTGCTTACAAACATAGTTCTAAAGGTTATTTTTTTTCAAGGGGAATGATGACACAAATAAAATACTGATGTTAAGAAACAGCTTTACATGCATCTGCCCTATATATCTATACCAAAAAAAAAAAAAATTGATTATTTCAGTTTACTGCACATAAATAAGCCAGACTTAGATTACTGTGCATAATGACCTAGAATCAGATCATTCTGAAACAGCAGCATTAATTTTGAAACCTCTAAACTGAATTAAATGTCCACTTCTTTATAAGTGGAATGTAAGGTAGCTCTGTGTGCTGCAGGTTTATTAAAAAGTAATTAAAAAACCATATGAAGGCAGGCAGTGGAACGACAGTACGTGTAAAGTACATGCACATTATATTTTCAAGATTGGGCCCTAAAATAGGAACCACAGATGTTGAAAACTTCATGTGTCCTAGAATACAAAATCATGTCAAATACATGACCTTGTTATAAACTAAAGCTTACAGATTGTATATAATTAACTCTGAACAGCATGTTACACAACTCATATATTTAATGGCAGACATGCATCTTGCTGAGGAACACATACTTTGTTGCAATGACGTTGTATACAGAATTTTTTTGCAAAATATGGTGTGACAGAAAGGAATGCCTCAATTATTATATCCCTTCCTTCTCCCATTCACAATTACATAAGCTAACAACACTTCTGTGATTTTGGGTTTGTTGCAACTGAATGCATTCATTGGTCATCAATCACCGATCAGAATTTACTTTTGCATGGACTTCAGGCATATTAAAATAAATTATATTTTTTTAAATATGCCAGCCTTGCATAGAATAAAAATATTTTGTAATTGTTACTCATCTCTGCATTTAAATTTCCTTCACAAGATATCTTAGAAAATTATGAGTCACTGTCTTGTGCATTTTCACATTTCTCACAGCAGAACAGCATAAAAATATTTCCAGTGTCAAAGGCACGCTTTACTCAATTCATCAGCTTGGTCAGAAGGTGGAGCTCTGTACATACCTGTACCACTTAACTGCACATAAAATCTGCAACTCCATACAAAATCACAGAAGTACTCAGAAACCAAACCTGCATTTAACTCTGAGATACAATTTGTTTCATGAATACAGCAGACCGTGTCTGGTAGTAAATGGCTCCTCTCTAAGTAATGGGAATGATTTTCCGTATGTTAGAAAAGTCACAATGAAATTTAGCATTTCTTAAGTCCTCTTTTTCTTTGAAAACCAGGTTTGCATTCTTTTTAAAAGATTGTAAGACAGTTGATACTTACAAGCATCTCTAATATACAACAACATGGCTACAAAAATGTAGTCAACTAAATTCAGGGTGATACTGTCAGCAAATAGAGCATCCCAGACAACCAGAAGGTCCTGAAGTGGGAATTCACGTCCAAACAAGAGCCTTACCCATCGCCTGGAAAAGAAAACACATGATTTGTATTTGCCTGTTTTGTCAAGTATGGTAAAGTCAGGACACATTTACCAGGATCAACTACAATTCAAAACATTTTATCAGAACATTTTGTGAAGCATGGAGATCTGTGATAACTAATTGTATCTGTTACTGCATCTACATTAAAGAAGTGATAAATGACAGACTGTAGATACTTAACTGACTAATACTATTACGTGGGTGAACCTCAAAGGACAAAACACATTAATCCTATGTACCATATTTTTGAGCACTTAATGTGGTAGCAATCTAAGATGAAATGGAGGAAATATTATGCAAGAACAGCCTGGAACACCAAAAATAAAAAGGTGAAGCCAGTGGTTTATGAGAAGCCCTGAAAAGCCTAGTCAAGTGAAAGCCAGTTCATAGGCAGATGTCAAACTGCAGATAAAATAGACTGCATTACACTTAATTTGAAGAGGCTCCCTCTCTGTTATTGGTGACAGTGTCTGTAACTCTATGTAAAATACCCCATGGATGTTATTTTGATTAAACCTAAGTTAAATCTTTACTAGATATAGCAATAATCTGCATATAGACTATACCATTAATTTCTGTTCATATCTCTGCTCTTTTCATACCTAGCAAAACGTGAAAATCTGTTTTACTAAATGCAATATTTGCTAGAGGCTGGAAGCTTGAGATGCAGTAGAAGAAAATTATTTCTCAAGATTTCTTATTTCCAGTTCTGGCTCTTAAAATTACTTCCTTACTGACCTGAGGAAAGGCACTTCCCTGTCCTATTGGGGAACAGACCTGCTAGCTTTGTACCTTTTTAGATAGGATTACCTAAGGTTACATTTGAAAGAGGTAGTAACGTTAATCCTGAAATAGTTATTATTAAACGGACTTAAAAATACTGAATTACATTTTTAGCTGGGTTATGCAAATTACTACACATGTGGAATCTGTTTATTCAGTGGCAAGAAAAGATTGATTGCAAATTTCTGCTAAGCAAATTAAGTCATTCTTTAAAACTCACAAAAATTTCTAAAAAAGCAACTAGAAATTTTATCCGGCTTAGTTTCACTTGTAAGAATTCATGTTTAACCACTCTTGTCCCAGAACTCACTGTTGGTTTAAGGCATCTGTTTCCCCCCCCCCCCCCAATTTGAGTAATAAAAGTTAATTTCTAGACAAAATGAATTGTAACATATCAGTCAAGCACAAGTTTTTAAGATTGCAACAATCTGTACAGGAAGGCTCTCTCTTAAAAAAAGACATTCAAAAGGACTGTTTTGTGAGTCAAGGTTTTGTTCACCTTTAGTCCCCTCATCACTGGAATCTTGTGTATAATCCACAAAAATGTGTGTGTTAACAGATTTAGAGATCACCACACAGATTTTTTTTTCCCCCTTGCAATTTGTTGCCTTTTAAAAGTGAAAATAGGTGATTTCAAAAGACAGCATCATCTCATCCTTGTATCATACAGGTCATGCAACTTTTTATGTTAATGTAATCTTAATAAAAATTGCAATATTAGCTATGACAAAACACAAACTATGTCTGTATTTTCCTCCTTTCCTACGAGGACTTATTTTCAGACCTCCAAAAGAGAAGTCAGAGAACTTTTAACACAAAAGCAGGGCTTAGCTAGTTCAATTTAGTACCAAGTCTAAGGGATTTTACCATAGAGTGGCAGATTACCCTACATGCCTAGCCTACAGGAGACTATTATCCTATGGTGACACAAACATTACCCAAACTCTGCGTGAAGCCTATTACTTGCATTAACAACACCTCCCACCTGTAAAACAGCAACCTTCAAGTTAACACAAACTGTTAGGTGAGAAATTTCAGCTAAGCTTGATGCATTTGAGCTGACTTTGCTTGCAACTACCCAAATCTCATTCAGAAGGCTTGCTAAAAGTCTAATACACTTCAAGGGAAAAAAAGACACCATGGTGTAATAGGATTTGTTATTAGTCTTTTATTAGAAATCTCTTTTGCTTCTTTAGTACTTCATTATGCAGTGTTAATCGTTTGTAGATGTAGGTTTATTCTGCTCAAACAGAAGTCATTCCTTTCTTTCCCCTGCTTTTATATTTTCTCCTGGGAAAATTAAATCTCAGTCCCCAGAGATATCACGTTTCACAGATGTAGACTGATGAAGAACAACTGGACTTCCTTTTGCAACCATAATATTACTGCTAATTATTTGAACCTTCCTGTCTTAAAGGGAGTAAGCAATTCATACTGTTGTAAATGCATATATACTAACTGCTCTCTTATTGTCTTCGGCAGCATTTAGCTCATAGCATCTATAAACCAAGGACCCTATTGCCTATGAACCATGCTGCCATATGGCAGGACTTCACTAAGCTTTTATATTCATAAAAAGGGATCTTAACTCCTTAAAGTAAGAGTCCACAATGAAAAGCTGTCTTTCAAACTAAGATGTTTTTATTGCTTTTACAAATATTTGCAGAGAAGTCAAGATACACTTAATAATTGCACAGGACATGAGAAACCCTATTTTTCTTTTTCCTTTTTTTTTTTTTTTGAGATAGCTGTCTGTAGTTTAATTATTGTTCTGTCCTGTTAATCTTGCCTTACATCTGTTACACCTGCAGACTGTGAGACTCACAACAGTATACCTTTTATCACATACAGCAATAGAGTAATTCATATTTTACCAGGCACATTTATCAATTAAAATCTACAAAAAACCCTCAGATTTTTTAAAACCATAATACACTAAGGTACTACTACCTACATTGTAGAATATGTAACCGTATCTTCCACGTATGTTTTTACTATATAATTAAACCAATATTCTCAAGAGATCAGTAATTACTAGCAATAGATAATGATTCATTAATGACTTTACAATATATGGAATGCAGGAGAAAACTATGCTATAGCAAAGCCATTAAATATGACAATGATCCAGCCTTACCAGTTTTAACTAAAGCCACAATGATTTTGACTGACATTTCCAGGACAATTCTCTAAGCATAAAAAAAATTATCTTACGTGTTACATATATTTAGCTGGTAATCTTCTATGTCTTCTTGCAAGGCAGAGAATTCTTTTAAAAAAATTAAATAAGCCTAAGAAATAGTTACAGATGAGGTGATGACACAGTTTAGGAGTGCTCATGACAACGAAACAACACAGTGAAATCAGCAAGAATAAAAAAACCATAACACCAGGAAACAGAAATCACGACTCTGACGCTACTTCTAAATGACTAAATCTAGGACCTACAGCTTGTCAACAAGTTGCCTAAAAATTCTACTATAAGAGCCTGTTTTCAGACATTTGTACTTTCACTAAACTTGACCTTCAGTATAATTTCCACTCCAAGAATCTGCTCAAGGCTGGCTTGATTTTTTAATTCATTGATACCATTCATTAAAATGAGTTTAAAAAAAATCTGCTCATGCTTAATTTATTTTTTCTCCCCAAGCATTTCAAGGTCTATAATCAAAACAACAAGGTCTCTGGTATTTCATTTTGCTTTGTGTACTAAAAAAATAGCCCAAATTTGGTAATTCCTCGGTTGACCTAAAGACAATAAAGTGCAAGTTTCCACAGAGTACATTCTGCTTCTTGCTAACTCTTGCCACCAACCTAATGGTGCCTCTGCTGTCCTGTCCTTCACTCCCAGCTGCACCCTCCTTTCTGCCTGGGAGATGGCAAAGGCTGGTATCCACCACCTGCAAAGGCTAGTGGCACTTAGTGGATGTGACGGCAGAGGATGCTGTTCATCTAGCTTCTAATGCTTGCAACACTCACTAGTGGGAGTCTTCCAGAGAATGGAAGGGTGAGGAGGATTTTGCAGGATGTCACTCTTTTCAATGCAAGTTTTGCTGTGTTTTTAAAAATAAGGAAATTATTTTAATGGACTGTAACTATTGTTATTAACCAAGTAAGAACATTGTCTTATCAAAACTAAGCACTTGGAAGCTGAGAAATGCCAAAATTAACACCAATTGTTTACTGACCGAATAAATGGTATGTAAGCTCTGTCTCTTTAAACTCTTTCATGAATTATATTCAAGCAAACATTTGTAGCCAGTGCAATTTACTATGTAAAGTCATGGTCAATAATTTAGGAGAAAGGGTAGACAGACTTGAGCTGTGATCTGCTTGTTCAAAAATACAATATCGAGAGAGTATGAGGCGTGACATTTGTATAGGACTTTCAAAATAACTTAAAGCTATATGGAAGATAAAGAATTAAACAGTTCAATGCCAGGCAGCAAGCACTATTCTGGGCAGACTTAGTGCCTGCACTATGATTTCATATGTCAACATTTCTAACCTATGGACACTGGGCGGGTTGCAGCTGAAGGAGGTTGCATATCTCCGTGGCTGTCCTTCTGCAGATACCCAGCAGCAGGCAGGGCTAACACACGTGCTACAGCTCCTGCAGCAGCGCTCGTCCATACTAAGACAGAGCAAAGTTAGCTGTAAATACACAGCAAAAGCATTTATTTGATACCAGAAACTCCTGGATTGGATTTGATAGTTGCCAGAGGCAATCAGAGAAGAATCAGGCAAGTTGAATCAGGGGATTTTACTTCCTTTTAATGACATGCAGGAGACTAATCATGACAAGCTTTAGCAACACTTCAGCTTGGACCTGTTACACAGTCCATTTCTCCAATGCTGTCTCATAGTTTCTTAATAAATCTTGTTTTTATTAAGGCTCCCGTGGCGTTATACAGTTCAGGGATTTTGTATGGAATGTCCTAAAGAGATTAATAAACCTCCCAATGATATAAGACAGTGATGGAAACATCCCTGAAGTATAATCAAAACTTGTTCTTTCAACTACTCTTCTACAAGGGTCTTGTAGCAAGACAGTATTGCTCATTTTACATGAGAAACCACTAATGATCACAGATGAAAAGAAAGGCAAAAAAGCTAAGTGTAACAATTAATAAAATGATATTTCTAAAATAAACAAAACTTCATTAAAATCCAAAATTTTGTCAGACAGAAAGATGTGTGTGAAATCCCAGTAAAGCCAAAAAAAAGGATATAAGAAATTATGTAGAAAGTTCACCACTTTCATGGATTCACAGAAACTTCCAATGTGTTCGATCTAAACGTGAATTTTACACACAGCATACCCTCATATGCACATGATTCACAAAGGATGTACACTGAGATATTGTTACAGCATATGTTCCATTTTTTGCCTTAATCTACTTAACTTGTGAAGGGAATGAAAACAGACATCTTGCTAGAAGATGTGTTTACTTCAACCATAAATTCAAATGTTAATTCTGGATTTATTAGATGAAATGATGTGGCCTTTGTCATTTGAGAAGGCAGACAAGATGATCAGATTTTCCTTAGGCTATAAAACATTTAAATACTACAGATTTCTACCACATTGTCTCCAGTAGTGTATGCTGATTATACAAAGTGTGTGATAAGGAGGGAAAAAAAACTGTGTCAGAATCCAACAAATCACTCAACTTCTTCTTAGAGATAATTGAAAGTATATAAAAAAGATTCTTCTTATGTATGCAGATACATCTGCCTGATCTGTTTGAGCAATTTCAGGTTTGTACGTGGACTACTATTCTGTCAGAGAATTACATACACATATTGGCTTGACTGTGATCCCATGCGGGCTGTTGACTTCATACAGATTCGCTTGTACTAGCTGCATGAAGACGCATCAACACGTGAATCATGGCTCAACTGCTGGCTGGATACAAAGCAAGTGATTGTTTGGTATTTTTCTGGTTAAAATTCGGTTTATTTTGTGATCACAACTTTAAAAACAATGATGAGATCCACTGGCTTTCTGTTCCACTGCTTAGATAGTGAGGCCTTTAAGCAAAGCTAAAAATTATGGTGTTTGAAAAAAAAAATAACAATGAAACTACACATTTACATTATGGACTATATGGGTTTCAAACACAGTTTTTCTTGTCAGAAAATACATATTTAAAATTAAATAATAATAATAAT
>WBNH01008608.1:0-28873 GCA_013401255.1 Urocolius indicus
CCGGAAGTCGCCGGCAACAGTGATGCCCTTGAAACATTTGGGTATTCTTTTGTTTGAGATATTTTTGTTGTTCGCAGTTCATTATGAATAAGATTATCAAGAAGTTTTTAAATTCATAGTGCACTGTTTGCAAATTGGTAAAATACATGTACTGGAGATAATCTTTGACTTGTGAAGTGTAGATAAACTATTTCTGTAACTTAAAAGTCCGAACAAACTGCTTATTCTATTTAATTGAGAAGTATTTTCTACACTATTATTAAATATTTAACCAGTGTTAGATGCAGTTCTGTGAGTATATGATGCAACAGACTTTGGATTAAATTTCTTTCAATGGCCTGGCAGTGCAGGGATGGTTTTCAGTAAGTGTTGTCATTTCTGAAGATAAAAGCCTTTCCTACTGCCTTTATATGCACAGAAAAAAGACTCATTGCATCTTCATCTAACATATTCAAACTGAAAGCAAAACCTCAGTACACATAGGATTTTTCCTTCAAAGGAAAGGAAATGTCTGCCAATTATTTCCAGTTAGACTTTTAAAAAATACCGATATGTAGAAAGGAAGACCAGCTGAAGTAATTCAGCAATGGCTCACTGACTCATCTTGCTATAAACATACTCCTCCTGATATCCTAGTATCCCCTTATCACAACAGTTCCCTCTTGCTTGTGTGCCTTGTTTTGTATTTGTAATGGTGGTGCTGTGTGTATATTTTGGGAGTTTTTCCCTCTGTATTTTGACTTTAGGTATCTTAAAGATTTAGTGTATATCTAGATAAAACATTTGTTCAACTAACTCTATTTTATTGACGATGTCAGGAAGTAAGGAGTTTTTTTATTGCTCTTTGAGAATCACTGTAGCCTACAAAACCATGAAATATGTGTTAATTCTGTTTGTTTCACTTTTTTGATGCTACTATCAGAAAAGCAGTTAGACATGTAACAACTTGTGAGCATAACTTAAAATATAATTGAAGCAGCTGCTGTTTGATAGACTTTTACAACTGTTTCCTCTTCTCTTCTCTTCTCTTCTCTTCTCTTCTCTTCTCTTCTCTTCTCTTCTCTTCTCTTCTCTTCTCTTCTCTTCTCTTCTCTTCTCTTCTCCTCTCTTCTCCTCTCCTCTCCTCTCCTCTCCTCTCCTCTCCTCTCCTCTCCTCTCCTCTCCTCTCCTCTTCTCTTCTCTTCTCTATAGTTGAGCAGCCCACGGTTTATCTTGCACTCAAAAAGCCCCTTGTAATTCACTACGGAGTGACTTTTTCTGCTGCTATGCTAAATGGCATGCTCTGAACACTGTTTAATATATGTTGACAGAAAAATTCCTTTACAACTTCAAATTGTGACCATTTTCCCACAATAGTGAGCAGTAGATACAGTTTCTCCATACTGTCTATACAGTTTCAATAACACTAGAGATCTCAAAGGGTGAAAAATAGCTCTTCTGGAATGCAATTGAAACCCCAGTCTTCATGTCACAGAAGCATGTCCCTCACCCATCTAATCCACTGTGTAAAAAATAATTCATGATTAACTGATCCAGAAAAGGTAGAGCAAGACTAGCTATAGTGGTTGGTTAAGACCTTCATGTGGGAGGTATAAACTTGATTTCTCTTTAGGAATTTATGTAGTTATTGGTTTTTAATTATTACTTGTTTTATTTTTAGTGATTCTTTAATGTCTGTGCTACGGAAACACAACTGAGGTTGTTATCCTGTATATGGGAGGAGAAGGGTTTTTGAAGCAGCAGATCAAATTTCTACATAAAAAGAAAATACAGTGGAAAAAGTGGCCAGAAAAAAAAAAAAAAAAAAAGTGTAGAATATAATGAATAGGAGAGATCCAGCACCAAGTGAGCAAAATGCTGTAATTAAACTTAAAAGGGAATTCAGATGCTACCCCAAAAAAGACAAGAAAGGAAAAATAAAGATTTTTCTAAAGTGGATGATGCTGTTTGAATATCACTTGTATTCCTCTAAACATGTACCACATGTAGATGTGATGCCTGGGGTCATGATTTAGTGGTGGATGTGTCAGTGTTAGGTGAACAGTTGGACTTGATGATCTTACAGGTCTTTTCCAACCTAAATGATTCCATGATTCTACCACTTAAAGGTAATACAGAATTTTACAGATTTTTACTAAAGCGTGATTGAATTAGCCTAGTAAACTTCCCTGATTGAGTTTTTCCAATAAAAAATGTTGTAGTTTTCCTATCATTTGTACTTGCTGTTTGTAGCTCTAAGCAATAGTATTAGCAAGGTAGCTGATTTAGCAAATATGCACTACTGTCTACTGTGGAGTTGATGGCAAAGCAGTCTTAAGAGAAAAAGACTGTTAATATCAATGATTTTGTCATTGTTAGATGTTCATGGGTGTGCAAGCATTCTAATATCTGGTATTTATCATCTTTCTGTCAGGTAATTCTTCCTGGAATGCTGGGAAATTTAGTATGAAAGCAGACCAAAACAGCATGCTGTCTCTAATTAGCAAGGTAAGAGTCCTGATGAAATTCAAGACCACAAATCTTTTTCATATTAAGAAAGAGAAAATTGCTTAACATTCAAATTCCATTTGCATTAATTATAGTTGTTTCATTTTTATACAGTTATAACTAGGGTTTTGCACAGTAAAGCAAACAGAGCCTTGTTTTCTTGGATTAATACTTAGCAATATAAGTGAGGTATATGGTTAATAAAAAGTAAGAACCAAAGAAATTGTTTAGATTTTTCAAGGACCACTAAACATGCATAATCTTCAAACCTGCAAGACAGCATAATATAGTATCTCCATTTTACAGCCAGTTAAATTAAAACATTGGGAAGTGACATTAGGGTTCTGTCATGAATTGCTTCACCCACAGAGTACTGGAAGCAATAAGTCACTTTTATTAGTGATAAAATGCTGAAGGTTATTATAATCACAAAAGCAGTTTTATGCAAGGATGGTTTATTATTACAAATATTGTCCTACTATATGGTAATGTAAAACAAGTTATGAAAATTAGAGAGTGCTGTTTCGAATGTTGAGAAACTAAAAATACATTGAGTTGTTGATCAAATGTGACATGATGAGTATGAAATGGAAGCTTATTGTGTGCAGGTCCACAGGGCTAAAAGAAGCCTGTGTTGGAACAATAGAAAAGGAGAAACAAACTTCATCAATGGAGCCAACTTCTTTTGGAGCCACTAACTTGAATTTTGACTCAGGATAGTTTATCAATGGCCTTTTGTTTCAAAGCTCATTTGTGTAGTAATAATCTAGTAGTATAGTTAAATCTTACCACTTTCAAAATATGAAAGATATCATTTTTATCATATCTTTGCAAGCTAGCTTAGTGACAGTAATACTATGAAGCCAAGGTTTGGTTTAGAAAATCATGTACCATGCCTAAAACAAAATTTTCTAAAAGGAAATGGCCTTTTTTAAATGTCTCTTCATGTGTTCTGGTAGTACTGTGATGTTCTGAGGTAGAAATGGATTTGTATCTTTTTCATTAAAAAAAAGCTACCCTCAACAAACAGCCAAAATTTTAATGTCAGGAAGATAAGACTTTCATGTAAGAGTTTTAATTTTTAATTTTTTGTTTACTATAGCAATGTCATGTTGTGTCTAGAAACTTATGCATACCATCTGGTATGTAATCCATCCTGAAAACTGTACTTGAGTGTTTTAGAGGCAAATAGTGTAAGTATAGGAGTATGTGTTTCATAGCATTCATATTAGGAAGGCAAATAAGTTTAATGAATAGGGAGAGTCAGCATGGGAAGAAAATAGGATGGGAAATTTCTGTGACTAAGAAAGTAAGAAAAGAAGGTGGTGAACATCTTTTTTTTTTTTTTTGTAAAACAGCTACATACTGGAGAAATTTAAAAAGTGTAATCTAGCCACTTTTTATATGAAAAACAACTAATACTATTAAGACTTCTTTGAATTCTAAAGGTTGCTTCCACTAAATCTATATTTGTGCATGACAAATGGATCTTGCTAGATTCCTTCAGTAAAATAAATAATTTCTCTCAGAAATGGTTATGGATCTCCAATCCAACTTTAGTTTTCTTGTTGGATCAATGTTGTTGAGTTCTGCAGCTTTTTATTTTTAATATGAACTAAAGTTTTGGAAGTCAACATCACAGATTGATCGTGATATTTTATCAAGTCTGTGGCACCTTACAGGTTCCTATAAAGATGGCTTTAGTGTAGTGCTATACTTCGAAATTTTATCTTTCAATACAGCTTTACAGTTGGTCACCTGATAAACTACATAATAATGGTTTAATTTTCAGTAGTTCAGTGCATAGCGAGACATTTAAAACACCCAAGATGCTTTTCTTATTAAGTTCTAATGTGTGCAGGCAGCAATAAATAACGGTATCCCCCAAACTGACAGAAAAGTTATAATGGGAATATTTATCTTGTGTTCTTCCATGTATTACAAGAGTCATGAAATTGTGATTGGAAGTAGCTGGTAATGACTGAACTGTAATGACAGATAACAGCTTCACAAATTCCCACAGAGATTTCATTTTTGTCCACTAAGTCCTGTTTCCCATAGTACCTAATACATCATGTTGTAGTGACAGTGAAGTTGTCAAGTTGCACGTGAAGAATCTTGTGAAGGACTCTAAATTAGAAGTGATAGCCATGAAAGTTTTCTCAAGTGTAAGAATACCTGAAATCAACTCATTAGTACATTTTTACTATCTACTAGCAGTCAATTCCATAAAGCAAGTCTATACTGGGTGTGCAAGTGAAGACTAAGGATACTGTGGAGGCCACACTCCATCTTTCCTTTGTCTGTGACTATATCCACCACAGCAGCATATTCTCTGTGTAGCACATGGTATATAATAAGTGATTGTTTTACTGTCCTACAGAAACATAGGTGTGAGGTGTCTTCTTCATAGAACTGCTATTGGCCTTTTAAGAGCCTAACATTGAAAAGATTAAAGATACTTGATATCTTGATGAAGGGAGTAAGTTTCCTTTATAAGACAAAGGGAGAATATTGGGTTCAGTTCCAAAATGTGTCATGTTTTGGTTCATTCGTATAGCTCAAGCTTGAAACTAAAGCTCTAGAAGTGAGAAAACATGAATTGAGATGGGAACATGTTGTCATTGATTCTTCTGCCTTAAACAAGGACATTTCTGTAAAATCTACATGAATCCCAATATGTTTAAAATCTTTTTAACCTTGAGGACTTTGAGCTTCAATGTTTCTTTCCTCTGTTTTCCAATTTCAGTGTTGACTGGAGAAGTAAAAGAGAGTGAGTTCTATTTTAAACTAAGATAGGAAGAAAAAAAATGAGTGGAATATTATTTAAAATAATATCAGTTTAATTGTGGCAGTAGTTATGCAAGGAGATTGTAGTTTATGTCATTGAAATCTACTCATCCTGGAAATTTAGTGTTAGCTATTTGATAAGTTACTGCTCAAACTGAATTATCCTCTTGTGAAATAGAACAACCCTCCCACTATTTTTTGGCTCACCGAGAAGCTCAGTATTTTATAATCCAGTGCCATCAGCTAGAACATTTATTGCATATATTTTATATTTACTGTAAAGTGGTAGTTTCTTGAAAGAGTGAGATTTGAATCAAGGAAACAGCTTGACAAGAGGAATACAACAATTAGTAGATATTTTATACTGCACTGGTTTTTCCTGTCTTATAACAGAGGAACTGACATTCCAAACTTCTTCAAAAGAACAAATTGGTGCTTTATCGCTTGCTCCTGGGGAGATAAGTTGTTCTTTGATGCTATTACCAAATACAAAAATATCCCTATTTGAAATGTAGGTTATTCTCCTTTCCGTCTCTGTTTTGTTACAGACTTTGCCTATTGTAAATGGAATTTGAATAT
Source organism: Urocolius indicus (assembly GCA_013401255.1). Taxonomy (NCBI): domain Eukaryota; kingdom Metazoa; phylum Chordata; class Aves; order Coliiformes; family Coliidae; genus Urocolius; species Urocolius indicus. Next base: position 5,857 of record WBNH01008608.1, read on the forward strand.
GATTTACTAAATTCAAAGATAGGGGGGGAAAAATATAACAGAAGAAGAAAGTCTTCCAGAATATTCTTTCCAGTCAAATAGTGGTTTATTTAGACTGAAATGAAATTAATGATTCAAGATCCAAATTCTTTTGCACTATAGTCTTGTGACATTTGTCAAAGAATATAGTCATTATACTGTCATTTAACATCACCTGCAAATACATTAAAAACTAAGATGCAAAGAAGCATAATGCTTATAGAAGCCTTTGCAAGGCTGCTGTATTTCATCAGAGAAATGTCATTCCTTTCCACACCAATCCAACTAATTTACCATTGCATAGAGGATACTTTCTATAAACTCTAGTGAAATAGTCTATGTTATTCTTAACAAATCATATTGTTCACATTCCTTTAAGAGAAGCTTTCAGTTTTAATTCAAATTCAGGAGACAACTATATGTTAACTATGAAGGTGCATCCCTTTTAGTTTGTCTAGAAGGACATTTGAGTTTTGGCAGACTCCATGCTGAAGTTTGGGAATGCAACCCACTATTGCTGACATCTTCTCCTGGTATCCTTTGACAGGACATGTTGGAGTGGTTCAGGGGGAGTTCAGATTTGAGGATAAGCATTTGTTTTTAACAAGAGGATGGTCAAACAGTGGAACAGGTTTCCTAGAAATATAATTGATACCCTATCACTGTAAATTTCAAAAAGCATTTGGACAATGCCCTTAATGACATGCTTTAACTTTTGGTCATCCCTGAAGTCATCAGACAGGTGGGTAATTGTTTTAGGTACCTTCCAATTGAAGTATTCTGTTCTCATAAGCTCAGAGTCATCCACTGAGCAAATATTTATCTTCTGTCTCTTAGGGTGAGAAGCACTTTTTGAGTAGAAAGGCATCACCTGAAAACTGCTAAGCTTTTCTGAAGCTGCAGAAACACTGCAGTTAAAAAGTACATTCTAAAAGACTCTTTTCCCTTCCCCTCTGCTGCTTTCTGGGGTAGCATATACTCTTTGCAAATATATGACTGTGCCATTTGAATGCTTTTGGCTTGTACATTTCCATGAAGTTTCAAGCCAGATGGGGTTGTTGATTGTGTCACCACATGCAAACAGAATTGTTATTGCATTTTACTCTTTGCACGTTTGGGTTTTGTTTTGTTTTGTTTTTAACAGAAGACTGAGAACTTTCCAACTATTTGACTTCTTCTTTGGTTCTAGGTGGTTAGGTTTAAAAATATCTCTTTCATAAAACACAGCCCAGTAGAGCCTCAGAAGCAGGTGCTGAAATGATAGTGGAAAAATATGAGTTTCCTTTTGTCTCTTGATTAGCAGCAAGACAATATGCGAGTTTGAGTTAAGAGAGCTATTATCTAGTTTCCTATAAGCAACATGAATACAGCTCAATTTAAAGACATTCACAGGGTGAATATATCTGTACTTGAAAAAAACTGGTGCGAATCTTGAACTATTTTACCTTCTAGCTGCTAAAAAGAAGTATTGTTACGCTCTATCCAGTGTAGCTGTCTAAGGGAGTGAGCAAGACTTTCTGTACTGTCAGGGAAAGGGAGTAAGACATGAGAGTCTAAACTGTCCTGCAGTCCTTGCTTTGCTACAAGAGGACTTGAGCTTTCAAACTGGGATGCTTAGGATGTCATGGAGTGGTTGTTGTGCATCATGGGAATGTTTTTTTTCTTGCTCTCTTGACCAATAAACCCCCAAACTCTATAGCTGTTAAACCAAGCAGAATTACCCCTTTTCAGTGTGAGCTCAGTGCATGAAAACTATCTGAACAGTGTGGTTCATGAGGATATTTTGTCTAAGCAGAGCTTGACCCAAGTCTAACAGGTTTATGTGAACTGACCGTGAGGTGAGATCTTTGTAGGCAAATATTTAGTGTAAAACAGGACTGAGATGTTTGGACTGTCTAAATGTAGACAATCCATAGAGAGTGTTCCTTTTAAATAGTCCTATGTTTAGTAGTGGAAATAACTGGTTATTTAACTCCATGATTCCAACAGGTATGTGTAAGTAGCAGTTTTTGGTTTATGGTCATATGAAATTACCATAAACTGCCAAAAAGCAGAAACAAAGAACACAGGGAAAAACACAATGTTGCCAACAGTTAAGACAGCATGGAACAGATGAAAGAAATGGAATGTAGCCTGAGTTTTGCAGAGCTGTCGGAGAGAGTTGAGTGGAAAGCACGATGTTGCATAGTTTACTAGGCAGCAAATACCTATATCTATTTTACCTGTTACAAAATATTGAATCTCGTAGTATTGTACTGGATTAGTATCTTAATGTAAGACATTTAATTAGACTTTTACTGTTAACACTTTAATCTAGAAATGTAAGCAAAATTGCTTTTATTGACATAAAAGTTAATTCTCTATTTAGCACTGGAATTGACCTGTCATTTCTGACCTTTTATTCAGATGTTAGAAGGATGTAAAGCATGAAGGGTAGAGAGATTTAGTTATTTGCATTTTAATGGGTAATTAACTGTTTCTCTGAACATTTTTGACTGTAAAAATAGTCTAAAGATAATTACTTATTTTTACATATATATGATCTAGATATATATATGCTAAATAATCTGAATATTTATAGAGTCTTGTTTGTCTGTAAATATAAAAAGCTAGTCATTATCACTAAAGATGGATGTTAAAATTCAAAGGTAGATAATTAAGGATTATACATTGATACTTTCAAAAGAAAACATTTGAGGTTATTTTTTTTTTACTTGCTTTGCTAATTCTGTTGGGGACCTGACACTGTTCTGTCTCAGTCATGTTCCTACTATGCACTCTGCCTCTGGAAAAAAAATAGTGGAGATAGAAGCAGTCATAAAACGGTTGTTACAGAGTAGCAAACTACAGAAAACTTTGCTATTCCTTCATAAAGAAAGCATGTGTTATGGACATAAAATACGTGTCATCTAGTTAGGCATAGGTGACTTGTGGTCTAACTTGATAATCTTTTCCCCTGGACTTTGTGCCTTTGGGGTAAGTGTGCTCTGGAGACCACTGTTCTTATAGGCAACATAAAGACAGATGGGGTCTTAGTTAAAAATCCCATCTCACCTTATAGCAAATCATAAAGGGGCTACTACTTATAAAATCTTGCGTCATTATATCTGTTTAATATGATATGCAAGTGGTACAAACAAGTACCACTTGGGGACAGGTAGCTGTGCTGGATCAAGTACAGGATTCAGGTGATCCATGTGCAGGGTATGGATTCATAGGGATTATGCTTCTGTCTGTGCTCCATGATAACTGTATTCGATTCACATCTTCCTTTCCTCACAGCCTAGTGTAAGATTGTTCCAGGGTGAGTGGATGCGAATGGATGACAAATTTGGCCTCCATCTTGGACTAGAAGCTATTCCTTCAAAGCAGCATGAATAAATCCACCAAACCTTTTGATTTATTCTGATTTATTGTTTTTGTTTATGCTGAACTATGCTTTAGTTGAAATATTTTGGTCTTAATCCAGCTGTACACAGTGCTTTTTAGTGTGATCATGTAACTTTTTCATTTTTACATCATAACAAGCTGAGAAATTTTTATGTTAATACCAATCCATTATTAATTTATATGATGTCAGTCTGCATTCTGTGTTTTTGTCCCCATTATGTGCTCTGACCTTATGTTTTCTTGATTCTTCAACAAACTATTTGGATTTCATGACCCAAGTTTGCTTACAGCCTTATGTTGTGAATGTGTATGTACTTCTTCTTTCCATTTTCATAGCTCTCATTAGATAGGGTTCTGATAATTTCTTATAGGAGCTTTCAAGCTCAGCAACTGTAGCAAAACTTTTATTTACTAACTCTATATTGTACTGTCAAAACTTCATGGGCCAAAAAAATAGCTGTCCAGGAATCACTCAATCTCATGTAATAGTGCTTCTTGTCCCTGTTGTGACCCACCTCAGGTCGAGAAGATGCAATGACCAAAAACACTGTCACTGACACAATTCATGTGAAGTGAGGTGAAACTGTTTGGATAAAACAGATGAAATGTCATTAATACCTAAATAGTTGCTCTACTGAATCCTTTATTGTAATTTGAACAGTATTTTCTTCATATGTACTCACCAAGAGAAAGAGTTGATCTCATAAGCTGTTCCATCTTAGATTCCTGATGAATATAGTGAGGATTGATCTCTTGGCATTAGGCCCAACTTGTCCTACCTTAAATAAACTGTATAACCTTCTGTCATCAAGGTGTGTGCTTCTGTGGGCATGAGATGCATCTGTAATTCTGTTGACAAGTTCTCTGCAGCTTAAGATGTATTCTGCTCTTGGAGAAAGAACATCAGACTGCATTCCATGTTTTTATCCCCATTATGAGAAACCTAGGCTATCAGGTAAAAAAACCCTTTATCTTCTTCTGCTAAAACAGTTTTAGTTGACATATTTTCATTCAGGTTATGAAATTATGATTTAACAAACTGGGTATACTCATTCATCAGGTGGAGCAAGCTGTTGGGATGGGAATAATCTTGCTGCCAAACTTTAGATGCCCTTTTGTATACCAAGTGCAGGTCTGTGCCCGTGCATAATGATGTAGCATGGCTATCTGTGCTACCCTGAAAAAGAACAACAAGCAGCAGCAGTGTTTTCAGCAACAACACACTAAATTTTACTATTGTGTCCTTGCAGAGGACAAAAACTGACATCTAATGCACTACATTACTTCTCCTTTTCATAGCATTGTGTGTGATGTAGATGTATCTGTTCTAGAGACATCTTAGCAGATGAACAAGATTTCACCCTTGTATTCTGCTGTGGTTAATGCATCTTGTCTAAGGGTATATAAGCCATTCCTTTTGCTGTTCTGCTGTTTTTGTTCCCAAAGGACAAATCCCATGCCATTTCCATTTAGAATAACTTTTATGGGACTAGTATTTTAAATCTCTTTGTTGGTGTTCATCAAATGAAGTCAAAGTTTATCTCCTATCCTGAAACACTCAAGGCTAACGTCATCTCTTCCAATTTAATTATTATACCAAGAATTTTATATTAGGCATTGAGTCTTCAAGGAAAAAGGATGGAAAAAGTGATAAATTTATAGTGGCTGCAGCAAAACATACACAACTATAACTACTGGAAATACTATTAGCATCAATCTTGTACCAAAGGGATAAGGTGCACACAAAGCACTCATTGTAAGAAGATCTAGTGATCCAAGGAGCAGAAATGCATCATTTACACTTCCCTCATATGCATTTAGTCAGTACTAAAGTTAGTATGTATGTATGATAACTTGCTGCAGTGTATAATGAAATAATATAAATTAAGAATTAAGGCACAGCTCCTACAAAAATTTCTTTATTTTATATGCTTGCATAGTCTGACTATTATTATACACCAAAGTCCTTGACAAACTACACTATCATTTTTCTGCCTTATCTCAAATTGTGCTTCTGATATGACTCATAGCAAGCATATGTTATCCATAACTTCTGAGCCAGATGCCTGACACTTTAGGCATGGCCATAAACAACCTTTAATGCATTGAAATGAGACTGCTTAAAACGTGTTCTTTTTCTCGTGTTTTAGTTGTTTTGAGCTGAACTAGCTGATGTTAAGGTGAGAAATAATTATGAGCCCAATCTCATGGGGCACTCAGAGTACTTAATTTGCACTGACTTTAGGCCATACTGCCAGTAAAAAAAAGCCTAAAAAGCAAAATCTAATGAGATCTGAATACACTAATTAAACTTCCCAAGCCAAAGGGTTGATATTTATAAACAACTGTTGTATTTGACACTGCTCTGTTTTATTATTGTTTTTGAGTATTTTTCTACTTCTCTGTGTGGCTTTGAAGTCACCTTTTTTTTGTTCAGTGCCATCAATAATGCTTTTTGAGACGAAAATCTTTGGGATGGTTTTGCCCTTTCTCATGGGTAATAAAACAATTAACCTGTGCTGCAACAACCTTCAAACTTTTTTAAAATGGGTTTTTCTTATCAGGTCTTGTAATTCACTTCTATGGAACTTTGATCTATGTGCCTGATATTTTCAATAAAATGGCAAGTCCATGTGGAAACAGATGCAGTGAAGCATCTAGTCATGAACTTGACCTTTTTTTTTTTTTTTTATTCTTCTAGTTTGATAACATTTTTACAATATGGGAAACTATTTTTAACTTAGCCAAAGTGACATTTTTACTTTTTCCATGTACAAACAAAGGCAAAAATGTAATTTCATTCTTCTTTACTTTTCCCATTGAACTGCCTAGACCTTTTCCAACACCCATTTGACTTATCAAAAGGAAACAAACATTGTTTTCTTCATTGCAATATACCATTTCTGTATTCTTACATAGATGTTGAGGGATGTATAAGTGAAGAATTCACATAAAAATAAAAGGCTATAACCATCCAACTCTTTCTCCTAACTGAGATAATAGAGTAATAAGTCTTATGAGGTGCATGTTAGGGAACTGGTGTAGTTTGGTCTGGAGAAGAGGAGGCTGAGGGGAAGACATGATCACTCTCTACAACAACCTGACTGGAGCTTGTAGTGAGATGGGGATTGATCTCTTATCCCAAGTAACAAGTGACAGGACAAGAGGAAATGGCCTCAAGTTGCACCAGGGGAAGGTCAGGTTAGAGATTAGGAAAAACTTTTAACTGAGAGAGTTAATAAGCACTGGCACAGGCTGCCCAGGGAGGTGGCAGAGTCACCATCCTTGGAGATATTTAAAAGATGTATAGATAGAGTGCTGAGGGACATGGTTCAGTGGTGCACTTGGCAGTGTGAAGTTAGTGGTTGGACTTGATGATCTTGAAGGTTTTTCCCAAACCAAAGGATAAGGAAACATTCTATTAGGAAATATTTATAAAGGATATTTAGATCTGTACTGACTGAAGAATATAGACAAGTAAGATAGTATACTGGCCTTCTGCAAATAAATGTCTTTTTTTTTTTGTTTGTAAATTGTTACTCTGGAAGCATCTTCAAATACTTTTTGCGAAGTCACAAAATGACTGAGGTAGGAAAGGATCTCTTGACATCACCTCATCTATTCCCTGTCTCTGCTCCAAGACAGATTCAACTACAGTAGGTTTTCCATAAGTTTTTATAGTGGCTGGATTTTGAATATCTCTAAGGATGGTGACTCCACAACTTCTGTGGGCAACCTATGCCAGTGTTTGATCTCCACCACAGCAAAAGGTGTGGAGTTTTTATTTTGTTTCATCTTTGTTTTTAAAAATATTTAGATATTATCCTCTCATTTCAGTTTGTGCCTGTTTTCTCTTGTCTTTTGAGAGTCAACCTCTCTTTCAAGTATTTAAATAATTGGAATCCTCTGTGAACCTTCTCTTTCTGATGCTAAGCAGTCCCAGCTCTCTCATCCTTTCCTTTATGACAGATTCTCCAAACCTTTAGTCATTTTCATGATTTTAAGTCATGCCATAGAAAAGAAAGGTATTTCTACAGCACAGGTGCAAAAACACAAGCATCCTAGAGGACAATATCTTACATATCCGTCTTGTTCATTTATGTTGATACAGTACCTGCAGAATTCTGTTACTTATATTGCTATTTAAAGCAAGAAAATATTCACCTCAAAGTATCACCTGATCTACCTCATTCTTTCATGATGTTTTCCTTTAAAACAAATGGACAATGGACATGCAGATGACTACTGAGAACAATGTTGTCAAACAGTAACTGGCATTCAAATTATCAAGTGATGAAGAGATTTGGAATTGCCCAAACATACAGGAAAAGTGTGAGGAGAACGACATGGGTGAGAAGTTTTCACCAAAAACGAGAGGCATTCCAAAATGGATTTCTAATAACCAGAAATGGTGACACAGGGAGCATGGGAATTTGATGCAGCAGGCAGGTGAGAGGATAGATGTCACCTTGGTCTCAATGAGTCATCTTGCCGGTGCTCCTCAGTTGTGCCAAAATGAGCAAGGCATTTGACAGGCTTTTTATATCTATCCAAATACACATCTGTATATCTCTAGTTCTCTGGATCCTGGCAAGAAGTCTTGTTCTGCTGATGCAGAGTCCCTCTTCCCTAAAAAGGGAAAGTAGTTGAGAAACTGTTATTCTCCTTTAGATCCCTGTATCTTAGTGCCATGGAAGGAGAGTGGCTCTGTAGCTTTTGCTCCCAGCAGATTCTGCGGATGTGCTACACACTCAAGGAGGGACAGAGGGATACTGTTTGTATTCATTCTGGTCATGCTTGAAGATTCTTTTTATTCTCAAAAGAAAACGAAAGTACTGCTGCTTCTTTGTCTCTCCTCTCCCTTTTCTTTAACCCACATAACCAGGTGTTGTGTGTTCTATGTATAGCATACATAAAGTACATACCATATCTTTAGCTTGAGTAAATGTAGTATGAGGTATGGAAGAATTCATCTGCAGAGCTAGGGTTTTGAGAAAGAATGAGTTAAAAGGCCAAATCTGAAACATCAGATTATGTGTGTTACTATTAATGTTTGTTATTAGCCAATAAACTAATAAGCAATGATTGAACTTCTGGTTTCTACTAAGTTATTTGTTAACCATAACAAATTCAAGCATGGCAGGTTAAGTGGAGGGAGTTAACACTACAAGATGTGTTCCTATAATTTACATTTGTGTATATTTTATTACTTCTCATTGGCAGCCTGGTCAGCACATTTAAAAATACTGTCTATTTTAAACAAACTAGGAAATCTAACATCCTTTCTTAATGATCATCATCCTATTAAGTAGTAGCCAAGGTATCACACACCTCCTTACAGAGTTTGGTTTTCTTTTTCCTCTCTCTGTCATTTAAAAGAATACAAGAAACTCCAGTATGGGAAATGAGCCTGGATCTGCAATCTCTACATGGAATACCTGAGAAAGTGTAGATGCAGTCCTTATTGCATCTAAATAATCCTATTCCAATGTACAAGTACTTCTTGTCATGTGCATGAAGAAGGATTAAAGCATTATGTCCAAAGAGTGTTCCCTTTGGACTTAGGTGAATGGATGCATCAGCAAACATGAAACCCTGGTGAGCCAGCAAAAGTCAGATCTAATGTCTTTAATCAGTAGGGTTAAAATACAGTCTAATTGCCAGTGATATTCATGGCTCCTCAGTCTATAGGCTTTTGTAATGAATATAAAATATTGACACAGAGTCTGTGATGATTCACTTTTACTACAAAGTCCTGTAAATACTTCTAATTGCCAATGTAACAATAAATTTGAAAATCACACAGCGTATTTTTCTCTCAAACTTTTAACAGTGTTACTGCTCATTACTGCATTATGTACATATGGTCTTACTGTCTAGCAACTATAAATCTCATGTTGCAAACTACCACTGCCTCCAGGCTGAAATAAAACTAGGGCCACGATTCAGTAAACAAGTACAAAAGGACTGCATTTTACATAAGTGCTTAATTCACAGGCTTAAATATTAGACATGCAATTAATAGCATGTTAAATTGGTGCTTAGGCACATCAAGCCTGTACATCAAGGGCAATGTGTGTTTCATGGAAAGAAATATTGGAAGAGTGGAGTCATCATCCAGAAATGAAGAATATTTATAATGAGCCAATATTGACATTTAATTTTAAGATTTGAGTGAAATGTCAGCCAATGATAAAATCATATAATTCTGTTTCTCAAAGAATGATGAATCTTGATTTCTCTTTTTTCTTCAATCAGAATTAAGATGGAGAAAATCCATGCATTTTTTGCTACCTAGATTCACTACTACATACATTTACATGAAGGAGGTAATTTTCCTTATAAGTTGAAAAAAAAACAACTAAAAAGAATTTTCTTATTAATATAAAAATGTGATAAATTAAGGAAACTGGAAGTTTGTGAAATATCTTCTTTTTGTCTGTAAACAAAGAACTGAATAAACAGGCAGATAATATTGCACATGATTATTTTCCTCTGAATTTATTTTTTGTTAGCTCTTAAAATTAATGTTTCTTCTATTAATATTTCATTATTTTAGAAAGAATGACCAACAGGAACTTTATGATCAGAATCCTGACATTTCTCTTATACTTCTCAAAGGAAGCAAGAAGAATTAATTTTTTTAACATTAACACTTTACATCTCACAGATCTTTAGTTAAGATGCTATCAACTGGCAAATGGATTTTATCTGTGCTGTTTGTAGTTTGTTCAATCTCATGCTGAATAAATTCAGAAATGTAAGTCTTATATACACCTATAGGTGTATGATGAGAGTTGTCTTTGCTATTTTCCATAGTTACCTGTTAATAACCTGTTAATATTTGTCAGCATACTTTTTACTTAAATCAGTATTCTAACAATAACCTGTAAAATTTTTCAAACTGGGATAATTTTAACTGTAATAAGACAATAATTTCTAAAGAGACATAGTTATGGCAAATCCTCAAGTCTTTTGGAGGCACATCTGAATACGCGTGAATGTATATTAAGTTTCAAAGATTATGTTGAGGCCCAGCTTCCATCTGGTGAAAACAAGAAACAAAAGCACCTAATCTTTAGTATAGTGAAAGGATGGTAAACACTTCAGATTTTTTTTCTTATAGGTAAGAACCATGCTTACTTTTATGTTTTGAAATCACATTGACTATTACAGACAGGTGTAGAGGCAGGAGTGGCAAAGCTAATAATTGTAAATAGGGTTTTTATCAGGAAGCATAGCCAAGGTCACAGTGGAGAGTTGTGGCACTGATAGCATATCGGCATTCTGCCCTCTAAGGGTCACTCTATTAATAAGAAGACAAAACCTCTTTGCTCTTGGTGGCTTCCTGAGTGAGCTAAAGGAAATCATAAGTTGTCAGGCACTAAGATGAGAGATGGTATTGTTCTGTCCTGTGCCATGCGGATGAATCGAGCAAATTGGAGAGGGAGCTCTGGCAGTCATGGTTCTTTCTGTTCTATTTTTCTCTCCTCCCCTATAGTGCTATGCAAGACCTCTGTGAAGGATCCCTGAGATCTAACATGGAGAACAAAATACTCTGTGATAAAAGTGGTAACTGGACACCACAGAAAGAAATACAAGGGGTAGAAGGCAGGGAAGAAAGACTGCTACTGCATAGCTGAGAAATGAAAACTACCTTCACCTGCTTTGAAAAGGAAAGACTGAGGAGAGCAGGAAAATGAGAGTATTTGAGTATTTAAAGAATTGCCTTGGAATTTATTGTCTGTATCAAAACATTGGTGCATATTTTCAAAACATGTTCTGCATGTCAGTGGAAGCATTTCTTTCTATACATTTCCCCAACCATCTTCCTTTCTTTTTACTATCTCTTACAAGAGTTGCCAGGGTCAACAGTCCTATGGTTTTGGCATGCTTGTTTCAAATCCTTTCCTTATTCTATTGCCAGGTATTTGGGGATGGATTTCATATTTTTTAAGCAGTTCTGTTGCAGGAGGCAGTGCTTTTCTGGTTTATTCTTTCAAAACACTGATAGCTCCTTGTAAGAGGATGCCATGTCTTTTTGATATACCAGGGTGCTTTGTTTTATCTCTTACTTCTCTCCAGAAGGTTTACTTAGAGGTTTGTTTTTTTTTTTTAATGATTTTTGGGTTTAATTAGAGGTCATATTTCATATTTGTTGTAAGTCACGATGATTTGTTGAATATACCCACTCAGCAATCATGCTATCAGGTTGGAATGTGTGAATTGTATTTCAGCTTCTTAATGCCACTGATGGATACGTACAGATTTCAGCTACTGTAAGTATCTAAGTACTTTTATATCTATTACAATGGTGCTCAGATTTGAAGTTGTGCATACAAACTGGACTTAGGTTTCTCAAAGTTACTTATAGCTATTTGAATAAGACAGTATGTTTTCTGCAATGTGCCTAAAGATGTTAGTAGTCAAGCCCTGCACAGTTTTGGTCTACCAATCACAGCAGTTCTACCTTCTTTCTTCTAGATGAGAAAGTGACAATGTGTTGAAAATATTACTCCTTAAATGCAAATCACCTGGAAGAAAATTTGGTATGTGCAGGAAGCACAGAATCTCGGTTAAAAGTTTGTTATTTCATTACTGTCATTGAGCCAAGTTTTTGTTCTTAAGCAGTGATACTTTTCTCATTGCAAGAGTTTAACCACCTTGTGGAAAGAATTTTATTCGCATCTATTAATCCAATTATTGTATAAATCACAGAATGGTAGGGGTTGGAAGAGACCTCTAAAGATCATCCAATCCAACCCTCCTTCTAAAGCAGATTCATCTTGATCAGGTTGCACAGGAACACGTCCAGGTGGATTTGGAAAATCTCCAGAGGAGACTCCACAGCTGTTCTGGGCAGCCTGTGCCAGGGCTCCCTGACCGTCTCAGGAAAGATTGTTTCCCTTGTGTTCCAGTGGCATTTAATGTGTCCTAGCATGTGCCCATTAATTCTTGTTGTGTCACTGGGCATGACAGAGAAAATACTCACCCTACCTTTTTGACACCCATCCTTTAGGTATTTATAAACATTGATAAGGACCTCTGTCAGTCTTCTCTGGGCTAAACAGTCCCAGGTCCCACTGCCTTTCCTCATAAGAGACATGCTCTAGTCCCCTCATCATCTTGGTAACTCTCTGCTACACTCTCTCTAGAAGTTCCTTGTCTCTCTTGAATTGAGGTGGCCAAAACTGGATACAGAATTCCAGATGTGGCCTGAGCACGGCAGAGTTGAGGGGAAGGATAATTTCCTTTGACCTGCTGGACACACCTACAGTGTGTGTTTTCCCACAGCCATTGCATTCGTGTTCTGGGAAAGGCATTATTATGAAGGCTTGACAGGCTTCTTTAATTCATGTTGCAAAAGAGATTTTTCCCGTTGAGTTAAAGTTATCCAGCTCTACTGTGATAATCTGACATGTTTCATTCTCATGACACCTATAATTTCATTTACACATTGAATACAGTGTGTCACTGCAAATAAATACAGAAAATGTATTATGTATATTATGATAAAGTCATAACTTCTTATATTTTCCTGATGAGAAGTCTGTTACTTCTGATGTTAATGGAAAATTAGCTCTGCTACCTCTGTTGCTTTTGGGGAATAATACAATGGCCTATAGCACCCCAAAAGCACCACAAAGTTACTCCATGTTATAGATGGTGCAAAGCAATGATTCCTCAGATGCTATGGTTTGCCCATTACAAAGAATACTATGTTGATAGATAAGTCTGGTAATCTTTGTAGTAATTTTCATGTTGCTAGTGGCTTGATTGGCATTCCACCTAGTAAATACAATACAGAATTGAATTACAGGCCTCCTGTTTTCTTGTGGAGGGTTTGATTAAATTCAAAATTGCCTTTCTTGTGATTGCTCATTCTTGCTGCTTGTTTGGGAGATGAGTGGTTTAATGTCATAAGTGAAGACCTTCAGTGAGGACTGTAAAACAGAGCAGTGCTTCAAATGAGGTCCAAATTAAAAGTCAATATGTTGAGAGTCTGTGCATCCTCTCCTTCCAGAAATTTAAAGAGTTTCCATAGCAATACTGCTTTATGTGGTAGGAATTAGCAAATAGGTTTGAGGACTTATGGTAGAGATACAGGGCAATAAGTTAAGTGATTCAGTTCAATAATTTAATAACATTTTGGTCCAGCTGAAGTTTGACTATTTAAGAGGAGTTTTTTTTGTTGTTGTTTTAAACAACATGCTGATGTGTGTTGTACTTCTACGCAACACAGCCAAGACATGTATGGATGACACAGGAAGAGAATATCAAACATCATTAAGTGCTCTTTAAAACCAAACAGTGTCACTAATAGAGAGTAGAATGTGTGTGTAAATATCAAAATGTGTTTCCTGTTCAGTGACCAACTGACTGAAAAGAGTGTGTAGTGACTTTTTTTTTGAGATCATGATTTCCAAAATATAGATAAAAATAATTGGATTTGTGAAATTAGATCCAGTTCTCTCAAAAATTGATTAAATGAATTAAATTGTTGATTAAAATACCCTCATTAGAAATGGCTGCTAAACACTAACCTAAACGTTGGAAAACACTACTGTGAGAATTTTCAATGTGAGGGTTATATTCTTCTGAAAGAGAATTCTACAGGTAAATTCCAAAACATCACATAATTATTCCTTGACTGTTTACTGAAAATCAAAAGCAAAAAAATCTTGAGGACTTAACTCTTGTGCTGAAATTCATGATCAATGAAACAATATCCTTCCATCTGGTATAATGGGGTTCACCCACAAAACAGCACCCCAAATCAGTCTGGTAAATAGATGCAAACAAGATATCATAGCTTCAGCAGTTACTAATCAGTGGAACTGTGCTAACTAGTGATATGACTTCTCATAGATTATCCACTTCAAGGCTGTAGTTCATACCAATAATTTCTGCTAATAAATACTTATATACAGAGGAATTAGAGATTTTTCTGTTTTATATAGAAAATAACTATGCTGTGGTAACTTGACCACTTGCAGTTGGATTCTGGAAATAGTCTCTCAAATGAGTGAGAGCAGAAAATCATTAACAAAAGATCTGAAGTCCCATCTGTAGGGGTTTATTTACTTTCATTTGAACAAAGGAGTTTTCAAAAAACAAAATTTAGAGTTGGATACTTGTCATCTTAAGGTGCTTTCTGTCTGACTTTTTTTTTTTTGTGGGATCGCATATCTTTCCTCTGCTCTTGCAACAGCCAAAAAAACCCATAAAAATATTGACTATAAAACCATGAAAGTATTGACTATTGAAAACGAATGGGAAAGGTGTTCTCTTGTAGCAAGTACTTCCCTCACTTATGCCAGCTGTTTTTCCTGCTGTCACAGCTGTAGAAATATGAAACTTAAATTTCATACAACTGACCAGATAGTTTTGAAATGCCCCCAAGAATACCTGTGTTCCTGTAGAGGAATAAATTCAAAATATAGATTGGTATCCTTTAATGGGAAAATGGCAAAACTCTACCCAGTGTGATTCTCAAAATTGTCAGTAACAAAGTGAAACGATGGACTGTAAAAAAAAAAAATGAAGAGGTAAAAGTGAATCCCTTTCTGTAATGGTTACTTGCAGGAGGTATGTAGCTGTGATAATTCACTCAATTTTACTGCTGTGCGACTTCAAGACAGAGTTAAAGTGGTAAAGATTTGATAGACATGTCAGGGCCACAGTGCAAAAAAAGCTACTTCAAAAATCACACACCCCAAAACCCCAATCCTTGGTGTCAGTTAAGTATCTTGAAGAAACTCCAGCTATAATAAAATCTGCAAATCACTGACAAGGATAAGTGACTTAAGTGTCAGATCCCTTAAAAGGTATAAGGAAAAGTGATTTTTATACAAATTTGTAAAAAGAGCAACTTAAGAGAGTTTGAGAAGCAGAGATGGAAGTAGTTCATCTACCAGTCAGTAACTGAAGTTATGTATTGTACGTAAAAACAAAGTAAAGGAGAGTAAGAGATTTAGGAGTGTCATTTCAGAGACGATTGAGTCTAAGGAATATGTGGCCACATAGAAATGGGCTTCTGAGATTCAGTTGTTTCATGGTTTGGTTTTTTTTTGTTCAAAAAATGTGTGGTGAGGAGCAGTTTTAAGAATGAAAGTTGGAAATCCAATTAGACAGTTTTCATAATGAACTTGATTAGAGATTAGAGTCAATATAGAAGACAAGATTTCTATCTTTAAACAGGAGGAAAAAAGAGATGAAGTAGAAGTAGGAGGAAGACCCATCAAAATGACTGTGTGTTTACTGTGTTTTTATACTTATTTGTTTTTCTAACTTAAATTACTCCAGCTGTCTTTTGAAAACCTAATCACAAATTTGGAAATAATTGCAAATAAGCAAAAAATTCATCTAAGGGCTTCTGTATATTTTGCTTTGTCAATTAAATTGCTGTGTCAATACTTGCATGTGCTGAGAATGTTTCTATAGCTGTCTCACATTGTTGTATTAGTATATTATACTCATTTCATAAATATTAAACACTTTTGCTGTTAGGACAGTTCTTTTGGTCAATCTTTTCATTCTACTGTCTTTTATACTTCCTTATGTAATGACATCTTAAATATTTTGCTTTTAGCAATTGTAATTGTCTTGGATGTGCTTTATTAACATTTGGTGGCTAGGTCTATTTAAAATCAAGTTCAGGTGCTCTGTATGAAAGACACATTAAAAACCTTGCCTCATACCAAGCAAATTCAAAGAGGAAATAAGGTCAGGTGGAAAACTACACACACACACACACACGCACACACACACACAGACAGGGAAGTGGGAGTTCTTCAACATTTTCTTCCGCATGTATGCAGCTAAAAGTTTAGAGTAAGGTTGAAAGCAACTGTAAACACATAAATACTGGTACTTACAGTATCTGAGCTTTAGAGATGCTGAAAGTACTTCTGTTGCGTGTGCTGAAAACACTGGCAGTTTATATACAAGTGAGAGAAGGAGCAAAAATAACTATTAAAAGTATGGAAAATCTAAGAAATCAACTGTCATGAGATTTAAGGCTTTGGTCAAGCAATTCAACATGATAAACTCTCTTCTCCCCACCTCCTTGCTATTGTTCAGCAATGGATGAAAGCTGCCAAGTGTACAAAATCATGGCTTGAATTAATTTGCAGGCCTTAGTGTGAATGCATATGGCTTTTCTCTGATGATGTTTCTGTTTTGCCTTCTATTTGGTTAGTAATCCTTGCCATAGGCCATGAGCCTCAAGAAATCCACTTTTCCCTTTTCATTTAATAATGCCCTGGTGCTAAGTGTCTCAGGATGAAGTGATACGTGTCTAGTATGAGTCTGCTGTTTTCTTTAAGTTAAATCAATACGGGTTCTTTGCATCATGTTATTTTTATTAGGAAATCTTAATAACATGTGAAGCTATTATTTGGATGCCTGTGGTTGGTTGAATGGCTTTGGAGGAGCAGACCTGTTCCTTAGCTATCCCTTTGGAGGGCTTGATAGCTATCCAGTACATTACTTTAGGATGGTATTTATGTAGTTTGAGAAAGGTGTTAACACATTGTCTTCCCTGATTTACAGGCTCGGTTGCAATGCAGTGATCAGACCAAAAGATGTATATGGAGAATAAAGAATTTCCAGCCCATGGAAATCCTTTAACTAAAGTTTACTAGTAAACCCCCATATTGCTAGTTCAAGTATGTAGATGTATATATATGTTACAACTAAATATTAATGTTCATTCCTATGACTTTTCCCAATGCCTATCCTTGTTTTTCATGCTATAAGTAAATTATCATGTGGATTTCTGTAGCAGTAGGTCAGTATGAAGGAGCAGCATTCCCTCCCTCCCCAGTGGCAGGTGCCTGTGCTGCCTGGAGGTGTAAGGGGGAGGCCAACAAGTACTGTGCTAATCTTGGCTATTTCTCATCTTAGGTCAGATAACAAGAGGCACCTCTTCAGTTGAGCTGACTCAGTTCTCTTGTTTTTGATTATCCTGAATGAACGAAAACTCTTTCTCTCCCTTAATTGTCACATTGTTCTCCTTTCTATACCCCAAACAAGCTCCAGTTCTCAAGGATGCAGTACTTTATTCACCAGGAATTAGTCATCTGTGGTTTGTTTACAGCCCTAGTACTTTCAAAGCCTGTACTTTCAAAGCTTCTGCTGTCATCCTCACCTTCACTCTGCATTTTTATTTCTCAGGTCATAGATAGTACAAAAACTTGTTATCACTGTTGATCATACTATACATTATGTGTATTTCATCTTTTAAACAAATGGTGGCTTCCCAACTGTATTGCATCTAATATAAGAAAATAACTACTGCATTTCTCTAAATGAAAAATCCTAAAAGTGTGTTCTTATTGGTTTAGGTGTTTAGTTGAGTGTGTAGCTAGAGTCTTCTTATTCTTGTGCTTTTGAGATGCAAAAACGCTGACTAAATTAAAAAAAATGACCTGAACGTTGCCAGGCAGGGTAACAGTTAAAACCAATCCCTTTTTATGTTTCCTTCCTCTCTTGCATGCTATCTGTAGCCACTGAGATGGGAACTCTGAGATATTCGTTCTTCCTACAGGTCTAATGAGACATACCCTCTCCCTTTTCAGATTACTGTGGTCAACAGAGAATTAAGAGCCAAAATTGTGTGCAATCAGAGAAGCAGTACTGTAACTTTGTAGGGAGCTGAGCTGAGAGATAGAGTTGATTTGCCTTTGATGTGATTTGTCCTTAAACCATGCAGCATCACCCCATAGCAGCAGGATTCAAACAGCCTGACAGTGCCCTGAAGTGTACTGGTTTCTAATGGCTGCAGTGAAATGAAATTGAATACTAATCAATTAAAGTGACAGGATCTATTGCTTAACCTTTCAGATTGTTCCTCTGTCAGTACTGAGAGTTTTGCTAACTACTCAGAAACTACATTGGTGGTGATTTTTAAATACTTTGCAATCAGAAGGGTGCTTATACTGGCCTTGGCTGGGAAAGCCTTAATTTCCTTCATGGCATCTGCAATGGTGCCATGTTTTGTATTGGTGAATAAAACAGTATCATTAACAAACAGATTTAAACACTCTGAATGGTATTTACACAGCATCAAGGCCTTTCACTTGCTCCTACAGTGAGTAGACTGGGGCTATGCAAGAAGTTGGGCGAGGATATAGGTGGGACAACAGACTTCAACTGACAAAAGGGATATTCCACACCATATAATGGCACGCTCAGAAATAAAAGCTGTCAGAAAGTAGGAGGGCAATATGTTCAGAGTTACAGCATTTGTCTTCTTAAGTAACAATTACACGTGGTGGAGCCCTGCTGTCCTGGCAGTGGCTGAACACCTGCCTGCCCCTGGGAAGTGGGGAATGAATGTGATTTTACGCTGCTTCCATGTGCTGCTTTTGCTTTCCCTATACAACTGTTTTTATCTCAACCCATGAGTTTTCTCACTGTTACTCTTCCCATTCTCTGCTTGTTCCTACTCGAGGGGAGTGAGTGAGCAGCTGGAGGAGGCTCAGCTGACTGCTAGGGTTGACCCACAAAAGTGCTACAGCTTCTAAAGGAAAAGAAACCCCAAATCTCTCTATATAAAGCACATTAGAGAAGTTGCTTTTTACAGTGTGCATAAGAAATCAGGTCGATTTCTTACTCATTGGGATTAACATGACTGCAGCGTGTAAAATGCTTAGATATTTCACACAATAATTACTAAACAGTTGCTACTTTCTTCTCTCTACACCACATTTAGGGTTTCTATTTGTTTAAATGTGGAAAATATATCCTGCAATTTGTTCATCACTTTCTGTCAACTAGCCAGGAGCTTACTTTCAGTAAAGGTTTACAGATTCATTTTTTGGCTATTTTCATTGTTTCCTTTATACTTTCCTGTGAGACTTTGAGGCTTTGAAACCTTTAGTGGTGAGATTTGTCCACTAATGATGAAACAAAGCGTTTTGTTTATAAAAATTCGGAATAAAAAAAATGCAAAATGTGCCTTTGTAAGACATTCATATTTCTCTGTATTTTTAAATCTCTATCATCTTTAAGGATAGCTGTTGAGCAGGGAGGAAGGCAACCAAAGCAAAATCCACAAACATAAAAATGTGAAACAAAGTGGGTGTAATGCTAAAATGCACTTTCCTTGATGAAATTTACTTGAGTGAAGCTCTAAAAAATTTATTCTGCATATGCCTTTAGTGCTACAGTCATACATATTGTGCTTCCCATATTGTCCCCTCTGCTGTGTTAGTATTACTTTATGTAAAAGTCTGGGTATAAAGGTTAATAGAATTGCTCAGTTGGTGATAACACTCAAATCTGTAACTGCCTCTGGATCCTGAACAGTACTGAAATTAAACTCTTAACATTGGCTTTAATGCTTGCCCCAACGGTGGTCACGTTTTTGCCTTAGAGAAAATAATCAGCAGAAGGACACAGTGGAGATGTATTTGCAGATTTAAAATGCTTACCCATTGCAAGTCTCATAGCCAGCTGAATTGAGGTCAGCTGGAAGAAACTGAGTTGCCCTCTGAGAAGTATTGGGCAGTATTTCTTATTCCAGGTCTGAAATTTCTAATCTCTATTTTATGTTGGAGGATTCCTTCCAAGGAATCCAGCCCTGCTTTATGGATGAGTGAAAATCAAATCATAGAATTATAGAATAATTTTGGTTACAAAACTCCTTTGAGATCAAATCCGACCACTAACCTAACACTGCCACAAGCCCATCACTAAACAATGTCCCTAAACCTGACAGGTAACCTTGGATATTGCCACCTTGGAAGCAGCTATGTTTTCCTTTTTGCGTTTATTTGTAAAAGCTCTAAACATTGCCTGTGCTTTTATAAACAGGGGAGGTAGGTAAGACTGTATCTGCACTCTCTTCTTTCCATTCTTTCCTGAAAAAGTATATTGGAGTTCTGCAGTAAATCAAACTGCTCAGCATACTTGTTTTCTCTGCCTCACTTGCACACCTTCCTGAGCACATCTCCCAGCTGCATGTAGATAGTGGGTTGTAGTTGAAGGGAAAAATTATTGATGTAAAAATGACTGCATTTTTGTTTTGGTTTGTGGCTTTCTCCAACAGTTGTCAAGTATCATTTAAAGAAAAAAACAAAACAATCCCTCAGTCTCTAAAGTATTTGGAAGAAAAATTGAAATGTAAAGAATGGCTCTACCTGTGCTCTGATATCAAGTGCATAACAAGAATATTCATGGTAGTCACTGCTTGGAGTTAGACCTCTCACTCTTGGCTTTATTTCTGACAGTGAAATCTGAGTCTAGTTGAACGCAGTGACAAAACCTTGTCTAAGGAGTTTCTGTTACCATTAGTCATAGTGGTAGTGGCCTCCATTAATTTGGTCAAGGTGTGTCAGGATCAAGCTCTGTGATGTGACCAACTAATAATATTCAGGAAACAGAGAGAGAGAACACAATCTTTAAAACAATGCAGCTTTCTAAAAAGGCTTTTATTCTATTAAAATCTCCATTAAACTGGAACAACAATATATGTTTGTTCAGTACAGTGGTCCCATTCTTCAGTGGCAACATGCAAGTCTTTCAGTAGTCTCAGAATGACCATGTAATCTTTTCAAAGACTCAGCATTAGGACGTGAAACCATGTGGCAGTGCTTTTCCTATATTCTCATTCCAAACTAGTTTACTGTGTTCATCAAATACCAATCTGTTTCTGCACCTGGGTGCTATGGAAGTAAAATCTGTCCTTCAAAATGGAGAATTAGTCTCATTTTTTTCTATTAGCTACTGGAATGCTTATAATAACTCTTAAAATTGCTCATCCTTGACTATATGCACTAATTGAAGGCTATTCCAGGTGAGTGAGACTTGTGAGACTAATTTTAAAGCAGGTGTTCATGTCTTTGAAATAAACAACTGTTTTGTTGTGGTTTGGGGTTTTTTTGTGTGTTTTTTTTCTTGCAGAATTGATGCTATAATAGGAGACACAGAATGTACTGAAAGATGTCGTAATTACCTTGAAGTAGTAAATTAGCATTGTATTAGCATCTTCATGTTTGCTTTGTTTAAATTTCTACCATTTCCCTTGAATGATATTATCTCAATACAACATCTAACTCCATAGTATGGTGACATATGTTTTTCTAATATTCTGTAGATATCTGCAGACATTGCATCAAATATATCTTACAGTTATCAGCCTTTCCGATTTAAAAAGTATGAACTATTTTGTCAGACTGTAACCTTTCGATGTTGACATGTGTATGAGGAATAAAGATTTTTCAGTTTGGGTCAGAATGATGCATCTATTTGAGTATGTCACTTGGACTTGTATGCCATAATGCCCTGTATCGTTATTCTTGATATTGGATGGAACTGTGACTATAACAAATACAGCCTATGTTTAAATTATTAGTTCATTACTCTGTAGGACTTAAATGTGTACAAAAAGCAGGTCTTTCTCATTCAATGCATTTTTCACTTCATTGTTAAAATATTTCTGTCAATTAAAATGGTAGAGCATAATACTGACAAGTGATTGGAAATGTGGGCCTCCTACTCAACCTGATAATACACTCAAATAGCTACATTGAACAGGCCCATTTAGATCAGTGAGACTACTAAAGTCAACAGGTCACTGATTGCTTATGTAACCTGAAGGATCCCATCTCCAACAATGTAGAGTTTCCTGACACCATCAGTGTTTCATTTGAATTTCTGTGAGAATAATGCCATCTACTGAGTTATCCTGCAGAACATTTTTGGCCTTGACCAACTAATATCCTTTCAGTCTTCTTGTAGTTGGATTCTAATTTGTGAAATATAAATAGGCTTTTCAGGTTGCTGTGGTGTCCAACCTGCAATTTTGTTCTGTTTCTTATAACATTCTCAGTGAATAAACTAAGATTTTATTGACTGAGAGGACACTGTGTAGTTCAGAATAAAAACTTCAGTGTAATCTCTGTATAACACAAAGGAAAAAAAAAAAATCACTATTTCTATCTGATAAAAGTCCCAGTAGCTCTGTGGCTCTTTGTTTTGTACTCTGTAGGCAATTCTAACTGGAATGAAGACAAATACCCATTAGGTAGTTATATTTGCTATCTTAAGTAAAGATTCCACTAATGAATTATTATACTTTTCTCAGCTCCTCACGGGAATGGAATATGTTGTTGAGAATAATTGTTATCAAGAGTTCAAGAGTACGTGTTCATATGAATGCCATCATCTAAAATTAATATCTGGCTTGCCAAAGGATGTCAGTCTGAAGAGAATTAGTGTTGCTTTGTATACATATATGCATTTTAGTAGTTAAGCTTCATTACATGAAATATCATCTTTCAAAATAGAAGAAAGAAAATAGAAAGTTAAAAAGCAATACTCATTTGAATAAATTAATTGCAAACAAATCATAGAAGCATACAATGGTAGGAGATGAAATCATAGAATGGTAGGGTTGGAAGGGACCTTTGGAGACCCTCTAGTCTAATCCCTCTGCAGAAACAGATCCATCTAGATCAAGTCACATAGGAACATGTCCAGGCAGGTGTTGTAGCAGTGCAGCCAATACTAATTCAAATATGTAGAGAACTGAGGTACTGTATATGCAGAAATGTACACAGACAACACAACCAGCAGAATTAACTCAAAGCCACCCTTCCTT
>WBNH01008611.1:10061-27618 GCA_013401255.1 Urocolius indicus
ATTAGCTACAAGGGAAGCTTCTGGGAGATTTCTGATTAAAGAAGCCAACCCTGTAGCTACCCTGCTACCAAAAAACTTTCTCAGGCAAAAATATTACATTAGTTCTGCATATATTTTCATGCATGCCTTCATTACCACTCAGCCTGCTTAAAATTTACTTGGGCAACAAGTGACAAAGGTCCCCAACAGACCTATGAAAACCAAACTGGTTGTATATTGGAATGCTCATTTGTTGCATATCAGAAAAAAAATACTGTATCAGATTTTTGCTTTGCAAGAACAATTTCAGCTCTAGTGTAGAAGCTCAATACAGTTGTAGTGGTTTTGGCCCGGGCCAGGCTTTTTTTTCGGTAGCAGGGGGAGCTAAAGGGAGTTGCCAAAATCTTCCTCTGTAGCTGACAGGATTAGGGCCAGTCAATTTTAAGCGGGACCCTGCACCTGACCCAGGCCTGACCAATTAGGGATGGAGGTAATGCCTCTGTTAATAACATATTTGAGCAGAAGAAGTTGTTGCACAGTTGCAGAACTGCAGCAGCATCAGGGAGAGAGAATGTTGAAAACATCTCCGCAGTTACCAATGTCAGTGGAGAAGGAGGGGGAGGAGGGTGCCTAGACACTGAAAAGAAGGCTCCCTTGTGATATGTGGTGAGGACCACAGTGAAGCAGGTTGTCCCCCTGCAGTCCATGGAGGACCACCAGGAAGCAGAGATCCACTCACAGCCTGTGGGGGAGGTGCTCACGCCGGAGCAGGTGGATGCCTGAGGGAGGCCGTGACTCCGTAAGAAGTTCATCCTGGAACAAGTTCCTGGCAAGACCTGGTAGTCCATGGGGGAGGTGCCCACACCGGAGCAGGTTTGCTATCAGGACTTGTGATCCCGTGAGGGGACCCAGGCTGGAGCAGTCTGTCCCTGAACGACTGTCTCTCCCGGTGGATTACCCACGCTGGGCAGTGTGTGAGGAGCTGCTCTGTGGGAGGTCCCATGCCAGAGCAGTTCATGAGTAGCTGCAGCCCATGGGAAGGACTCATGCTGGAGAAGTTCATGAGGGACTGTCTCCTGTGGAGAGGGACCCCACAGTGTAGCAGTGGGAAGTGTGAGGAGGCCTTCCCCTGAGAAGCAGTAGCGGCAAAGTCCATCTGTAACGAGCTGACTGCAACCCCCATTCTTCATCCCCTGTGCCGCTGTGGGGGAAAGAAAGGGAGTCCCGGGAAGCGGAGGGGTGGAGGGAGGTGTTTTAAGATTATTTTATTTCTCATCTTCCTGCTTTTATTGTTTCTTCAATAAATCAACCTTTTTCTCCCTAAGTTGAGTCTGTTTTGCCCGTGACACTAACTACTGAGTGATCTCTCCGTCCTTATCTCAACTCAGAAGCAGTTTGTTATATTCCTCTCTCTCTCTCCTGTCCAGCTTAGGAGGGGGAGTGATATTGACTGGGTGGACATCGGGCTAAACCACCACAACTGTAATCACTATGATAATTAGTGACAATCGTGTTGAAAATAACAAAAATGTTATGATAATGATCAACATGATGGTTCAATAATTTAGGAGTGCTTCTTATCTTGCCAGCAGTAAGTTGTGGGCCTGACCCAAAGACCAGGAAGCTCAATGAAAAGTTTTGTTTTGGCCTCAGATGGTCTTAGGTCAGATCCTCAATTACAATACAGGAGAAAAACAGCTGCTGTTGTGGTGCTGAGATGGCATGAACAAAGTACAAATGTTAAAGTTAGTGAAGTAGTTCCTGGATGTAATATGTGAAGTATAATAGCATCTAAAATGGTACATCAATGCAATACAATATTATTCTGGCTATTAGCAATTGAGCTTCATAGGAATCTCTACCATTTGCTAGATGTGTATTTTGCTTTCCGGAAGCATTAGAAAACTCATTAAATAGAATATTAAACTAGTCATAATAAATGATAAGTCAGATATCATTACACTCTGGTTAATTAGAAAATAATATCTACCTAGTCTTATCAAAAGCAGATTAGTGGAAATGCAAAGCTCTTCACTGAAGAGCTATGTTTGAAAAAAAACCTAAAGAGTGAAGGTCAGAGATAAATCATCTAGTCAATGCAAAAACATTTAGATTCACTCTTCTTGTTATGTCCTATAACAAACATGCCTTTCCCTAAATATCAGGTGAATGTATCATCTAAGAGTCTGAAACAGCCACATATTTTTATACTGGGATTTGGTTTTATGATTGTGTCTTAATCCAAGCAATTCCTGTACTACTCTTCTACTGATTTTTGACTGGACTGCTATTTTTTTAGTGGAAAGGTACCCTAATAGGAAATGATTTGTCCTACTTCTAAGGAATCAGCAGACAAATCTCCTCAGAATTGTTTTTGTGATTACTAAGTAACACTTACTAATGAAATTAAAAGTTAAGAGAAAAGATTTTGATAGCTGCTGAAGCAGTGGCTCACATTTCCAGATAATCTGCATGAAAGTGACATTCTGCACCCCTTGCGATAATAAGATCAGGTAATTGTGGACAATGTTTGCTTGTTAAATTAATAGAGAGTTGCACATCATTCAGCAATAAAGCCTGTGCTTTCAGCTCCACTGAAAGTCGTATGTGCCTCAAGTAAGGTTTATAGATTTAGCCTCTCCTGTCAAAACTAGCGTTCTTCAAAACCCTCATCAGTTCCTGTCTCTCAAAGCAGAATCCACAATTTTCAAAGGATGCGAGATGGTTCTCCTTAAGTCACCTGTGGAGGAAAAGTAGTAGTGGCAGACATGGCTACCTTTTAAAGCACAGTAGAAAAGATAGACCCCATTTAAAAAAACAACCAAACAAACACCTCAGGTGTTGAAATGTACGTACTACTTTGAAGAAATTGCCACCAGACAATTTCTTGTGCTTTGACAAAGTCCAGCCCCCTAGCCACTACCTATCAGGACAGTGAGGCTAAAAGTACTCATGTTTGCTTCTCTGGCTTCTTACAAAAGCAGCATTATGCCTTCTATCTTCACTAACAATCAGTAGGGTAGTTACTAAGCTGCCCATAGGTACAAACTCCTAGTCATTGCAGTAGACTTGCAGACAACTCTGAAGAAAGAAGAATATGTAATAATATGTAAAACATATGAGGCAGTGAAGTAAAACCCAAATGCATATGCAACTTCCATCATAGCTATATCTACAGCATATATTTCTTTCTTCCACATCTATTTCTCTCTAATGGTTATCTTGAAGATGAGAAAGACATGGATCTGTCAGAACAAGTCCAAAGAAGGGCCATGAAGATGACCTCTGCTATGCAGACAGACTGTGAGAGGTGGGATTGATCAGCCTAGAGAAGAGAAGGCTCTAGGGACACCTTAAATCAGCCTTACAGTGCTTAATGGGGGACAAGAAGAAAGCTATGGGACTTTTTACAAAAACATGTATGTTGGCACAAGGGGAAATGGCCTTAATCTGAAAGAAGGCAGATTGAGATTAGATTTTAGGAAGAAATTCTTTACTGTGATGATGACGAGGCACTGGGACAGTTCGCCCAGAGAGGTTGTGGCTGCCCCATTCCTGGAACTGTTAAAGGCCAGATTGGCTTGGGCTTGGAGCAACCTGGTCTACTGGAAGGTATCCCTGTGTCCCCACCCCCTTCCTACCCTACCCCACTCCAAATGATTCAACGATTCTAAGATTCTCTTCTTTATTCTTGACTCCCTTTTTTTCACTTACATGTACTGCAGAGTTCACTTTTAGAGGATTTTGTGTGCTGGGGATTTCAAAGAGATTCAGCCTGTTAACTTTCAATAGGGTTTTAGTGGCTAATCACCTTCTCCTTTGTGCTTCCAAAATTCCAGAGATGCTTCTGAATTCATTTTAGTCCTTTACAACAAAATTTCCTGAAATATTATACCACTTCTGAAAGAAAACAAAAAAGTTACACTGTTTCTTTTTAATGTAAACCAAAGGAAATAGTTGTCCTTCCTTTTAATATCCAAAGTTCTTGTTTTCTTATCAATTTCAGTTAAAACATACTGACTTCAAATGCATTAGTGTAAGGCTCCTTGAGATCTTGATTCCAGCATGACAGGTGGTATAGTCTGGGTGGTATAGTCTTTCTCTGTAGTTCCTTCTCAATGTGTGTCAAGCAGTGGTGGCTCACACCCTGTTAAAGGGACTAGAGTGCTGAAAATTTTATAGTGTTTGGGCTGCCTGTTCAAACAATGTGCTTCTGATTAGAAACTTTTAGTTGTTTTACAGTTAATTTACAAAATCCATTGCTATCTGTCAGATTTGACAAGCAACTTTAAGCTCGAGTTGTCCATAGTATCTTGTCCTTTGTCTTACTGATGGTTAGATATGAAATAAACTCTGCATACCAGCAATCTCAGAAAGAAAAAGCAAGAGATGGTCAGTACAAACAGTAACACAGTAGATAGCTCCACTAACAATAAAGGAAAAAAAAAAAAACCCAGATATTTTATGGTCTTCCAAAGGCATTCAGAAAGGCAGAACAAGGGACAGAAAATGTATGAAATAAACTGCAAGCTAAGCTTTTGTGAACTGCTACCTCAGCAAGCATGAATCAGTCAGATGCTCAGCTGAGAGAATCACATGGAGAAAAGAAAATGAAGGAAAACAGAGGTTGCAGGTAATGGATAACATGCAGGAAGAAGTGGAGAGAAACATTAATCACTGGTTATAGTTTGTTCTTTTTCCTATTTATCTCTGTCCTTACTAATCATGTGGACTGTGCTCTGGCTTCAGGCATATCAATGCCCTGCTTAGCATGGGACAGGGCAACTATATGGATTTGTATGCTGTAAACAGTTTTAAAAGTACTTCACACAGGAGACTTCACTGGAAATGAAAAAAAGAAAAAAAAAAAAAGTAGAAATAGAAATATTATATTTCTATAGAAGTTTTTTTGCCAAACACATTACTGTTGTGTGGCTGTCAGAGGAAACACTAGCACAAAGGCATTTCCATTAGAGTAAGAACTATTTAAACTCCTCCAAAAGGTGCTAAATGGAGTTAGCAGATTTTTTTTAAGGTCACACTAGCTTTTGGAGGACTACATTTGCCTCATAAGAGAAGACTAGACTGCTACTCTTTTAATTACTGAATCACAGAATCTCAAGGGCTGGCAGAGACCTCAAATGATCATCTAGTCCAATCCCTCTGCCAGAGCAGGACCACCTCTAGGTCACACAGGAACTCATCCAGGTGGGTTTTGAATGTCTCCAGAGAAGGAGACTCCACAACCCACCTGAGCAGCCTGTTCCAGTGCTCCATCACCCTCACAGGGAAGAAATTCTTCCTTGTATTTCTTTGGAATCTCTTGTGTTCCAGCTTGTACCCGTTGCCCCTTCTCCTCTCATTGGACATCATTGAGAAGAGCCTGCCTCCATCATCCTGACACCTGCACTTTATGCATTTGTAAACATTAAGGAGGTCTCAGTCTTCTCTAAGCTAAAGAGCCCCAGCTCCCTCAGATTTCATCATAAGGGAGATGCTCCATTCCCTTCATCGTCTTTGTGCTGAACTCTCTCCAGCAGCTCCCTGTCTTTCTTGAACTAAGGGGCCCAGAACTGGGCACAGTATTCCCGATGTGATCTCACAAGGGCAGAGCAGAGGGGAAAGAGAACCTTTCTCAACCAACTAACCACACCCTCCTTTCCTCCTTCATCCCCTCAGATTTAACCGATGAGCATACCATCACAAGGTATGAAGTATACTTTTGGTCAACTGCCCCAGCTACAACTCTCACAGCTTCTTGAGTACTCTTGCCTGCTTCCCGGTAGAGTAGTGTGAAAAGCTAAAAGGCCTTGACTCTGTGTAAGCAGTGCCCAGCAATAACTAAAACATCTTTGCATTACCAACCCTATTTTCAGCATAAATCCCAAGCATAGCCCCACACAAGCTATCATAAAGAAATTGAACTCTTAAATTTAAAAGCAATCTTTCTACTTACTAAAAATAAGAAGAAATCACTTCCATGTCAAATTTTTTAATTTGGGAGCTTATTTTTTTAAATTTGTTCCACAATATAATGAATTTCTTCATGGGAATAAATTGTCATTGCATCTTTCAACCCAAGGGTTGAAATCAAAGCCTAAAGCAGTTTAATCTTCAAGGGAGTTCACACTTAAATAATCTGATTGGATTCTAAATTAGGAAAAATTACAATATACATATATGCCCTGTACATTTCTGACCCTATTCAAACACTCCTGATCTTTATATGTCTGCTACTTATCAAAAAATCACACATTGTCTTCATGTCAAAAAGCATTTTCATTAATGTTCTACTGATAGATGGGGTCAGCACAAAAGACAAATGCACTAAGTCTGTTGCTCAGGCCTCAGCACCTCAATTAAAAATCTGGAATCTCTATTACAGACATGCTACCTTTAATCTGCAGATTGAAATGAAAGTTATTTAAAGTGGTTGAATTATATGACTTTTGCAAGAAATCAAGAGCTGATAGGAGGTGTAAATTAGAATGATTATGACACAGATCAGTGTGATTTCTAATAGTAACCAATTACCAATACATAAACTACAATATTTTTCTTCTGTCTGTGTAAGAGTATCAATGACCTGGCAGAATTTACACTCTAGAGCTAGGCATATTTTATTGGAAAAATAATTGTAGAGAGAAGAAAATATTAATAGCATACAATGTCCTCTACTGTTAGGATATTGATACAAATTTGGTCCAAATCATCTTCCTCTGAAAGCTGTTGTCAGCTTCACGATGTTCATGGATATTTTAGTCTCCGGTTTAGTGCCAAGGGATCATTAATTAACTGTATCTGCATTGGAAATACAATGAAAACAGTTGAAAGATAGAATTGGAGGTTAG
Organism: Urocolius indicus; assembly: GCA_013401255.1. NCBI lineage: Eukaryota > Metazoa > Chordata > Aves > Coliiformes > Coliidae > Urocolius > Urocolius indicus. The sequence goes on from WBNH01008611.1 coordinate 16,892, forward strand.
CTAGGGACTGTCTGGCTACTCCAAACAGGTCAAAACAGCTTTGAGAGTGAGTTATATAGTGCTCTAAGTCTACCCACAAGACCTATGTGATATACCTTGTTGTCACTTTCAGGTGAAAGATGGATATTTGTATTTGTATTTGTTTAATATTGTCTAACTTTTTCTAATGAAGAACCACACAAATTTCAGAGGCAAAAAATCACCTTCACATGAAAACTGTGTTTTGTTATGCAATAGTATATAAAACACACCCTCTTGTCCTAGTGCATTTATAATCCCATTTTTTCATTGCCTGCAGTACATATCTCTGAGACTTCTGAGGATAGAGCTTAAATTGAAACATTCAGCTGTCTCTTTAACAATAGACACAATGCTAGATGTTATTTGCTTAGCAAATGAGAAATTGTTTTGAAGTTAAAATTATGCTAATTTTCAGAAATACTTAAAGTACAAGAATCTTATTGTAAATCTAGTGGTTACTGAACCAAACACTATCAAAAGATACTTTTGTTACTTTTCTCAAATATATGTCTTGCATAGTTTTCAATACTTCTTGACAATCATCCTTGTCTTAGTTTTTCTGCCAATACCAATCACAGAGACTGTTTCTAAATATGAGCTTTGTGTCCATTCCCCATATACTCTAAGAAGTTGTCTATGGTAATTGTATTAAATTTATATTTTCATCACTTCTGATATTCAGTTTCTCCCTCCGTTTTGCAACTAAAATTTATTTCCTATTTATGACTAAGCACTTTCCTATGCTTCTGAGTGTATGAGTGTGCACAGGTGCATGCTCGGGAATTCATTAAACATAAAAGGAAAATACATTATTTATGCACATAAGCCCTATATGATGTCACTACTTAAAATAATTTAGAAGCAGCTGTAACTGAAGCATAATTCTACAAACCACACAGTATGTTTTGAATGTGCTTACAATTCATTGAACACATTTCTATTTGTAACTCAGCTAAAAGTAAGACCCAAAAATTTTTGGGATACATAGCTGATTAGTAAGCTCTTTTAATTGTTATTCAACTTCAGTCTTTTGACTCTAAAATTGACTCTTTGAAGACAAACAAAAAAACACCTAGACACATTCCCTGTTGCTCTATAGATCAGCTTGGTGAAACAAAAGTAAGAGAATAGTGAATGAAATTTGCTGTAAAGTCAAAAAGTCTTAGCTTCACATCGAAAGTGATGGCTTCTTCTTTGAAAATAGCAGATATACTCAGCACTGGTCAAAAAAAGTAACAAATTTCTCACATTTTTTTAGGAAAGCAGTACATCAGGAAAGATAATTATGCTACCATAAGTACCCATGGCTCTCACAGCCTTTTAATAATGCATACAACTCAGAAATGGAATAAGTTCTGAGAAAGGCAGCAAGGGATATTGAAACTCTGGAGCAGCTACCAAAAAAGGAATGACTAACTGAGCAGACTAGATTTCTCTGGGCAAGAGACAAATGGAAATAGCCATGTTAGCAGTTACAAAACCATTAATAACAAACAGAGGAAAGACAGGGTTAAGTATTCAGTCTCTTTCAATACAAGCACCTAGAGTAATGAAATGAGAACACCAAAAGCAATTTGCAGCACAAATTAAAGGAGGTGATTCTTTAGGCATCATGTTCAACACTCTTCCAAAGGTCCTTGTGGATGAAGGGTTTACATGAGTTCAAGTGGAGACTGGATTAAAGGCTTGGAAGAAAGAACCATGAAGGTGTTTCAAAACAGAAAGACAGTGTCAGGAAATATCCTTCTCTGCAAGTGGTCCATATATATATTTTGATTAAGACAGAAAATGAGAGTAGATGGGATTTATGACCTAAACTAGTACACTTGTTTTTATCAATGCTTTCCACGTCTCTCTATATACGTCTCTCCATATAGCTACACTACAGTTTTCAGGAGTTCATAGAGTACCTCCCTCAAAAATTCTACAGGTGTTAATTTTTGCAAGATTTCAAATTAAGATGGTGTACCACAGCATTCTCTCTTCTCAGAAACAATGCCAAATCAAGGAGATTCTTGTGTCCTGAGACCGCCTGAACACATATTAATTCCCTAATTTCCTGTCTAAAAAAAAAAAATACATTGTTTTTATTTATGATGCCGATCCCCTAAGCACTTTGCTCTTGGAGGACTTCTGCCTTCCCCTGTTTGAAGAGTTACAAGACAATGTTTGGTTGTTTTGGTTTTTTTTTTTCTTACCAGAGGATAGGATTGGACTTTTGCACAAAGGTAGAAAAATTGCATAATATTCATCAGGTATTACTATTATTACAATCAAACAAGCTCAGATTTTACCTCAAGCACTTTTTAGAGACTCAGTTATATCCCATTTTTGCAAGGATACTAAAATACAAGTAGTATAATTTTTCAGTAGTGTGGCTTTTCCAGATCTAGAAGTTAGTTTTAGTGCAAGAATACTATGACAGAATTTGTTGTTTATTTAAAGTCAGGGAAAATGGAGTAGATGGATGTCAATAAATCCTAAATGTCAATGTTCTTTCAGAACATGCATAGCTTCTAGTTCCTAATGAGATAAGAAATACTTTATCTGGGCTTTTCATAGATTATCAAGAAGGCAACTTGTCATGGAAGATTGACCTGGCAGTCATAAACTTCTTCACATGCCTTTTTTTATCATGACTCGCTGCTGACAAATCAGGTTTGACCTGTTGTAAAGGCTAATTAAACTCTACAAGTTATGAAGAATAAAGGGAGTTCAAAATTGTGTTACTGTTAGAACTGTCAGACATGAGTTCTTTGATCAAAACTGAGTGGGTAAGGTGAAGGCAGAAGACAACAAGAAACATGGACAATAAGAGCCTCTGGGCCACCACTAGGAAAAAAAAATAAAAAAGAGGGCACACCAGATAACATTAGAAACTTTGCTGGGATGAAAAACACAAGCTAAAAGGTAAATTTCTACAATAAATGCAGACTCAAATCCACACAACTTAGCTCTGCAGAGATCTAATCCTAAGCCTATTTGGTGCACAGAAATCTTAGCAAGACATAGAGATAGCTCTGCTGGTCCAAATACTGCCAAAGACAGGAGGACAGAGTGGTCCAGATAGCATTGATTGCACAAAGATAGTTGTCCAGTTGCAGAATGTGCATGATGTCACAATGAACTTGCCAAGAATTTTCTGTTCCTTGAAGCCTTCCTCAGCTTGTACAGTAAAACGCACTACTAACTTTGTCCTTGTTTGGCTTGACAGAGTGCATAAAGTCGTTTCATGAAGTCACCATTAAGTGCTATGCGTTAGATGGAGAGTCTGATCTTCACAGGCAGCTCAGTTCTGACTCACATTTTGGACAGAAAATGCCCCTTTGCCAAAGTGTAGTAGTTACCATTTGTAACAGCTGCAGAGGTTAATGGTGGTAGGAGCTAATATGTGGGATTTTGTTCATCATCTGATGGATTTGAGCTGAAAGGAATAGTTGTATCTCTAAGAAGTTTGAGAGGTCTGTGAAATCACTTTCAGAGCACAGAAATCACGAGGAACACAGAAGTCTCGTGAGGAGAAGAATAAGACATTCATAGTGACAGATGTGATTAACTTGCAGACTTCTGCTGACATAAAGGTTAATGTTAAGCTCTACTGGCAAATGTGTAGAATCTTTTAGTGTGCTGCTATATCTTCCATTATTTATCTATTTACCTCTCACAGGTAAGAGTCCGGAGTCTAGAGGGAAATTACCAGCTATGATGGCTCCATATTTTATTAAGATGTTCGTTCCTGTCTTCTTACCCTGGCTCCTGGATTCATATGATGAGTTTAATGTCTTTTATCACTAGAGTTTGTTTTGTATTCTAGTGACAGGATTAAAAATTCAATCCTCTCATAGTATCATGGGTTTGTGAAGAGCCATTTCTGGTAATGAGGAAGGGGCTGTAAAGACAGCTCCTGCAAGAAGTCGCTTGAAACTTTCCTCAGCTCTGAGTCAGACCCACCTTTGTGGCTGGGCCAATAGGGTGCCTGTATAATCACTTTTTAAGAAGAGGAAGAAGCCAGAAGAGGACGAACTTTTCTGGGAGGTGGTGGAAGGAGTTATATGAGAGACAAGCGACCATGTGGACCTCAAGGGCAGCAAAGGAGAGGAGAAGGAGGTGTGTTGGAGCAGAGACACCCCCTGCAGCCTGTGGAGAGGACTGGTGAGGCTGAAATCTGCTGGCAGGTTGTAGATGATCCCACTCCAGGAGTGGTGACTGTTCCTGGAGGAGGCTATGAATTTATGGGAGGGTAGTGTTGCAGTAGAAAGTGCGTGGAATGCTGTTGGCCATAAAGGAACCTCATGCTGGAGGAGTTTGTGACAAGAAGTTGTAGCCCTTGGGAACTACCCATGCTTGAGAGGTTCATTAAGGACTGTATCCCATGGGAGGGAACCCACATTGGAGATGAGGAAGAAAGTGAGGAGTCCTCCTCCTTTGAGAAGAAAGAAGAAGCAGAGACCATCTGTGAGGGACTACCACATCCCCCATTCCCTACTCCCCTGAGCCACTGAGGGAGAGGAGCAAGTAACTGAGCGAGAGAAAGAAGGAGAGGAGGAAGGACATCTTAAAGTGATGGTTGTATTTATGTTCATAATCTTGCTCTGTTTTTGCTTTCTGTCCTGTTTCCACTAAGTGGTAGAAAAAATTGATCTTACTTTATTCTCTAAGTCAAGTAGTCAAGTCTGTATTGCCCAGAACCATAACTGACAGTGAGCTCTCCCGTCATTGTCTTGACCCACAGGGTCCTTGGTTAGCTTTTTTCCTTCCATTTTGCTGGGGCCTCCACCATCTTAAGGAAAATGAGTGTGAGCAAGTGGCTGTGTGGTCTTTCATTGCCAGATGGGCTTGAGCCATGACACACTGACACCAAAAAAAAAACCCCACTTCACTCTGAAAATCTGAACAGACAATAGAGTACCTGAACACTACTATCAGAAAGTTGACAGAAAACATGTCAGTCATCTTTTGTAAAATGTCCCCAAAATTAGGTATTCTTACAGTTGAAATACTCAATCTATTGTTTTCTGAATCTTTGACATGGATAAAGTTGCACTTAATTTTTTTTTGCAAAAACTATTACTATATGATACCTATGAGTAGTATTTGCAATAAAGTTTATTCTGAGTAAGATAAATGTGCTGCCAGTTGTCACAGTGCCAAGATCTCACAACTAAAGCTGATACAGTATAGTATCACTTCCAAGCCAGAGTTTTTGTAGAGATGGAGCCTTTGATCAAGAAAAGTAATAAATTGATTCTGTTGTGTGAGCGAAAGCAGCATACTAGCCATTACTGAAATGAGATTGTGAACTTGCAGGAGATGAGGTGGAAGGGAAGAGTAATGAAATCAGGGAAGTTAAACAAAGGAGTTGGGGAGGTGGTAGGAGGAGCAGAGAGAGAAAAGAAGAATAGTTACTGGTTCAAAAAGACATAAGAACAGGGAGGAAAAAGAAGAAAAAAAAGACTAAACCAAAGGAATGGAAAAAATGTAAACAGAAAAATGGAAGAGGAATTTATATAAGTATTATTCTTTCATTTGTAATTGATCACAATTGGACAAAATTATTAGTTATTTACAGTAGCAAATCGGGGTGTGGGTGTCTGTGATTTCTAGTATTACATGTAGAAGATGAATGCACCTGAAAAAAAGAGGAAAAAAAAAAAAGTAGTATTGGAAAATACCTAGAAAAAAATCCAGTCCAGAGAAAAAGTGGTTTATTTCTGAGTTTGGGGGTTTCTGGCTTTGTTTGGAGGATGTGGACATTTTTTTTTTCTCCTTGGGAAGTCATAGGAATATTTTGTAAAATAAGAGGTTATAAGTTAGATTATCATAGAATCATAGAATCATAGAATGGTAGAGGTTGGAAGGGACCTTTAAAGATCATCTAGTCCAACCCCCTCCAGAAGCAGGTTCACCTAGATCAAGTTGCATAGGAACATGTTCAGGTGATGGTTGTTTGGTGTGTTGTTTGATGAGTTTTCCCCTTTTGGAGCTTGCTTGTCCAAGTCCCTTGTTGCCAGTGCCTCATACTTGTTTGTAGTGGGTACTCCAGAAGGAGGGCTTTGAAGATAAGCCTTTGTCCTTCTTTATCACAACTATATCATAAACAATTCTGGTCTTTCTCAAAACATAAAGGTAAAGATATATCAACTATCTTGAACTGAAAACATACAAGTCAAATTCAAGACAAATTCACATAGAATCATAGAATGGTAGAGTTGGAAGGGACTTTTAAAGATCTTCTGGTCCAATCACACTGCAGAAGTAGGTCTACCTACATCAGGTTGTACAGGAATGCGTTCAGGCGGGTCTTGAAGACCTCCAGAGAAGGAGACTCCACACTCTCCCTGGGCAGCCTGTGCCAGGGCTCTGTCACCCTCACAGTGAAATAGTTTTTCCTTATATTTAAATGGAACTTTTTGTGTTCCAGCTTCACCTCATTATCCCTTGTCCTGTTGCTAGCTACTACAGGAAAAAAGGGATGTCCCAACCTCCTGACATCCATCATTTAGATATTTACAAGTATAAATGACATATCACCGCAGTCTCCTCTAGACTGAATAGCACTAGTTCCCACAACCTTTTCTCATAAGGAAGATGTTCCAGTCCGCTAATCATCTTGGTGGCCCTGCACTGGACTCTCTCAAGAAGTTCACTGACCCTCTTGAGCTGGGGAGCCCAGAAATGGACACAGTACTTGAGGCCTCGTCAGGACAGAGTGGAGGGGAAGAAGTCACACTGCCTGAGCTTTCTGATGAGGATGTTGTGGGAGACAGTGTCAAAAGCCTTGCTGAAGTCAGAGTAGATGACATGTATATGTTCATTGTGGTTCTAAATTAGGGCTATATCCATCCAGGTGATGGATAAATTGAAATAAATTGGTAACTTGAAAATAATGTCAGTCCAGCCAATATGGGATAGACTGAGTAACAGTGATAAAAAATTCTCTACAGAGAATCAAACAGTATGAAGCACCTAGACTGCAGAGTTTTGTGAAGCATGTGGACTTGACTCTTAAAAGATCATGGAAGTTAATAAGGATTCATGAGGGGCTGAAAATTTTATTACAGTATAAGCCTAGAGAATCTCTCTGCATAACAGAATAAAGGAGAGGCCTTCTTTACCAAACTCTTGGAATATGTATAAGTCAACTAGACAGAATTTATCACAGAATCATAGAATCATAGAATGGTAGGGGTTGGAAGGGACCATTAGAGATCATCTAGTCCAACCCCCCTGCAGAAGTAAGTTCATCTAGGTCAGGTCGCATAAGAACATGTCCAGGCGGGTCTTGAAGACCTCCAAGGAAGAAGACTCCATGACTCCTCTGGGCAGCCTGTTCCACTGCTCCGTCACCCTCACAGTGAAACAGTTTCTTCTTATATGTAAGTGGAACTTTTTGTGTTCCAGCTTCATCCCATTACCCCTTGTCCTATTTATCTCTTATTATCACTTCTATTCTGATAGCAAAAATAAGAAGGATGAAAATCAAAAAAGGTAACATAAAAAATAGCTTCCAGAAAGAAAATATGAGAAAGGCTTATCAGATGATAGCTCACTATGGAAAATAGATTCAATAAATGAGCTTAACACATATGCTTGCATGAAAACATAGATTTACTCCATATTCATCAGTTACATCTGTGCTACTGCAATGGGTTTATATGGTCAGGTTGCAGTAGCAGGTAGCTACAGGATGGCATCTTTGAAAAGCTGCTAGGAGCTTCCTCTGTACCTGATAGGGCCAGTGCTAGTCAGTTCTAAAATGGACCTGCCACTGACCAAGGTCAAGCCAATTAGTAGTGCCTCTGTGAATAATGTATTTGAGAAGAGGAAGAAGTTTCTGTGCAGATTATAAACTGCAGCAGAAGAAGAGAGGAATGAGAATGTGAGAACAACGTATGTGCAGACACCAAGATCAGTGGAGAAGGAGGGGGAGGAGGTGCTCAGGCACTGGACCAGAGATTCCCTTGTGACCTGTGGTGAAGACCATAGTGAAACAGGTTGTCCTCCTGTAGCCTCCAAAGAAGGTTGTGAAAGGCTTGCTTAGAGTGGAGCAAGTTCCACAGAGATTGGAGCACACATCAGATCGAGTTTGCTGTCAGGATTTGTGACATTCCTGAAGGACTGTTTCCCTCATGGCTGAGACCCGTGCTGGGAGAGTTTGTGAACTGCACCTCATGGATGAAACCCACATTAAATGCAGTTCATGAAGAACTGTCTCCCATGAGAAAGACCTGACACTGTAGCAGCAGGAAGCATGAGGAGGCCTCCCACTGAGATGAAGCAGTGGCAAAGACTGTAATAAATTGACTATAACTCCCATCCCCCCCTCCCCCTGTGCCACTGGTGGTGAGAAGGTAGAAAACCATGAAGAAGAAAGGAATGGGGAGAGGTGTTTTAACATTCAGTTCTTATTTTCCATTTCCCTACTCCATTTTGATTGTTAATAAATCAAACCCTTTCTCCCTGAGTCTGTTTTGCCCATGATGGCAATTGCTGAGTCATTTTTCTGTCCCTGTCTTGACTCATGAACCCTTTGTTGTATTTCTCTCGCTCCAGCTTAGGAGAGGAAGTGACAGAATGGCTTTGGTGGACACTTGGCACATAGACAGGGATAAACCACCACAGCTACAGCGATTCAGTGGAACCAAGGTATACAGAAAAGATTAAACACAGATTCAAATACTTTGCTGAATTAGAGAGCAGTTTAGGTGTCAAGGAACCAAGGTCTGCTCTCCCTGTGCTTAGTAAACTTGATAGTGATATGCAAGTCACTTTCCATGTCATCCTGGAGCAAGTTCTTGGCAGGACCTGGGAGTCCATCGGGGAGGTACTCATGCCAGAGCAAGTTTGCTCTCAGGACTTGTGATCCCATTGAGGGACCAAGGCTGGAGCAGTCTGTTCCTGAAGGACTGTTCTCCCAATGAGTGACCTGTGGATACAAATATGACTTGGACCATCTAGGTTGAACAAATAAATGCAGCTGGCAAGCTACTGCTGATTATCAGAAACAGGGGCTGTGAATTAATTAGTTGAGCCCTGGGTGATCACATGAGCAGAAGCAGCACATAAGGAAGTAGCTAGCAAATGAAAGGTGGCTTCAAGTTGACTCTGTTGGTTGTACTATGTTGCCTGTGTATGTCTCTGCAAGTGCTTTGCCTAGCTTTTCTACATCTTTGAATGAATATTGCTTACACCGTTACAACAGTGACCCACATTGAGGCAGGGTATGAGGAGCTGCCCCAGTGGGAGATCCTATGCTGGAACAGTTTGTGAGGAGCTGCAGCCCATAGGAAGGACCCACACTGGAGAAGATCGTGAGGGACTATCTCCTGTGGGGAGAGACCCCACACAGTAGCAATGAGAAGTGTGATGAGAAGAAGCAGTGGCAAATTCTGTTTGCAATGAACTGACTGCAACCCCCATCCCCTGTGCCGCTGAGGGGGAAGGAAGGAGAGTCCTGGGACGAGGGAGGAGTGGGAAGGAGGTGTTTTTAAGGCAGATTTTATTTATCATCTCCCTGCTATTATTGCTTCTTTAATAAATCAAACCTTTTTCTCCCTGAGTCTGTTTTGCCTGTGACATTAACTGCTAAGTGATCTCTCCATCCTTATCTCAACTCACAAGCAGTTTGTTATATTTCTCTCTCTCTCCTGTCTAGTTTGGGAGGGGGAGTGATTTTATGACTTGGTGGACAGTGGGCTAAACCACCACATCCTAAAACTACTGATTAATCTGAGAGTCATGGATAAAGTGAATTGCAAGTAGTATGAACAAAATAAAAATATAAAAATATGGCCTAAACTACAAAACTTTTTCTGATTTTTTTTTTTCTCTAAGGATTTTAGCAGCAGTATGGAAACTATAGTTACTCCTACTGTTAACAGCCCAATCAAGATTATTAACTCTAAGATTAACAATTCTAATTATTTAGTTATTTAAATTAATTGAATCCATGGTTTGTTTTTGCAGATCATTGTCATTATGGCCCATCTTATGTAAAACTACTCAATACTTCAGATTTCCTAACATTTATGTGCGAAGCCTCGATTCACATATATTCATATAAATAATTCTCACACTGCATTATTTAAACTGTTGTAATGCAACCTGATCTGAAGCCCTTTGAAGCCAATGAAAATAATCCCTCACTCACAAGGCTTTACATTAGGCCCAGAGTATTTTCTTTGCAAGGCTTTTGTGCTTGATAATGTCTGATTTGGTGGGGAAAGTAGGTGCAGGGGACATTGTTGGCAATCTTAGGAGGTCTTCTACAGAAAACGTCTATGTGTACTTGAAGATTTCAGGTCAGTCAGCTGCTAAATAAATTTTATTTAGCATAGGTTCTTCTCAAACAAAATAAACAAACAAAAGAAACAGCGTCTCGGTACCAAACATGAGAAAACAAAAATATTTAGGAAAGCACACTTACTTTGCTCCCCCTGGTCCCCAGTGCATGTTTTTTTAAATTTATGGGTTGCTTAATTGTCTGGGTGTTTTGTTTTATACAAAGGTAATTTTAAATGAAGAATAATGTTTTAAAAGTGTAGTAGGCTTCCGGAAGATCTCGGATGGTAACGCGAGGGGTGAAGAGGAAGTGAGAGGTCTGGCACGGGGCAGAGAGAGAGGAGGTGCTTATGCCAGCAGATATAAGGGCATAACATAAACAATAAGGAGAGAGATGGGGACGGAGACGGACGGAGACAGAGCAC
>WBNH01008612.1:7443-25170 GCA_013401255.1 Urocolius indicus
TCATCTAGCCAGCAGGTCATGCACTCATAGAAGGCTATCAGGTTGGTCAAACAGAATATCCCATTGGTGAATCCATGTTGACCCCCCCAGTAACTACCTTTTCCTTCATATGTTTAGTGACAACATTCAGGATGAGTTGTTCCATCACCTTTCCAGGGATGGAGGTGAGGCTGAATGGCCTGTAGTTTCCTGGGTCGTCCTTCCTGCCCTTTTTGAAGACTGGAGTGACACTGGCCTTTCTCCAGTCCTCAGACACCTTGCCTGTCCTCTATGATTGTTCAACCCAATAAGTCTTTAACCTCTTCCTCTTCCATTCAGAGCAAGTCCTCTGCAGTCCAGGCCATCCTACTATCCCTTCTGGACTGGGCTTTCCGAGGGCTGGCCTTGGCTATAAAGACTGAAGCAAAGAAAGCATTCAGTAGTTCTGCCTTCTCACCCTCAGTCACAAGGGCACCCCTTCATCTTCCTTCTGTTGCTGATGTACTTGAAAAATGACTTTATTGTCCTTTACTCTCCTGGCTAAATTTAATTCCAGAAGGACTCTAGCCTTCCTAATTGCACCTCTGCATTCTCTGGCAATGTTCCTATACTCTTCCCAAGAAGTCGGCCTCCGTTTCCACCTCTCATAGATGGCTGATTTCTGCCTGAGTTGTCCCAGGAGATCCTTGCTCATCATTGGAGGCCTCCTACCTCCTTTTCCTCCCTTCTTGTGTGTTGGGACACACTGATACTTGGTTTGGAGGAAGTGGTGCTTGAAGATTGACCAGCACTCTTGGGCACTTCTACCTTCTAGAATCTTATCCCATGAGGTCTGTCCAAGCAGGTCTTCGAAGAGGCCAAAGTCGGCTCGCCTGAAATCCAGGGTCACAGTCCTGCTTTGTGTCCTGCCTCTTCCACACAGGATCTTGAACTCTACCACCTCATGGTCACTGTAGCCAAGGTTGCCTCCAACCTTCACATCCCCAACCAGACCCTCCTTATTTGTCAGTACCAGCTCCAGCAGACCACCCCTCCTCATTGGTTCCTAGATCACTTGCAACAGGAAGTTTTCATCAACAATCTGTAGGAACCTCCTGGTCTGCATATGCTTGGCTGTGTGGCTTTCCCAAAAAATGTCAGGGTGGTTAAAGTCTCCCATGAGGACCAGGGATTGTGATTGTGAGGCAGCTCTCAGCTGTTCATAGAAGGCCTCATCCATGTCCTCCTCCCAATCAGGTGGCCTGTAGCAAACTCCTACAACAATATCACCTGCCTTGCCCTGCTCATTAATTTTTACCCATAAGCACTCAACCTACCCCTTATCCCCACGCAAGCACAGTTCACTACACGTTAATTGCTCCCTCACATAGAGAGGAACTCCTCCTCCACGTCTTGTCAGCCTGTCCTTCCTAAACAATACATAGCCCTCCATGGCTGTGTTCCAGTCATGGCAGCTGGCCCACCAAGAAGGTAGAAGGAGCAAGCTGCATAGTGCACTCTGCTCCCTGGAGCTTTTTTGCAGAAAAATGGTTTCTGACAGAACCAAAGAAGCTTCCGGAGGTCTGTAAAGTGTATACAAGAGACGGAATCCTGCTGTGTGACAAATAGAGTTCTACTGTCAGTATCATCAAACCCACTGAAAAAAAAAAATAAGGTTCTACAAATTGAAAAGCTTGAACATCTTTGACAAAGCAAAAGATAAAGAATGGACTGATAAAGTGTAATGACCAAGTTAGTGTCCTGCTAAGTTTTATTGGTATTGTTTTGTTAGGTAAGGTTGCCTCACTGGCTGGGTTTTTTGCAGTTTCTTAGAAAATCATTGACGTAGAAATCTCAGTTTATCCACATTTCAGATGAAATACGAGCGGTACAACAAACATTATCTATAATAGTGAGAACTTATATTGTGGTGATTCTAGCTATGAAATCATCACAATGATTTACAAATCAAGAGTATTGACATAAAAAAGCTGGAAGGATGGAACACTATTTTATAAATATTTTAGTAGATAATTATAAAACCCTGAGTACCTACCATGCTTACTGTGTTGCAGCTTCATTGGGAAGGGTGGTTTGTTAGCTCAGGTGGGATTGGAAATAGGGAAACTTGTGTTTATAAGGTTAAAATCTCTAAGCATGTTCTCACTTGAACAGCTTCTCAATTGCAAGTCACGCTCTCACTTTAAAAGACAAGACCCATGTAAATATGTAGGAAGTCAAACAGATGCAAAGACAGACAGTTAATGTGCCAGTAGTCCATATTACTTGAATGTGTATAATGCTTGATAGAGGTTAGTTTAGGTTTAAGTTACAGGTTGGAGGTTTTAGATGGACAGACAGAAAGACTAGTTATTTTTCTATTTTTGAGAAACAATCTTCAAACTTAGTCAAGACGGACTTTTTTTCCCTTCTTCCTTTGGAAGCTTCCTTTGCTGCTTTAAAAATTTGGTTACAACAGCAGAGCTATGTCAGTGAAAGGTTCAGTTTAGATCACTAATTTTCTATGTTGGCATACCAGAGCAAGTTTTTTCCATTAGACTTTGCAGTATTAAAATTCAGTATGTGTATTAACACATTATAAACATTATAGACATTTCGTTAAGATTTTGCTGTACTGTGAGGTTGTTTTAGAAACATCTTTATGTTTCTAAATGTACATCTTTATGTTTCCAGATATATCAATTTTATAAGCCCAATAGGAGTAGTTAGGTCAATTATCATCTGCTTAGAATAGGTCTACTTAAAAAATTTTTATTGTCTTTATTTTCCTTTTGTAAGTTATGATTGGTCTGTCTGTAGTTTCAGTGGACAACTTAAGTGAAAGGTAAGCACAATTGATAATGGAAAAATACTTTCAATCTGGAGAGCTGACTCATTTTTCAAGAAGAAAATAGTGGTCCCTAATAATTTCTAAATAAACCTAAGCTCGCTCTTGTATTTTAATCATTAGTGTTTCTTACACATGCTTACAATTTTTTTTTCTGTCTTTTGTTTCTATATCAGCTGTTCCATTCTATTCAGAGAACATGTATGGAGTTGCTGAAAGCAATTGAACTATATCAAAAAAGGATTTTTTGTAAGTATGATGAAATATGGTAGTTAAAATATATTATGGAATCATTGAAAAGTGAAAAAGTAAAAATTAAAATGAGAAGCTACTAGCTTCATCCTATTGAAAAATAAAGATAACATTTCTTGTAGACAACTAAAGGCAAACTTGCTTATTTGCTTGAAGATCTCCTAGTTCATAGGTTTTGTATTTGATATTATGCAGTGATTGATAGCAATAATTGTGGGAATAAGTTTGGTTTTTAAGAGCTGTTTTTCATTTCTTGCTTAAATTCAGAAGTGTCTTATCTTAGAGATCCTAATTCCATTCTCATCTGGTTGAGGAGTTTTTTAATCAGGCTTGAGTATGAAAAATATTTGGTTTGTTACTAGTTTTGTAATTAAGTAGTCCATGCTGTTATAACGTAGTTGATAATACCAACTTGGCTGTAACAGGTTTACAGGAATTAGTGGCAATCAGAGAGAGGCAAGGATCTCATTTGAGAAGTTTCAAACAGCTGGTTGTGTTAAATGACCTCTAAATGTTCTCTGCAGTCACTATTGTTTGTTTCTCTGCTGCTGTGATTTCTGGCCTTGAAAAAAAAAATACAGCTTTGGAGACTATTTTCAATTTCTTTTCTTTGATTGTACATTAGCTGTATTTTTTCAAGTCCTTCTACTCCATTCAAAGAGAGTTGAAGATAATGTTTCAGGATCTGGAGGTAGTAGCATATTGAGTTCAAGAAGTTTTTAACAATAGCAAATGAAATCTCTGGCACAAAGATATGCATGCAGCATGTTCTACCAAGGTGTGTTATGAATCTGCACTGGATTTGAATGTCAACATTTGGAAAAATTAGGAGGACTTCAAGAGATCTTCTTTCATTATATTAGGCCATTTACCCTATTGATACTGGGAAGAAATTGGTTTTATGGGAGACTACCCCTTTGGAAGACTGATAGTTCACGCCATAATGAAATGTTTTTATAAGGGTGTGAGATCATGAAGACCCATGGTCCCAGCTTGAAAGTAGTAAAAAATTCAGTGTAAAAACACTTGTTTAAGTGTTTAAATTTCTTGTTTGAAAAATGATCAGTTAATTTGAAGTACTAGAATTTTCATAAGAAAATTAATTGATGTAGTCAAGTGTGAAAAATGGTGGGCAAGAGAAAAGCAAGTGAACAGGCTTTGGGTAGTATAACTCAGAATTAGCCTCACTGAAAGTCTACTACCAAAAATCAGCTGAGGCTGTCTATATGGAAAAAAAAGAATTAAAAAAACCAGCAACAAACAAAATTTTAAAAAAACCAACAACAACAAAATCAAAGAAAAAAAGGCCACAAAACAAAACAAACCCTCAAGTCTTAAAAGATAATCTAAGTTAGTTCTTTTGTTCAGGAAAGAAATAGCATGTTTCTTCTGTTGCCTTTCAGCACTGATGGAATTTTGTGATTGTTATCTCAAGTGAATCAGATCTTCTGCTTACTAAATGCAGGAATTCCATAAAATTATTTTTGCTACACTGGCTGGATTTAGAGTGAGTTAACCTATTTGATGTCAGGCCAGTTTTAAAGCTGCTAGGAACCTATTAAATAACTGATTTATTTTTTGTTAGTTCTGTCTCAGGAAGAAAATGAATTGGGCAAATTTCTTCGATCACAGGGTTCTCAGGACAAAACAAGAGCGGGAAAAATGATGCAAGCCACAGGAAAGGCCCTCTGCTTTTCTTCGCAGCAAAGGTACATGTGTCAGAATTACTGTCTTCTTATTTACAAAGGACATGGAATTGTGGTAGTTGATTCACCACGGGTATAATTCATTTTGCCAATTGACATGTGTGAGAAACCAAATGATAGAAAAGTTATTATTGACCAAACTTGTTGTACTGTTGGCAGTATTACTGGCTTGGTCTGTGTAGTCCCTCTCCTGCTTCTCACTCTGCTGAGAAATGCTACAGCAGGCTCATTGTGGAGGTATCTGTGTCTTGAGAGGACTGGGAAATGGGTAGGGCAATGCCTTTTTTCTGGGCCATAGAATCTTATACCTCAAGTAGATGGAGGGGAAAGAAAAAACCTGAGTACCATTTTCTGCTTTAACCGTACACCATGCAGTCTGCCAGAAGAAGATCCTAGATCACCACTGAGCTAATGGAGGTTGGATAGGAGCAAATAAAAGGTAATCCAGAGGGACACACATACACACAATCGCACGTTGCTACCCAGAGCCTTTGATGTCTCATTGACCCAAATATACCTCAAAGATTTAAAAAGTACCAGTGCCTGGTGACATTATGAGTATTAAGATGCTTTTTTTAACAGTATTTGAACTATGAAACTTTGAAATTCACTATCATTTGCAAATGAAAATTCTGTTCCATTACATTTCACGGGATTTTTGGGAGTTCTTAACTATAATACTGGTGATCTTTTCCAGCTTTAGCATAATGGTGCAGCTGTTTGGCTCAAAATAAAATGTCACTTAATACACAAAGAGTATTGAGAATTTTGTATGTTAATTCATATCTGGGCTAAAGTTGGGATGTTTAAAACACATGTAAGGCACCTGTGAGCAAAAGCACTAATGATTTGAGCAAAAGGACTGATAATTTGCTTCTTTATAAAACTTTAACTGTTTATAGAAATCCCAGTGTATGACATGTCTACATAAACTGAATTTTCATTTGAATGGCTGGAGTTTGTAGCATGAGGAAAAAAATGAGGAGTGGGGACAGATGGGGGGCAAGGAAGCCAAGAAGCTCACGTTTTATTATACTTGTTAATGCATTTTTAAGACACCATTTTAAATAAACTCAAAAAAATAAAACCAATTCTTTGTCTTCTCTTGAACTGTCCTTAAGCTCACATTGAAGTTGGGACTGTGCTTATTTATGTTGCATGCCAATATCTAGCTGAGTAGATCAAGATGACACAGTTTACTAGTTACTGGAGCTGAAATTGGAAATTCTCTTATGCCTGGGAAGACCCTAAGTAATTCATTAAACTAACTCCATACTGATGTAGAACTGATTGAACCTGTTCCATTGAGGTGGCTGCTGGCCACCGTGAGGAAAGCAGAAGCAAGACGAGGAAGCAAAGCAAAAGTTGGAGTAATCTTGTCTAGTTCTGAGTTCTCATTAGGTTTATTAGTGATGGCATAAAGAAGACAACAGTGTCCCCTGCTGCCTTTCCAAAGTGTATTGCTGGAAGGAACTTTAAAGAAGATGCCTAAATCCTTCCAAAAGATAAATGTCCTTCAAAGGAATTGTTCAGGTACATTAAAAAAAAAAGTGGGGATATGTTCAGGTGACTTGACATATGACTTCTTTATTTAGATGTACATTTGAAGATTAAAAAGCTAATGGAAGTGCTTCTTGTGAGGCTTAACATGACAATCCTGATACATCTGTGATATGTATCTCATAAGAAATTACCTCAGGTACATTTTTAGAGCTGTTAAATGCAGCTTTCAAAGAGGAATGTTAATAGCAGACATAGAAGCAGCTTGGCTAACTAAAAAATTTACACATATTAGAAAACGTCTTTTTCAAGTTGCATTTGTAAGTTAAAGGTCACTACTTGAACAGGCAAGTTGCAAACAGATTATTCATGCAAAATTAGCCCATTCATGTGTACCCCCAACGAAGCTGTAGAACCATCTGAACATACGCGAGCATTTAAGTGAACTATTTCGACTGTATATGTTTTTTTGATAGCTAGTATGGTGTCAGTAATTGTATTAATCCAACTTATTTAACATATTCCTCTCCTTCCTTTCTTTCCTTCATGTCTTCCCCCAGACTAGCACTGCGTGCTCCTTTGAGTAGATTATATCAAGATGTGGAGACTTTCAGATACAGGGCGATCTCAGACACGTGGCTGACAGTAAACCGAATGGAACAGTATCGGACTGAGTACAGAGGAGCTCTACTCTGGATGAAAGATGTGTCTCAGGAGCTGGATCCAGATCTTTATAAGCAGATGGAAAAGTTCAGGAAGGTATGAAGCTTCCTGTAGTTTCCTAGAAGGGGAAGCCTGGTGAATGACAATGAGGCATGGTTTTGATTCTTCCAAGGAAGGCATAATTCAGCAGCAGTGAGGATGCCATTTAACGTAACTAATCTTTTCCATGTGACAGAAGTTAAATTAATCTGATCTGGTATACAGTATCCTTCACGGAGTGGGCTATAAAGTTTCTTACAGTAGTAAGAAACAGCATTTTTCAGTAGTCTATTCAACTTCAGCTTAAATTTTCATAATTCAAAAATTATCTCTTTTCAAAGAAAGTTATCTAATTTTAAATGCTTAGATGTGATGCCTGAATGACTAATGAAAGAAGATGTATCTGCTGTCAACTGGAGAAGGGAAAGTTCCATTTTTCCAACTAAAGAGTGCAGAATAACAAAAATGCTATAGTATCT
Source organism: Urocolius indicus (assembly GCA_013401255.1). Taxonomy (NCBI): domain Eukaryota; kingdom Metazoa; phylum Chordata; class Aves; order Coliiformes; family Coliidae; genus Urocolius; species Urocolius indicus. The sequence goes on from WBNH01008612.1 coordinate 14,889, forward strand.
ACTGCTAGATTTGTGGATGCAGTTAAAGACTCAACATTTTCAAAGTTGACATTTTCTGGATTTTAAGGAGTTGCAAATTTGGAATTTGTTCTTAAATTCTTTGTGCAGTTCAGCATGATTCTTGAGCAACTGCTAAACAATAAAAGTGCTAAGAATGTACCCTCTATAAAGTGTCACTCAAATTTGCTGAAGTCTTCCACTCTTAAAGGGCTTCCAAAAATCACAAATCCTACCTAGGTGGTAGTCTGCAGTTTTGCTTCTAGGTGTGAGTATAAAATTTATTTGGACTGGTCCTGTCCCAGTCAGCTTGGGAATGCTCATGAGAACTTCACATTTGCTTAGTGAGATTCTAGAGCCTGTTTGTCAAAAGGCTACAGTTCACGGTTTGTTGTTTATACATCTTGACTGTTAGGAGGAGATAGGATCCTAGATATAACATGGTGGCTTGTGCTTTGAGTAAAGGCAGTAAAAAAATTTACAGAAATTGTGTCATACTTGAATGCAGAGGCCTAGTAATAAAAATTGTATCATATTGTACATGCATGTGTACATGTGGCTTAGAAAAGGTACAAAAGAGGAAACACTGGACAATGGCTTAAGCAGCCTGTGACTGAAAATGTTTGGAGATGAAAAGATATTTAATGTAAGGTTTTAAAGCATGAATAGGAATTAGAAATAAACCTTCCTAACAGGAGAGGACTGGCATGCATCTAGGCTATGGTATTTTTTGTAAAAAGTGGTGACAATAGCAATCAAGGAAGGGGTGGAACAAATGAAATTCCAGCTAGTCATCTAATCTTTATTTAATGTTTCAGTACAAGATATTCCTGTAAGTCTTGTGGCATCAGACATGTATTTTATTATGACTTGTGGGAAATGTTTATAATGGTAAGTTCTTGCAGGTAAAATAACTGGTATGGTCTTGGCCTCAGCCAGTTCCTTATGTATAATGTTTCATTTATTAGAAAAACACTTTAAAAATGGAATTTTAGGATGAATAAGGCAGTACTGGTAATGGTCATACAAAATTGATTTATAGCTTTGTTGCAAAACAAATGCTATGGAAGGCATAGATTATATAAATGGCAAAGTAATTAAAATTATGTATGCTTTGTACAGTGAGCTGCTATAGTTAAAAAGTTAGATGTGAAATTTCAGCCATTTTGGGTTGCTGTACTTCAAGGTCAGCAAAAATAAAATTTTATTTATTCTTTGTAAAGCCCTCACAAAATTTGTTAGTAAGAACGTGGAAATAGTGTTTTGAGGTATTTCTAGGTTTGAAATGAGTTATACTCTGATGTAGAAAAACAGAGAATGTAGATTCTGAAATTCTGTAGTGTTATCTCAAATAGTTTAAAAAAAAAAAAACAACAACTTGGAGAAGGTCTTTTGAAGCTTTCTTTATCTGGTTGTCTGTCAACCAAAAACCTTTCAGGTTGCAGTGTAATGTAGAGGACAAAAAGTTCTGTGTTTTGTAGCCAACAAATTAAAGAAACGCCCTAGGTATCCACTTCCCTACATATCCCAGCTGTGCAACAGGCATATCAAACTAGTCTTTGAAGATTTTAACACTTGCAGAAAGTTAAGTTTGTTTTTTTTTTCATACTGGAAAATAAAATAATTACAAAAATAAAATCCTCAAGCATTATGTACTTAAATAGCTGTTGCTGAACAAGACACAACAGTTTGGTTTTAGTGCTTTAGAAACATAGAAGGCAAACAAAACTAATGATGGATATTGACTGCAGTCCTAAATAATTAAAGGAGTTATTTTTATTGTCTTTTTGTCCTGTTCTTGCTTGCAGATCTTAATTATGCCATAGTGTGGCAGTGTAATGCTGGATTTTTGGGATTTGTTTTGGATATGTAGCAACAATTTAAGGAGTCGTGATAGTTTTGTGTTGACAAAGATATCATAATTACTCATGTAAGGTTTTGGGTTCTAAAATATATCATCACCAGAGAGAAATGCTTGGTCTGGAGCTGCATATCTAGAGATATAACAGCAAGTAGTGAAGCTGATCCTGTCAGAGCACTTGAAAGAAATTTTTCTTAAGTCTTCTAATTGTAAAAATCTTAAGTATTGCTTTAGTAAACATCTTTTTTATTTCAAGTAAACAGTGCTGGTTTAGTGATCTTTTACATTGGCAGTACTTATATCACTAGGTTATAGGACTGTTTTCAAGTATATAGCCTTTTATAATGTAATCCTAAATATATCATTATATATACAGCTATGGTGCTTGGTTTTGGAGACAAAAACTAAATCAATCCAGATGAGGTATTTGTACTTGCCCCCAGAATGGCTAAGGCTAAAAGATCAATAGTTGAGACAGTATTTTCAGAGCTGATAAAATCTCAGTTAAAACATTGGCATTTTTTTAGGTCTCTTTCAAAACAATGAGGTACTTGAAAGAGTTTTCTAATGCTGTTCTCAAGGCATCAGTCTAAATATGCAAGACACAGCAACACTACCTTTTTCAAAGTGCCTCTGAACACTGTGGAACAATTTTTTTACACTGTTGTTTGAAGATATCCATATGATTGTAGCTACTTAAGTCAAAACAAGGAAACAGATGAAGTCTTTACTTTTCCCTGCAGAGTTCTAGAAGTGCTGTGTAACTTCATTATTTTTTAGTTTGTGGTTGCTTTTTTTAATTTTCTGTTAATAACTTTTATGGACACGGCTGTTCTAGATATAGAGGTCTTCCATCCCAGGTTCAGCATTTAAAGTGTTGCTTGAAATAATCTAAACAGCATCTTGGCAATGCTTTGATACTTAAAATAATTTGAATGAGTTAATACCCCTTTACTAGATTCTCCACTGCTGATTAGGTTTTTAAGATTCTTAAATCCAGACTGTTTTATCTGTCTGACTGTAGCATGAGCTTTGCTATGATGTAAAAATACAGACCAAATTGCTGAAGTGCAGATAATCTCTCAGTGTCTTTCCTCCAGTTGTTAAAAAGTTAAATTTTGCAGGCATTTCCTGAGAAGGAACATGCCCATATGCAAAGTGGTAGGCTATGATACCAGGAAACAGCCTCTCATGTGCAGCCTACAGGAACAGAGAGAGACTCTTCTGTTCCATTTCACTTAACTAACTGTATAAGCATCTCAGATGCTTATACAGTGCAATACACACTTCCTTTTCAAACATCACAAAGCCATCATAACAAGTAAAATATGAGAGCTGAAAAGAATTATTGTGCTAACCTGTAGTCTAACTGTAAGAAAAATTCCATCTGTGACATGGCAGGATATATATCATATTGCACTGATACAGCAAATTAATCCTTTCTATATTTGTTTTTCAATTCTACCATTCTTCTACTCCTCTGCTTCCCCCCCATTCTGATTCTTGAACCAAAGCTGGAGTATCTTTGTAAATACCTAGTGGCCATGCTTGAGGTCCCTGAGACAGGCTGCACTGCATCAGTGTGCTCAAAACTGGGTACCTGGCTGTTTCTGCCTGTTGTCTGTGTCTGTTTTGCCAAAGCTGCTTTCCTAGGAGCTCTGCTTTTGTGTGAACTAAATGAAGTTCAGATGGAACAAAGAATAGGCTGAAGCTGTTTAAGGGTAATGCATGCAAGAGTGATGCATGGGCTGGTTCCAGCAGAACTTTGTAAATGCTGTGAGACTGATCTGCTTGGTATATAGTGCAAGTCCTGTATCTATGTCTATGGTACTGAATATGATATTGTCTATGGTATCTGAATTTGTAAAACAGTATGTATTAGGTAGGATACTGTTGCGTCGGAGGGAAGACATGGGCACTCAATATGAGTGATCAATGAGCTTCATTTATTAATCACACTTACCCAATACTTATACTATAGTTAATTAACTCATACATAGTGCAAAGCTGAGCTCCTAATTGGTGCATGTACAAAGGATCAGTCCCTCTCACTTTTCCCAGGCCTTTCTCACTGCAAGCATCCTGTTATCGTATAATTGCAACAGTCAAAGACAGTGTGTCCTTGCTACTCCAGCAACTACACCAGCTGTGTGCGATGTTAAACACACTCTTCCTCAGTCAGCTGCAAAACATCTAGGTGCTTTTTCTCATGCAGCCATTCTTCCACGGGATACTATATGGAAAAAAGAGTTAGGTTTTGATCAAAATATTTGCAATGGGGTCTGTGATGGGAATCAGTAACATGGTTTGTCTTGGGAACTCCTTCTGGAAGATTAAAAAGGCTCCACCTCACAGTCCAGAGCCCTGAAACTACTTCAGTGGTGTCAAGAAAGTGGGATAGATCTTACCACAAAAAAAAAAAAATCCAGATATTCCCCAAAAGATCATAAATGATTACAGAACCTTTAATGCCTAGCTGTTACTTCACATGCAGCTGTTGAGAAACTTGTAAGCTTGCAGCTGAGTCATTGACACACTGTTTATCTGAAATTCTTCCTAGTTATAGCACTCTATATACTTGAAACAAAATTAATGCATTTAAATGGCATTTGAAAGATAAATCTGCTGAGAGAAAAAAAAGCAGTGAGAAAAAGGAAAGTTCAACAAGAATTCATAATGACATAACAATAGCTTAAACTGTTGTTTTTATAAATGTACTCATGTAGGGTGTGACTGATCTATCAAAGTTCTCAGTTAAATACAAGAAACAAAAGAGCTTGTGTGGATAGCTGCAGAGTAATGAAGATTCTAAATAAATCCATTTATTAAATGGTAAGAAGGGAAGTGCTGAAGTGTACATTTGTTGTAAAGAACTCAGCAAGTATGGATAAGATCCATCAGAAACAGCCTTACAGGGCAGGCTCAGGACCTACGTCTCTGTTCCCCTGCTTTCCCCTTGCCTACTAGCATTGCCTAGTATGTGTGCATTTTGACCTGTGTGTGGATGAACAGGCTGTACTATGTTACAGCATCATCTGCTACTCACCTGTCCATTAACATCAGCAGCAAACAGCCTTACAGACCCAAAGGCCTTGTGGAAATGTGCTGGAGGATTTTTTTTACTTATTATTATTTATTCTCTGTTATCTTTGAAAACTCTAGGAAAGATGAGAAAATGCAAAAGTTTAGACAAGGAGAAAAAACAAATATGGTGCTAATCTTTGAAATAAGAATGGACTTGGCAGTTGCCTTCCTTGTAAATTCAATTTGAGTTCCTGATAAAAAAATGGAAAGAAAAGGAGATCTGTTGGCATTTAGAGGTTTTAAGTTTGTTAACTTAAGAGTAGGTAAATAACTCAGGTTTATAAATATCATTAGAGATTTGATTTTCTTTTGGATTTTTATTCAAATTTTTAAATTAATACAAAAAAAAAATTGCAAATCTGGATTGTTGCAGTTCCTTATGAGTGATTACTGGAAAAATTGATTTCACTTGTGCTAGAAAAATAAGAGCTCTCAAGGCTGAAAGATGAGAATATTAGCTATAGGGCACTAAAGAAAGTTTTAGGGGATAATAGAATATAAAGATGGAAAATACCTTAAAGATTAACTAAACATTTTACCTGACAGGAAAAATTTGTGCATTTGTAATATATTTTCCAAGTGTTTTTCTACATCTGATAAATACAATTTGGTTGGAAATTTTGTGGCTATTGATGATTTTTCTAGTTAAATGATTACAAAATCAAGCAAAAGAAAATGTGCTAATTTTCATTACATCTGCAGACAATATTGAACTGGAAGGTCTTTTGATTTGCAAGCAGAAAAGTGTACCAGAGTCTTAAAGAAAAGTGTCTTTGACTGTTACAGTCACACTGGTGTAATCCGTAGACTCTCAGCTGCCGTAATTACAAACAGCAGCTTAAGTGATTGATGGTTAGAATCAGCTATGGTAGTCACTGTTTACTATCTTGGGTTTCTAAAATCTTTTTTTTTTTAAATATAGAGAGCAGCTGCCTCTTTCTTTTTAGGTGATACTGCCATATTAAATTCCAAGGTTAACTTCATCTGGAAAACTTAAAGTGAATTTACCTTTAGGTGACAAAAATGTAGGCCTTTGCACATAAGAAACCAGATGATGCTTCTTATGCTCTGGAAAAGTCAGAAAGATCTGAGTAGTTTTAGTAGACCGCATATTAGATAAGAGATGTATGGCACTACAGTGTGGAAAAAAAAACACTGGCTTTCAAAATACCTATTAGTTATGAGATAGTCAAATCTATTATTTTGATAGTCCATCTTTATCACTCTTGGTTCAAAATCTTCTTTGAAAAATAAAAGCCTGACTCAATCTGTTTGCTGATTTGTATTGCTGCTGCTCATTAGATGAATAGATGAGGTTCCGGGAGATACAGTAATACTGCAAGATAGCTGCATACTCTAAAATTAGTAAGATAGTGTCACACTGCACTCTGAGATCTACATCTTACTGTAGCAATGTGATGGCAGAGATATAGAGGTAACAGCATGCTGGTACAGTATGAGGATAAGCAACATCTACAGATACCATTTGTTGTGATATGTGTGTGCCATCATGTGTGTCGATGTTTCGTTTCATTCTGGTAGGGAACAACAGTAAGAATATTATTTTGAAGTGGTTTTTTAACATGAAAGTATATAGTGTTGGAAATGGTAAATTTAATTATTTAGTTAGAAATTATAATAGTGAAAAAGAAAAACATAGAAATATACTTCTTATACAAAATTGTAATTTTTGCTTTGTCATTATTGTCTCTCCATGTAAAAACAGATGGAGTTTCAGTGCAGTTCTCTGTGTGCTTTCTGCTATAACCTTTTTTTCCAGGTTCTTCAACGACAAATTCAGAAACATTAAGGGGAGATACCCAAACATTCCAAGGTACTTTATGTGCAAAATGCTCAAGGCATTTTAAGGCAGTTGTGAAAGACATGCCTATTTTGAAAACGTGGGCTTAAGTAAAAATGTTCTTCACAGTGTAAGCATTTTGTAGTCTTCTAACCTTAGATTACCATTTCAAGTACCATTTTTAAGAATCAAGGTAGACAATAGATAAAATCAATGATTTGCTGAAGCCATTTAATGCATATTAAATATCACTAATAATTGTTACTGTGTTAAAAGCAAAGTAACAATGTGTGATAGAGATGTCATTTTAAAAGCTAACAATGTGTGATAGAGATGTTATTTTAAAAGCATAAGAGTATGCCACTTAAAAATAGAAACAGGCTTCTTAGAAGAGATTATATCATCTTAAGTGGTATTGCTTGTTGCTTCCAGAGACTGCTGCTTGCCCTTGAGAGGCGATCTGTCATCTGTTCAGTTATTTTTAAGAGTCTGAGGTAAGACTCAGCAAAATGGCTGTAAAATACATTAAAATGAAGTGCTAGTCCACTGATAAAATATAAATTGTAGCGAACTTGTCTCTTGTAACCTAGCTGAAATTTAAAAAAGGTTTAATTGCACATTTTCAGACTTTAAAGACTTCCAAGAAAAGGCAGGCAGACACATCCTAAAAGTTTCTGTTCACATAAGTAGCAGATGTAGTATAGTTTCAACAGAGTACAGCAAATATGGATTTTTAAAAGTCAGTTATTTAAATCAGTAATAATGTTAAGTCCAACTTAAATGTATAAATTCTTAGCCTCAATTTGAAGAAAGTTGCTCTGAAACATGATGTGGCAAAAATTAAGCTCCAAGAATTTTCTCATGTCTAATAATTAAAGAAATGTGTAAGCATTAAATGTAATATTGAAAATTTCTTTTTAAAAGAACGGAACAACTGAACATTGTTTGTGCCTAATTATTCTGATGTGGTTTGGTCTTTAAGTCAGAAAAAAAAGGTGATTGCCTAGACAATTTCTGTTGCTCACATGAGAACTCTAACTCTGCAAACTGGTCTGTGTGGGCAAAGCCCCTAACCCATGTGGATCATTATGTGAATTTAGAACCTAAATGAAGTGTAAAAATGTAAACAGGATAGGTTGTGAAAGGAAAAATGAGTTTTGAAAAATTCCCTCAGCCTGAACAACCTGAAAATGCTAGGAGGGTAGCTAAAGAAATATTTTTTAAAAATAAATGGATTACAGATGTGACCAAAATGAGATAATTCTGCAGGAGAGAATAATAAACAGGAAGGGGAATACAGCTGTTGGGGAAAACATTGTTTACACAAGAGAACCAAGTTTTGCTATGGTTGCCCCTGCCCAGGAATTCTTCTTATACTTCCCTAAAATGCCTGGGCACCTCCATAATGTAGTCCATCTGCTTCATAAGCTCTTTGCCCTTGTTATATGCTACATAGTCTCTGAATTATTACAAAGATGCTATGTTTTTTCTCTTTCACGTAATGAAACCAAATTGAAGATAGGATTGAAAAAAAGCCAACAAACCAAAAGATACTGTTCTAACCTGAAAAATGGCTAATATGCCATTTCATCTCTGTTGCAGGGATAATCTGCCTGAATCCTACTTAGACTTTAGATGTTGTTTCTTCTATAGTAATAAAGAAGAGACTATAATAATAATGAAGAGACTACAGAAAGATTTGTGTGGAGGAGTTCTTTTATAAGTAAAGTCTTTCTGAATTTGTGTCCGGACAAAATACAATGTAATTGTTTTGAGGGAAACTGTGCATACTTATTCATGTATGAAATACCACCCAGGAATAGCAGTAACAACACATGGGATTATGTACAATAGACGTTGTGTTACAAATGAATCATGATTATTAGTGGGTGCTATTTCATATTCTGTGCTGAAAAAGGTTAAATAGATAACAAAATGCAAAAACTCAACTTACAGGACTTCTACTCTTGCATTAGCACTGTAGACAGGGTGGCTTTGCACTCAGTGACAGCATTTGGGGAGTAAATATTAAAGGCAATTCGGTTGTCATGGTGATCTTCTTAAAGGTATCTTTCTCAGAGTGTTGGTGTCACATCCAGCTAGGATTTGCAGCATATTTGTCAATGGCATTCCCTAGCATATTGTACATCTGCCCATCCCACTGCCCATTGCAAAGGCTGCAGCTGAAGTTCAGCTTTTCAAATCCCTTTCCCTAATTTCAGCTCTCCCCATCTGCATACTGAGAAGTATGACCCAGAGCCAAGTAACAGTCTTGCTGAGGCCCTGAAGAATTAAATTTTAATGCAAAGAAATTAAAAATATAAATTATGTTTTCTAACCATGAGGACACTGCATTTTAAATAAGTCCTGTAGAATATCTTCACTAAATGAGATAAATGGAACTGTGTAATTACTAAATGAATAAAATCATGGGCATAGTACAGAGATTAGTTTTATGCTATTTTACAACTTTCTTTATGCCATTCCTTGCCTTTCAGTGATCAAAGGTAGTAATTAACTGTGTCCATTTCCTGCAGAGGCTGCCTACCTGCACCCACTTTGCCAACACCCCCACACACACACCATGTGCGTCAACCATCTTTTTCTTTCAAATTATCTAATATGATTAACACGATTGAGTTATAATAAACTCAGATGAAATCTCAGCACTTTAAACTCTAAAGTCCAGATTACTTCTTGTTTAGAGCTGGATATGATCTTTCAGACCTGAAAGCTTATTTCTTTGTTTTTGCCATTTACTTTGGTCAGCCTACTTCTTGCTACAAATCTTTACAATCATTTTTGGCAACTCATGGGCTGTGACTCTTCATTTCCAGATTACATAAAGTTATTTGCATCAGTGCAAAGAACTGTTGGGTTTTATCAACTCCCTCCTAGTCATCTAGGGAGACATTCTAAGTTAACAAGACCAAATTCTTCCCTAAAGAGGATATGTGCATGAAAGTGTGCACCCGTTTGCACTTTAGAATAGTATATGTCCAAGCACCCTCTTGTGGTAATTACAACTGCAGACTGACACGTGAGTGCTTACTGCTAGAACTACTTTTGGGGTTCATAATGTAGAAGTCTATCCCCAAACTCCAAAGTAATGCTATTTAGATGGATGTCATTCTGTATGCAGTTTAAGAGTTTCCTGATCACATGAGTAGAAAAATCATTGGTAATTATTTTCTTTGTGTGTCCGTTCTTCAAGGTCTCTATTAGTGTCAAAACATTTCCTTTCAGCCTAATAAAGCACACATCCTAGCTTTTACTAATACTGAAACCCATTACCCACTGTTGTGGTTTGGCCCAGGTAGCACAGCAGCACCACGACAGTCTCTCGTTCGGTGCACCCATTCACCCCCACCCTCGTTAGGATGGTGGAGGCCCCAACGAAATGGGAGTAAAAAGATAAGCAAGGTTGTTGTGGATTAAGACAAGGACAGGGAGGGCTCACTGCCAATTACGGTTCCAGGCAAAACAAACTCCAGTACTCGACTTAGAGAGGAAAGTAGGAAAGTTTATTCTACGAGAAA
>WBNH01008612.1:29729-40471 GCA_013401255.1 Urocolius indicus
TCAAATTCCCGTCCCTAAGTAGTGATGGCGGAGGCGCCAGATTGGCCCAGCCGGGCCAGGGGGTGGGTCTGAACCCAGGAGTCAGTGGAGAGTTCAAAGAACTTTTACCGGGTCTTCACTGCCACTGCCATGAGTGCTAAAAAATTTGGAGGGAAATGTGGCATAAATGTGACAGAGCAAAATTTTTATTCTACTAAATAAAATCCACAAAAAAAGTTATGGTGCATGTCCACAACTTGGGTCTTTGGTAAATATGGTATTTTTACAGTTTCTTTTAGAAAAAAAATCCTTGATTGGGATTTTAAAATAGCAGTAGTTAACTCAGTGTACCTAACATCTTTGCTTACCTTATATTTTTTTATTGCTGTTAAAAAAAAATATATAGTAGCAATGTTCATTAAGCACTTTGCTCTTTAACATGACATTCTCTTTGACCCATGGCCATAGACAGGGATTTCAAACCAGGAAGAAAAAGACATCTGACCTAAAGTACTGTGAGGATAGAGCACGGCCAGAAATTAAGACCAAAATTCTATAGACAGGAGGGGGTCTGTGGTCAAAGAAGAGAACACTTATTGGTAGTGGTAGTTTATCTGGGATATATTTGTATCCCAAGCACAATGCCCGCCTCTCCAGTGGCTGGAGATGCAAACAAAATTGAAGTATATGTTTGGACTTCTATGTTAGGAGTATGTTTAATTATTTTCTCCTCCCAGGCAGCAAATTGCTAATTACAGCTCTGCAACTACATTTGCAAGGTTTGTGCTACAGTTTTTGAGAAGAGCTTCTGTAACCATGTAGCTTAACTGCCAGCCAGTGTTGGGAGTCTCTTGATACAGATCATAGTCCACATCTCTGGCTTTTAAAACTAGAAAGGAGGAGTATCAGAAAGTGTAAGATGTAACATGAGGACTAGGGGAAATGACTTAAGATAAAACGTTTTTTAAGTCAGTCTGTCTCGTTTTACAAAAAGAACACGAAGATTTGGCTTGTCCACCTTATGTAACTTACCTTATGTAAGTTGCTGAGGCTCTTCAGTACACTCATCAGGACTTTATCAGCAATCGTGGCTTGGAAGCTTATGCTAGATGAATCCAAATGGTAAATAAGGCACATATTAAGGTTATTATTAGCAATAAAGAATTTTTTTTTAGATGCTACTTATGTTAGGATTTATCAAACCTAACTTCAGACATCTGCTGTGTAGATGTCAGCACTTAATCAACAAGAACTCTCTTTGTAGTCCAAGGGAGAGAAAAGTGCTCTTTTAGGGTGATGTGGACCAATCTCAAGTCTCAGTAACTATTTCTGTTGGTCAGAACATGTGAGCTAGGCAGACCTAGCATGTCTTTCTGGAAGACGTGCCTTAGAGTAAGTGCAGGAGTAATATTTTGTTATGTTCATCTACTGATTTATTCTGGCCTTAAACTCTCTAGCCAAATACATGGCAACTGTTTAGGAACACTTTTCTAGAAAACCTGCAGAGCTTCCCAAAGCTGGATCAGGAGATAGGAATCCTGCTGTTCACAGGAACAAATTCTGACAAACACTGATCCAAAATAGTGACTACCACTGTGAAGATTACTATGAGGAGTTATAATGACTCTCCTCAAAGAACTGCTAAAATGGGCCATATCCTATTAGGATGTGTTGAAAATTACAGAAAATCACGCATGGAGAAAATATGGGATCTTTTTTGGTGCTTCCTGTAGTTTAAGACTTAGTTACCCACAGATACCTGAATGTTTCTAAGAAAGTGTTTTTAATATACTGAAAAAGTGTATTAAGTACAAAATTGATTTATTTAAAATATGGCATTTTAAAAAAATAGTATAACTAAAACTAATGATGTCCCATATATTATTTAAACTGTGAAAATTTAATCCAACACAAATATACTAAGCTTTCCCTGTTACATGATTATGTCGTTGTTCTAGATGGATAACATTTTAAAAGTTGTAATTGCTAATAGATTTAAAGCACAAAATATTATTATCAAACCTTAAAAGATTTTTCTGGTTGCTTTGTCCCATTCTGGGAGATGAGGCAGTAATGATAAATATATATGCATGTATTTATATGTAGTTGCATGTATTTGTATATTGCTAAACTCCTCCAATATAATTTCATTAAAAGCTCCTATTTTTTTTTTCCAAATTGTAATTTATTTAGTGCCTCAGGGCAGCAGGGCATGTTAGAGGCAGAAATAAGAGCTATTCAGAGTATGATCACCTTCCTGTTAAAAAAATAATTAACCCCCAGGTTGTTCTATAGCGTAATACAGCATCACAGGCACAGATGGGAACAGAACACAAAAAACACTCTTTTATTTCTATTAATTTCATGGAGTTGAGAAATTCTGTTGTGTTATCAGTTGCATGCCACACACTTATTTGGAGCTATGTGTTGTATCAAAGCTATCATGTGTTGGTATAAAGTGTCCTTGTGAAATTTAGTTCTGTCATATAATCCTTTGCTTACCTGGTACACAAATAGTGGCCTTTGGAGCAGGACAGAACAAAAAAGGAGAGAGGAGTTTAATGTCCTACAGCCTTACTCACTAGAAATCACAAAAGCAGCCCAATACAAAACTCAATATTTTATGTAAAAGAGTTCAATTTTATCTTTGCACCAATCAGGATATTATTATAATTTTGTTATAAATAATTTTAAGCAGAAAAAATGAAATCCCCCAAGCTCTTCAAACTCCAGATTCTCAGATCAGGAGTATGACTGAAGGCTGAAATTCACTTGAACATATTACATCCAGACAACCAGTGGCAACTCTAATGTTTTTAAGCTGGTTGATGTTGCAGTAGAAAAGCTTGTAGTAGAACTGTGTTTGTGTGCACATGCACGTGTGTAGATCACAGTGGAAGAGAACTGTACCACACAAGTGATGGAACAGTGCAGGCTATTCATGGTCATGTGTAGAAGTTCAGGATCTACAGTTGTTTTGTTTTGCAAAGCTGAACAAGTGACTGCTATAATGTTCTGGTGGAGTATACTCCAGCTGTCCTGGGGGCAAGAATCACCCCTTTAGATAACCAATAAGGGCTTGTTTAACAAGTACAGTCCTAGTTTAAGACCCTTGTCCTTCAAACACCTGGGCTTATGCTTACATACTCCATAATTTCAGGGCAGACCTGTAATTTATTCACTGCTTTTTGACATGGAGTACATGGGACCCAGTCTCATTGAAACCTTCAGGGACTCCTGTAGTAGAAATGTTGAATAATAATAGCAGTGCTGTTGAAATCAAAGAGAATAGTCACATATTCAAATGAAAATGTGAATTCTCATCAGAGGCTATTGTTCTTCTGTGTGAATTAAAACTATTACAGCTGTTACTTGTATGCCATTCTGCTTGCAGAGGTAGATGGAAAATCCTAGTTTTGACTAAACTTTTTTTTTTAAACTAAAAACAATTCTATCATGTGAATTCAAGTAGAGTAGGATTGTAAAAAATATCTAAAATTTAGCAGGTTTGGGAGATGTTTGCAGGATTTGAGAGAACAACTTTTCTGTTAAAATATGATCTTTTACAAGTTCTTTTCTCTAATCACTAAGTCATAGTATAAGGAGAGCAAAATATGTGTTAAAATCATGGAGATTGCATTGTTCTGACTAGAAACAAAGATGTAATTAAAGGAAAAAACCCTTTTAACCAGTGCGAGGTGACTCTATGACTGCTGTTTGTAGAAAATTGATGTTTCAGATTGAGTTGTTTGGCAGAGAAACATGATTTTCTTGGTCTCACTAAAAACAATGAAATCTATATTCTGTTATGGAGTGGTATAGCATTGCTTCTGCTTTCTTTTTGGTGGTGGTTTGGGGTGTTCTCTTTGTTTGGTTGGTTTTCTTTTTTTTCTTTCTTATGCTTTAGCACTCTTCTTCTGTTGCATGTATTCAGTTCCAGGACTTTCATGAACATGTTGCAGCCTCCAGTAAGGAATATGAACAGGTGACTTAAATGCTTCAATTAAATCTAAAATTTGTGGGTAATTGTGCCAGATAATTTGCTAGAATATAGTTGCAATTATTTGAGTAGGTATTTAGTTCATTGGATTATGTTGGATATTTCTGTGTTCCAGTTGAATGCTTAGGGTTTTTCTCACTATGAATGTTTCAGTCACTAGAAAAATGGTCTTTGGTGACTGGAAATTCTTTGTGCTGTATTGTAGATGGTTCTAGACTTGCCTTGATCGAGTCTGTATGTAGTGAGAGTTTTCAGCACTTTAGAATACCAGAAAGTTGTGCCAGATTGCCTTCCAGAGTCTTGCTCTCTTAAAAGGCAACTCGCCTAATACACCTTTAATTCAGCTTTCACTTGTCTAATGTCTTTCTGTGTGATTTTGCTAATAGATTTAAACCAGCTTGAAAAAGGACATGTATATTTTTGACAGCCATTTCTAAGTGTTATTTGCTTATACTGCTGTAGTGACTGAGAATCTGAATCAGAGGTGCAGCTCCACTCTTAATAGTCATGCACAGGAACACAAGAAAAAGGCAATCTGTATGGCAGGTGTACCTGCATTTTTTTTTCTTCTCCTTATGGAGACATAACTTCTCCTTCAACTGTAGCAGAAAGACAGACAGTGCTTTTGTTGCTTTCCAGAGTGAGACAGGTAGACATGCAATGGTAATGAAGTCCTTTATATGAATTGCAGTATGACTGTAAATGTGCTTAATCAAGGTTAATAAGACAGGATGCATGGGGATACATGCCCAAGTGCAGATGATCATCATTAAGACCAAACAACAAATTTAAGAAATATAATATTGGAACTTGTTAGGCATTTTACATTATCTAAATTCCTATCTCAAGAATAATTTCATTTCTTGAACAAATCTGATGAACATTGGCCCTTTTTCAGACCTAAGAGATATTATTTGAATTTATGATACTATCCAAGTAGTTTTCCTTTCCTTAGATAGATGTTTTTCACTTTATAAATCTCATCTCCTAAAATTAATTTGTATCAATGTTTCTCATCAGGTCATAAATGAAGATTTTTAATAACCAGGGCTGAAGCATACAAATGGAAGTATGCTACCTCTTCTTTAACCATTATTCTCGTATGTTATTCCTACAGATTGGTGGAACACAGATTAATGAATGTGGCAAATAATATTCCAACCCAAGGGAGCAGTTGAGTCAAAGTGTAATCTCCATAATGTAGAACATACCAAAGCACACTGAAACCAGGTTTAGTGCTGTGTGAGATGCTGGAAGTCGTTAGGTTGCACATGGCATTATTTTGTATAAAACATTGTAATTTCTGCTCTCTGGGTATTTATTATAATCAATCTTGAAGGTTTTTTTTAATTTTTTTTAAAATCAGTAACTGCTTATATATGCTCATGTAAAAGTGTAGTAGATGCTCCTTGTTATAACAGCACACAAGCTCTGAAGTTATTACAGTTTTGTGGGAACTGGGAAGGTAGTTCCTTACGTTTTCTGTGCTATAGGCAGAAATACTGTAAAATATGCTATACACTAAATACTTTGTCCTGAAACTACAGCATACTTCAGTTTGCATTTAATTTTCATATAGTCTTTACAACAATCAAGTATGCCAGAAGATGCTGGACTTATTTAATGCAGAGATTTGTTCTCATTCCATATGCTGGTAGAGTTTATCCAGAGCCCTCAACAGGAAGGTTTGCTGTATTCCAAGCATTTTTTCTTCTTGATTTACTTATCCCCCTCCTTCCAGCCTTACACACACTGTGTATGCTTTTCACATTAAATGAGAGGTTGGATGACAAATTAGACTGGAAGCATCTGTTTCTGCTTCTATGCCGGAGATGGTGAGACAAAAATATACTGTATATAAAGTCTGTTAGTGCATTTATCCAACATAAGTTCATTTTTGAAGATGATGCTTCACTGGCTGAATTGTCCCTGAAATTGAGCTACTACTGAAAATAAATTTTATGGTTTATGGTAGACTAAAAGTAATTACACAGATATACTGTAGAGAACATAAAGATTCCTTGAAAATACATTGGAAATCTGTATTTTATTATTGAACATACTGAATAGGGATTTTTAACTGGGTCTGAGCATTTATCTTTTTTATATATATTAGCACTTGTGAATATTTGGATTTTTCTGTTGGAATAGATATTTAGGAACCTGCATTAGCAAATATTTGCCCTGAGCATCAAGCATTCCAGAATCTGACTTACAAGCCTTCAGGATTTAACATTTATTTATTTACTTATTTATTTTAGTCTTTTGAAATTATTTCAGTCTGTCATCTTATAGTTTATAAAACTATTCATTTAATAAGGTATTGCTTTCCAAATTTATGTTTTCTTATTTGCTCTCTTTAAAAAATTCTATTCCATAAATGTAGTACTTAGATATTTGCATTTGGAGTTAAAAGCAGGTTGTTCTCAGCTGCACCTTAGAAAATGCAAAAGATGAAGAGTAATAATATTTTGTAGGTAGTACCATAAGATTTTCTTGTACAGCATAAACCTCAGCACCTGCAGTTTCAGGTGCTTAATAGGTCTTTCATTGTAAAATGTCCACGTTACATTTGAATTAGGGCAGTTCTTTTGCAGTCAGTAGAATCTGGACACTTTTCAGACCAAGATTTTGAAGAAGATTTTGCAAGACTGAGACGACAATGAGGTCCTGTTTCTCATGTCTTAGAGACATGAAGATTAATATGTATTACATAGCTTTCCCTTGAGCAGAAAACCAAAGATTCGTTCTGATAACTTGTGTGGTATTAAATAGATCATGCTTTGCATGCGCCAAGTGTTTATACTTAATTCCTGAAGCCAGAAGTAATCTTCAAAAAATGTTTATCACTAATCTGAATTGCATTTATTGACACATATTAAAGGCAGAAGTCATCCTGATGGTAGTATGCAATATTATTTCTTGGCTGTCCTGCACTGCTGCTACAAAATGGAGAGTACTTTTGCTCAATAAACTCTATGTATATTAAAAAACTTTAAAGCATCCTTAATTTAATAGTTCTCCTGGTGTCATGTCTTCCCTAGTTGGCAAGAGAAATGTTTGGCATTTGATAACACAGCATAATGTATTCTGAATCACCTGGATGAGCATGTCAAACACACGAGTTTGTATTTGACATTATGCAGTGGATCATCTTTATGAATGCTGTAGCTTTTAAAAGACTAAAACTAATTACATGTTCAGTTAAGTGCTGACATTGTTTCTTGCTAAATGTCCCTGAAGACTGTCTGTAGGAAGAGTACAACTCAAACTTTACAGTTTTATGGGTTCTTTTTTTCCTTTTGAGCAGTTGGAGACATGAGGTAGACCCAAATCACAGTCTGTTGTGTGAAGTCTTTGCATGGACTTGGAGCTCTAGATATTAATAATTACATTAGTAGCATCGGAAAATACACTATTTAACAGTGTATTTATGTTCCACAGAGCTAAAATTCTTTGCTTTCTTGGACTGCAAAGCAACAACTGTACTTACTGCATTTTCACCACTGATATGGTATACTGAATAGGAAAGCGATTCTGATCTATCTGCAGCACTGTAAAATGTAGTCTTATATATGATGTGTTTGGACTGACATAATTTTAATTTCTCTAGATTTTCATGGATGTAACTGATATCAGAATTTAGTCTCAAGTCTTACTAGGTTTTTCAAAGCCTTATAACATACCTTACCTAAAAACCTTCCTGTTGTAGCAATTATTGCTGACTAAAGATGTAGGTAATCTCATGTTTGAATTTCAGTTAGAAGTTCCTTTTTGCACAGAGTCACAATTTTCTTCACAATTCTCCTTTTTAGACTGAAGTTGTAAATCCATGGTCTCAATCACTCACAGCTGAGACAAATACTGGATTTGAGGACGTAAGGCAGGACAAAGGTATTTTATCCAGGACTGGATAAAGCTTCCACACTCCTTCTGCCACTGCTCCCATTCTCCTCATTTTCTGCTTAATTTTGGAGGCCCATAAGGGCTGTACCCACCTACTGATCTGAGTAGACAATTGTGTGTGGGATGAGACACCTGGTATGGATAGCATGGTGCCTTACATGGGCTTCCACCAAGAACAGAGCAAAAAAAGTAATGTAGAGACTGTTGAGGAACCCCAACTAAGAGGCAACCTAGGCTCAGGCCAGTGTAGTTCCAACTTGGTAAGCCTCTCACAAAATACTGTATTTTTGTAGGGAAATACCTTGGCAGAAGCTGCTCCTTTTATATCACAGCTTAGCATTTGTCATGCTTACCAAAGGAGTGAAATATCTGGGAGCAATTTCCGCCTTCTTGAGGGAATTCAAATCATTCTCCACTTCACCAAAACATCTCCTAACCACCCAAGACCTCTTCCAGCTCTGGACATCCCTCTTAGGTTTGAAACCCAAATATGCAAAAACAATAAAGCAAGTCATCAGTAAGATGTGGTAGTTAGAGCACTGGATCAGGTCAGAAGTTCGAGGTGTAGTTTTATTACTGAAAGTCAAGATTTGCTCATTAATTGCTTGGTGTAATATGTGAAGTTATCCTAGAAGACTTCCTATTCTAGATGAATGCACTAACCACAAAGCTATTTTATAAAGATGGAGCATCACTGCTGTTTCTTTATGATTAAAGCAAAAAAAAAAAAAAAAAAGTTTTCTTTTTCTCTGGGCATCATCTTTTTCTGCAATCAAAATCTCACCTGTGAGATGGTGCATTTATCAGAAATTTTGAATTATGGTCATTTCTTCCTTATGAATGTATCAGGCCTAAGATTTGTACAACCCTATTATATTACTTATGCAGAGCTGATCTGACCAGTGAAAAATAGTTGGCATGTATACAGCAACCTAAGTCTCACAATTTGTGTGAGTAGGTGATCAGACCTCTTGCTGTTTTTCTGCCTGGTTGAAAGTCTCATATATTTTAAGTGAGTTTGGGAAAATAAGGTTAGAAATATGGCAAACCTAACATTTCAGATGTCATTATGAGGTGTGTATTTGTCCTTACTGTACAAGGAGCACTGGCACTTGCTGCAAGTTTCTGTATTCACTTTTAAAGATCAGAGCATATAAGTTTGTCAAATCTTGTTTGATTGGGTTTGCATATTCTGAAAAATAATCAGCTAACTCTATTAGGCCAATAAAGGAAAGTGTCTTTAATTTGCTTTCAGTAGGGGTTTTTCCACAATGAATGGGTTTTTGGGGGGGAAACGTTTTATTATAACTGTGAAAGTTATGGGAAGATCGTCATGTTTTGTGGTTTGATTGTTTCACATTTCCTTGGAAGAAAACTAAATTTTGTATACAAATTTTGTTATAAACAAATGTGGATTGTTAGAGTAGTAGGTTAGTATACAAAGCTGTCATAAAAGTGGAGATACTGGATACAAAATGCCTATATCAGCTTTCCACCATGATACCCGATAGTGAGAATACCCGTTGTTCTTGTCAAAGATGTGCGGCTTGTGTGACAGAGTGTCTTGTATGTAGTGGCAGAAGAATAATGTGAAAATAATTTGAAAAACTAAAACCTTTTGAAACTAAAATGGTTTGCTTCTAAGAAATGAGGGCTTTGTTTTGTTAATAGCAATAAACAGGAAAATAACTCATTTTTAGAAGGAAAACTTTAATGAGCAAAATTTTTGTAGCAGTTCAAAGTTATTGAAGTGCTGTATTGTCAACAGGAGTTGCAGATCGAAGTTTATCAGTGTAATTTGTCTCCTACTATAGGTACACGGAGATGTCTCTGCCTGTGTGCCTGTGTATTACATAGAAAACTTTCACTTCCAAATCACCAAACTTATAAGAAAAATAGTAACATAGAAGCCATTTTTAGCACATATTAGCCTGACATATCTTAATTTCAGTGGGACTGATGCTATAATAAAGTTCTAGATAAATTTTAATTGAGCCTATTTAGGTGTCTGATTTCTTTAAAAGTTGTATTAGTTTGCAGAGAAGAAAATTCACTATGTAAACAGTTGTCCATTTATTTGAAGGTTCAAGCTCAAGTGCGACATGCAAAACTCAACTTTGACAAACTGAAGACTGATGTCTGTCAAAAAGTGGATCTTTTGGGAGCAAGCAGATGCAACCTCCTTTCTCATGTGTTAACAACATATCAGGTATCCGAAGAAAACATTGACCTTCAAGAGAAAGATTTCCTGTTAATATGTGGGTTTTTTAAGAGATTACTGTAGCAATACTCAACAGTTTGAATATGTAACTAGTATGGGAGAGTAGATGTGAAATTTGCACTGAAAGCAGATTGCCATAAAAGCTAACATTGCAATGATATTTTATGCTACCTTACAGACAACACTTCTTCATTTTTGGGAAAAAACTTCACACACAATGGCAGCCATCCATGAAAGTTTCAAAGGTTATCAGCCATATGAATTCACTATGTTAAAGGTAAGGAATATATAGATATGTTTGTTTGCCCAATGATATCAAGTAACAGAACATACAAGACTGTAGAAAGCACACATTCGTATTTTGTCTGTATAGTGTCTGACAATTTTATCCCTGTGCCATCTTTTAATTTAAATACAGGTTTTCTGTTTGTCGTGGTTTAGGCCCATCAGGGAACAAAAGACCACGATTAGCCTCAAGTACCGAAGACTTAAGGATTGCTAAAGGGCAGGGAGGGCTTAATTGCCGCTTAAGGTGCAGGACAAAACAGAGCAGGCTACTCGGCTTGGGGAAGAAAAACCAGAAAACAATTTAATACCAACTAAAACACAAAACCCCAAAAACCAGAACCAAAACAA
>WBNH01008612.1:40773-104914 GCA_013401255.1 Urocolius indicus
CCTCCTGCCTGGCACCTCAAATTCCCGTCCCTAAATAGTGATCGCAGAGGCGCCAGATTGGCCCAGCCAGGCCGGGGGTGGGTCTGAACCCAGGAGTCGGGGGAGAGTCTAAAAAACTTTTACCGGGTCTTCACTGCAACCCGCTCCCCCTGTTACTAAGCAAAAGCAACTCCTTGCTAAACCATGACACTGTTTAATATACTTCTGACTAGTATAATGACTGAGGAGTATTTCAAAAGAAGACATTATTCAGGGCTGTGTTTAAGTAGGTGTTTAAGTGCTAAGTGGGATTGTGATGGATTATTCCTAAATAATAGTGAAATCTGTCAGAATTGGGGATTTACGATGCTTTCCAGATCTTGCAAGTGAATTAATACTATTTTGCCTTTGTGTCTATTTTTAGAAGCTCACAGTGCTTAAAAATACTTTATTGGACTGAATATGATTACATGGATACTCAGTGTTCCCACACCTGTACTCAGAGTTTCACCGGTTATCTAAAAATAATCACTCAGCACTGTACTTTCCTGGTCTTGCCTGTCTCTGCATATGAAGTTGGTTTTTGCCTTTTGCAAGTTGAAGTTCACCAGGGAAAAGAGAAAACAGTGGAAAAAAATCATTAACTTTCCAGTTATCTCCATAGACATCTTTGTCCTGTAGTTATTCTGTGAAGGAGGTCTGAGGGAAGGATTACTGTTGGGAGGAGAGAAATAAACAGCTTGTGTCAAAGGCACTGTTTGCTTGGAGAGACAACACAGTTTGAAGTCAATTACAAGCCATAGCTTGTCATAGTATGACCTGTAGAAGTGGAAATTGGGCTGCATTATGCCTGTGTAGCCTGTGGCTACCCCAAAGTTCCTTGAAAAGATGCACCTGAAGGTATTAGGTTTAATTCACCCAGACTACCAAACTTGACTGTATATAACTATGCTGTATTTAAAGTTGTTTTCTATAACATGGGTTGTAAGGGAAAAGTTTCTGAACTTTGAAGAAAGCTTGGGAAGACTGTTAGTCCTGCCACGTGAAAGAACAGACCAAACAGATTTAGAGCTAAATCTTTCCTGACCAAGGACAAAAAAAAAAAAAAAAAAAAAGAGAGACAAGAAAAAATATTACAAGTCTTCATTTGCTGTGAAGTTAATATAACTCTAAGCTGCTTTTTTGCATAGTCCACATCATGAAACATGGGTTTTAGCCAGAGCTTATGTCCAGATTTCAGCAGGAGACAATTTTGACATTGCTAGTAGTTGCCTGGAGACTCACCAAGTAAACTGCAAACCAGAAAGGAAAATCTCTCTTACTTCTGTGCCATTGCCTCCCATTGCAGTGATGTCTAGTTCACAGTCTGGGTAATTATGACCAGAGTCCTGCTTGGAGGCCTGAGTACCATGCTGCTGGGTTGTTCTCATAACTTCCTAATGTTAGAAGGTTTCTGATTTTTTTTTTCTCTTTGCTTTGATACGAACCAATTTTAGTCTTGTTTATGGAGCCTATATTATTGCTGGATATTTATTCTCTATTCTCTTTTATATTTAAAAATGGGATTATTTGAACAAGATTTATGATGTTTCAAAATGTATAGTAACATTTGGACACCTTGGAGAAAAACTTGTACAGAAAATGCACCTTGTGGTGGAGGGTAAAAGAGATTTGAAGATGCTTGTTATCTTTTCAACTTCCTCCTGTGAAAGATTTCAGTATAAGTTTGAATTTAGGTTTGGAATCTATGAGGAAAATATAATCCATATTGGGTCTACACATGTGTAACAAGCACTCCCTTGAAGCACAAGGTAACTGTAAAAATGGTTGTGAGTATTGTGGTGTGTTTAGGATGCAGCCTAACTTTGTTATGAGACTCGTAACTTTTTCTTGCTGGCCTCCTGCACTGAAAAGATGTGATTTCCTGTTTTTGCAGTGATATGTATGCTGAGAAATGATGCTAATCATGAGGTAGTTTTATACTACAGAACTTCAAAAAAACAGCTGCTTGAGAGTAAAACTGTGTTACTGCCTTTTAGTATCAAGTCTTTATTTCTGTCAGGCACAAGAGTGGGATTATACCAAAGTTAAGTCTCCTCCATGATCTCTGTCCCCCCAATTAGTTGTTTCTGTTTGTTTACATTAAATGATTGTGAAGGAGATTAATTCAAACACTAGTGGTTGTATCAGATGAGATTCTATTGCGTAAGATAATAGATCTCTGCTGGTACTTCAACTGCTTTACTAGATAAATCACCTCACCTCTGCTTGTCATTTGAAGAGTGTAGGACTCCCATGAGTCCTGTGTCTCTGCAGCTAGACGTGATTGTGGGATAACAACAAATGTTTATAGTTAGGAAACTGATCCCTACCACTTGTACCGTATGTTCATGCCAGAGTACCCATATATTAAGAAGGACCTGCAAGCTAATTGTACATTTAGATTACATAGTATTTTGGGGTTTATGAAGTATAATAGGTGTCTGTAGCTGGCCTGGGGTAAGTGTAGTTTCTAGTGGAAAAAATTTTGCTCTAAAAATGTACCCAGTGAAGATACCATGTCTGCTGTTGTCTTTATGCAGTAAAAATATACAATCAGAATATACAATTGCTTAAAACATATATAAAATATTTCAGTCTTCCCATTTCTACATTGAATTGGGAGTTACCTCTTTTAGAATACTTTTGCCTATCTTATCTCGTAAAGGGAATCTTTACTAAAAGAAAATCTTTAATTTGTGCTTGCAAATCATTTTTGTGTCTTATGAGTCTGATTCTGTTAATATTTGACTTAGGTATAGATTGTCTTACTGAAAAATTAGAGGGTGTTATGTACTTGAAAATTACTATTTGTGTTTTGTAGTATGAATATATTCATGTACCAGATTTACCTCAGGAAAGAGACTCTTAAATACCTCTTGGGATTGTTTCTGCAAAGAAAACATTGTCTGTAGAGATGTTTGCCAAACTTCCTTAATGAAAAGCAGCCTATTTGTTTTCTTTGCTTCAGGGTGTATACTGAGAGTAGTATAATTGTGCTACTGCAGCTATATTACCTAACTATGAGTTTTATGCTTGATGAAAGATGATTATTAATGTGCTAACAACCCTATGTATCATGATGTAAAGTGTCCATTACTGTACTCGCTGTAACATTAACGGTGAGGAGCCACTGCTTTGGTAAAGCCTTTTAAGGTTTCATTGTTTTGAAATTACCATGTAGCAAATGAACCAAAATTTCTTTCAAGAATTACTTTTCATGAATAATACCTCTTTCTAATTTATGTCACCATTTATTTGCCTTAGTTACTTAATGAATATTTAGTAGCATTTTTGACATTTTAATGCTATTATAATACCAAACTTCCCTGAAGAGTTTGTATGAGCCTAGAAATAATAACAACCCTGGTAAAGGAGTCAGTAGGCATAAATCTCAGTGCATCCATTTATTTTCACACAAAGTGGAATGCTGTTGCCTGTGCTCCTTACCTCGTTTGGAGAACTCTGTTCAAACAGATACTACAGCACTGGTACCTTCTGCTGACCTCTGCTGTGGTCTGGTATTGTTTTTTGCTTATGTTTGCACCATGACTACACTCAGTGCAACATTGCATAAAATTGTGGGGATTTGGGCTTTTCTTCTAATGAATCTCTATGAGGCAATTCTGAGAGTAACTTGCTTTTCCTCTTCCCTTTTAACTCTCTCCCCAAATCAAACATATCCAAGGGTTTTTTCTCCTGAGCAATATTGCATTTCCTCATATGTATCATGATGTCCTGAGATGTATCCTTGACTCCTGAAACTGCCCTCAGCAGTGTTGCTTTGATTCTTTCTCAGTCAAGAGGAAATGCATTAGTTATCCAAGCCACTTGGAGGAACAGTGTTTGGTGATTTAACTGCAGAGGACAGATTTTGTGAGCAGTCCAGATGATCTTGGCTTGGCTTAAAAGCAGCCCAGATGTAGGTGAAGGAATTTCTTGAGTGAGTAGCAGTCAGCCTCAGAATGGTGCCTGAGATGGAACCAGAGTTAACTGCAGTTGAGGAACCCCTTATCAGCTTGGGTATTTAGTTTGAGTACTAGGAATAAGCAAAGTATCATTGGGTGGCTTTTGGTCATAGAGACAGACAAGATGGTCAGAGTGACTGACTGAACTCACTCTGCTAGTATAAATGATCTTGCCTTAATTTTTATAGTAAAAGAGAAATAGAAAAGCTAGAAAGAAAACTTTAAACGTAAGAAGATCCTACATTAAGCTACATAGTGGTTAGCTTACAACAAAGTCTGTATGAGTCCACATGAGCACCCAGAAGAGTACTGTGAAGTTAGGCATTTGCTGTCAGTCAGCAAAGTCAGGGATGCTTCATACACCCAACTGAAGTGTGCTTGCTTTTGTCTGAACTCAGTCTGTGTCTTACAGCCTTGTTTAATGACTACACTTTCCAAGTGTTGGGACTTCTTCCCCTCTTCTGATGTATGCTCAAAAAGCACAGGGCCACCAAGATGATCAGGAGACTGGAGCATCTTCCTTATGGGGAAAGGCTATGGGAACTGGGGCTGTTTAGTCTGGAGAAGAGAAGACTGAAGGGGGATCTCATTGATATTTACAAATATCTAAATGGTGGGTGCCAGTAGGTTGAGGCAGCACTTTTTATGTTGTATCTAGTGACAGGACAAGGGGTAATGGAAAGAAGCTGGAACACAAAATGTTCCATTTAAACATAAGAAAAAACAATTTTACTGCTCAGGTGAGGGAGCCCTGGCACAGGCTGCCCAGGGAGAGTGTGGAGTCTCCTCTTCTGGAGGTTTTCAAAATCCATCTGGATGCATTTCTGTGTGACCTGATCTAGGTGGACCTGCTTTGGCAGAGGAGTTGGACTAGGTGATCTCTAGAAGTCCCTTCCAACCCCTACAATTCTCTGATTCTGTGATTCTATGATTTGATTTCTATATATACTCATAGTACTGTGGGTTCATGTTTAGAAACAGTTGACAATGTCTTTTTAACAGTTTTATTTTGTACCCATTCTCTAGCTAATAAAATGTTTTTTAAAAGATATTTTGGTTTGTATCAAGATCTTCACATCAAGATGTGAAGAGAGACAGGGGAGAGGAAAATAATTTCATTATTTGCAATCAGAATTTGAAAGTATATTGTCTAATTAGGTTGTTACATCAAATTATTGAATTAAAATACAGCTACTGATTTTTAACATTTTTTATCATGATCTCCATTGAAATTGAAACTGTATCTCAGAGCCATGTTTGTTTTTCTAATACAGTAAGTAGTAACTGCCAGTGTTATCATAGTTTCCTTCCCAAGGTACTTGTCAATTCCATTTCTATATACTGTTCCCATGGCTTGGTCACAGTCCTTTAAATATGGATTAAATATGGATTTCCTGAAACAGTCATGAAGGAAACATAAAATATATCTCCTTAAAGAAGGATGTTGATGTGTCTGTACTTTTTCTTGGTGAAGATGCACAGATTTTACTTGAGATAGTTTTCTTTAACTTGTATAATTAAGTAGTGGTTAAAGTAGTTCTGTTTGTTGTTCAAAACAATTACATCCTTCTTGAGGTGGGCTCTGTGTTGCCATACTTAATGGCAGGCAGAGTGCCACAAGTGTTGCATCATCACCTCCTGATTACATAGGACTGTGTGTCCAGCTGTGAAGGTGTCCAAGATGGTTCAAGTACCTGAAGCAGTACAGTCCCTGTAATGCAAGGCTTTGATGTCTTTCTCTGCACTGAACTTTTCTGGAAGTATACTGCATATTCTTGACTCTTTTTGAACTCTAAATCAGATCCTCTTATAGTCAATGGAATAATTCTCTTAAATTTTAATAGTACAGGAATTGCAGTCTAATTAATAGCAGTAAAATTAAGATTCACGTATTCATTCATAGGTGATCTAGCTGAGGTGGGTAGTGTCCATTATTAAGAATCCAAGAAGTAGTCTTACATGTGGT
This sequence comes from Urocolius indicus, assembly GCA_013401255.1. Taxonomy (NCBI): domain Eukaryota; kingdom Metazoa; phylum Chordata; class Aves; order Coliiformes; family Coliidae; genus Urocolius; species Urocolius indicus. The sequence continues at coordinate 46,726 of WBNH01008612.1, forward strand.
TCTGGTCAACACTGTTACAGTGTTGGAAGTGGAAACAATGGAATATGTTACATTTCTTTAATACCGCTATTTATTCTTTCGGTTGTTGTGATCCCTCATCTTTTGACACATGATATCTGCAGTGCTCAGGGTGCTTATGACAAATTAATCTGTAGAAATTCTAATTAATTTACTGAGTTAAAATTAACTTACCTAGAGAGGGGGGGGGGAAAAAGCAAGTATGGTATACAACAGGGCCATTAGATTGGTTTCTAAAACACTGAAGAATACATTTCCTCATACAGACAAGTACTGAGCCAAGCAGAAACTGGAATGTGCCTTCTGGGGACTCATCTGTCCTGGTTAACAGGGCAGTGCAAACAAGACCCGTGATACCTGTGAATGATTTTCTTGTAACAGATGGGCTGAGGATTCTAGCTTCTGTTCAATAGGCAAGGTGGATTTAGCAGCCATGTTGTTTTTTTTTTTTTTTCCTTTGTTTTAGTATTCTGGTGAAACATACTACCATTATGTTAAAAATCCAGATGCAAAACCACTACATTTTTTGTGGGTTTTTTGCACAAAAAGTGGCTTCACTTCAGCTTCAGCTTTTTGGAGGCCGGGGGAGAAGGTGGGTTAGATGCACTACTAGGAGTATCAGTGAAACATAAATAAACTGAATTTCAAATGGTTGGCACTATTCACGTGAAACATGGCTTTATTCTTCAGAAAATGAGTTGGACTTTGGAAAGAGGAATATGTTTTCACCTTCATGGCAAAAACATTTGATATAACCAAATACTCACATTTCGAACTTCTGCAATTGTTTAGTTACTATATTCAGCTGTTTAATTTTTCATAAAGAAATCCTAATTAATGCATAACAGTGACAACTCATAGTATATTTATCACTTCTGTATTCTCAAAGAGTCAATCTCTAATGCTTTATGTGTTGACTTGTTCAAATGTCCAAATTTTGGTTATAAAATGCTGTACATGACATTGCACGTTGTCGTCATGTAGCATGGTCTTTGGCTTGCAGAGGCACTGTAGGGTTTTCTAAAACCACTCTGGGCCTCTGTGTAACTAGTCATCCAAGACTTTAACCCTCATTTTCAGATTCAGGGTGCAAGTAGTACCTTACTACTACACTGCAGTTGCCAAGGTTGTGTGCATAGTTTTGTCAGGGAAAAAAAAGAGAATATAGAAGCGAAGAAGCAGCAGTATATGAAGAACAAACATGTAAGCAATGACTTTTTCTCATCTTAAAAAACAAAGGGGCAGGGGGAAAAAAAAGAAGAGAAGAAAGAGGCAAATCCCTCAAATGGCAAAAAAATATGTTGTCAGTGCATGCTTTGCACATGATATAGCTGGTTTTACTTAGAAATATTGGAAACGCAAGTTTATAAGTATCCAAGAGTTACCTTCCTAGATAAAGTGTATTCATGTGGCTCAGTTTGATTACCTTCTAACTTTTTTTGTTTTGCTTGTTTGAGTCAGATATAATGTTGATATAGCTCAGAACCATTTGTGCTAAATTTATGTAGATTCTATAGTCTGGTTTAGCCTTAAATGACATACTTTTGCTTCCCTGATTTCATTTTGTTTTCTTCTTTTATATTATGATTATCATCTAGAGCTTGCAAGATCCTGTGAATAAACTAACAGAAAAAGCAGAAAAGGCGGACTCGCAGATTGAAAGTATCAAACCAGTACAAGATCATCAGAGTCAGTAAGTCACATGGCCTTCATGTTAAAATATGAAGTATTTTTTTATATAATCTGCTTTGTGGTTGCTCAAGTCATCAAACATTTATAAGTGGAAATGTAGACACAGCTAATCTAATCATGCTAGATAGTAGTCAGCTTAATAGAATTCCTGAAATATTGTAATGTGTTTGTGAAAACTCACAAATTTTATGGTGAAATTAGGAGCTTTAAAAAGACTTGTTAGACCTTAATAAGTTTTTCATCTTTCCTAGCCTTCTCTTTATTTTTCAGCTTTTGCTTCATTTTTTTTCTTTAGTAAAAGAAATGGTAAACAACATGGGAGAAGGTCTATGAGCATTGTATTTCTCCCTTCAGCAGCATCTCCTTTCACCTGGAAATAGGATATGGACTCCTGATTGCTTTGAGCAGCAATTAGTTTTTGTAATGTATACAGCATCAGTTAGTAATCCAATGAAGCAGTAGGTACTTAGTATAAAGTACATCTAAGTGAGCTAATGCTATTGAGGTTTGAGTTACCTATAGCTCTGAAGTGAGAGACTTGTCAGTGCGCTGCTGTGGGGAGAGGAGAACAGGAGACTGAGATGTGATCCCTCCCTTACGGGACCATCAGGGTTCAGTTGCGGGGAGATGCAGCATTGATACAATCCTACTGCCACCTGTTGTTTTTACTATCCCTGGTTAAATGAAGCACCCAGCAAAGGATCAGTTGTCAAAAACCAGAGAACAACTTGACTGATGAGTGCATTTTGCTTGGCTACTTAAAATGATGGATTTTTTAAGAGTTCAGTTTTCCAGAACTTTTAGCTGTTTAGACTCAGAACCAGTTTATAAATTAGTCAGATAGGTGCTGTTCAGATTAGAAAAGACTCAGACAAGCACCATTTGGCAGGTGGTTGTCTCCACAGCACTTCCCAAATCTGCTGCATCTCATAACAATAATAAATAATTTCAGAAATATTTGTTTTCCTTGATATTGAATATAAAGTTCTGTGATGAATGCATGACTTATGCAAGATGTGTGCATTGGCACATACGAGCAAATGCATTGGATGGCATGTCATGCTTGTACTTGTTTTTATTTATGAATTAACTTTTTCCTTCTCTGACATAAAACTGAGGAGAAAAAAATATGTCACCGTTTTGCTATGTAAAACAAACCATAAGCAAACATCTAAGATTCTAGAAGAATTACAGAAAACAAAGCTTTAAAATCCTCATGAACTTTCCATTCACAGTAAACATTCATTATACTGGAATTTGCCCTGAATCTAATTTTCTTCTGCTTCACCACAAGCATATTGTCAAGAGCAGGGGCAATGACTGCTCCTGTCCTGTCACTAGAGGAGTAAAGTGCCTACACTGTCCTCTTTACCAGCACATCATTCTTGTGGCTACTTCATTCCCTACTGGTACAAAAAAATAGCAGTTAGTATGTAGTGAAGAGATTACTTTTGTGTAAGTAAGTATAGCATGTAAACCACAGCTTTATTTTTTTTCCTGTCAAGAGCATCAACACTACTGAACTGGACTTTTAGAAATCTGCTGACCTGGGACAAAAGTCACTTGATTGATGATTTTTAATTAATTGCTCTTGCAAAGAGAAGTGCAAAGTCATTGAATTGGGGTTGGGTTATTTTTGGAACAGTGTTACCTCCATCATGATTGAAACTGATGAAAGACCAAATCTGGAAAAGCAAAATACACTGTACTTTCCTTTACAATATTTAGTTAGAGTGAAAGTGGAAAGGTGGTAGGTTTTGATAGTTGGTCTTTAGTCTAATTTTGGTTTTCGACAGACTTCTACCAATGAAACAAAGAAAATTAATAACAGACCAGCAGATGCAAGAGTCCTCATGAATTGCTGTTTATTTGTCATTGATATGATTCTGTAATGATGTGACCAAAAAGAGAAAAAGATATTGTTATTCTATAGCTTTAGAATTCTTTTCTCAATTTGTTTCTTATGTTTCAAATTAAGGTTGATTTCATTAGATGAGGAGAGCCATACCAAGGAATCAAACTATTCAGGTATTTTATTTCACGTTATCATAACTTCATAACTGCTGCAATATGTGAGTTCTTTCATTTTTGTTTATTTCCTGTTCTTTCAGCTTCACTCAGTAAATCTCTACAATGCAAAATGCAAAAAACTTAAGGCCCAGAAGATCTGTTGAAACTAATCTCTTACGTGTTACATTGTACTACATTCAGTTACTCTCAGGTAGATCAAACAGTTCGTCTTCTGAAATATAATTCTTACATTGGGCACGTCTTCGAGGAAAGGATCTACAGATTAGCAGGTGTCAAGACAAGGAAAGTATGCCACGTAGCTTACTAATTTGTTCCAGTGACTAAACATATACTCTGTTAAAAACTTGGTGGATTCAGTGGAACATCTGCCCAAAAGCATCAGCCATTGGCAATGATCTGATGGTTATTCTTACTCAGTGACTCAGCCAGGCTCTAATTGAACGTGCACATTGAAAGAACACAAGATAATGGACACAAGTGACAGGAAGGGAAAATCTGATCACATAATAGGAAAAAAAGTGTTTACAGTGAGGATGGTGAAGCTCTGTAAGAAATGCCTGGAGGGGTTGTGGAATATTCTTCACTAGAGATCTTCAAGCTTTGACAGGACAAGTCCCTGTGAAACCTGATCTAACCTCATAGCTGACTATACTCTGATAAGGGCCTTGGACAAAATGACCCTCAGAGGTCATTCCAGCCTAAATAAAAAAGCCATTGCTTTTTTTCAGCTGATTTAATGGAGAATTCTTTTTAATATGTAGCATTTTATCCTCTAGGAGGATATTTAGAACATATTAAACTGAAACCAGGACTCTTCATTTAGAGGAGGTCTTCAAGACCCACCTGGACATGGTCCTATGCGACCTGATCTAGGTGAACCTGCTTCTGTTGGGGGGTTGGACTAGATGATCTCTAAAGGTCCCTTCCAACCCCTACCATTCTATGATTCTGTGATTCTATGATAGGCTAACAATACGTCTTGAAGACATCTTCTCTGCTCCTTTATTTTTGAAGCTTTTGTTTTCATTGCACTTTTCAACATCCCTTTTAACATGTGAAATATATAGCTGGACAAGATATTTCTGATGTTGATCTCTCCTGTCCTATTTCGGAAACATAAAATCACATTCCTATTTCTATATCCAAGAAGGACATCTCATTTTCCTGCAACATGAAGTTAGAAGCTCTTATTTGAATTATTGCTTATCAAGACTGTTCCTTTTGGTCACAGCTATCTAGGACTCATTATTTCCTTTCGGCAGTATGGCTTAGATTCCTTATTCCTAGTGATGTAAGTTACAACTTAGTGGTATCATGTTCTCCCAGCTTTGACTACAGAAACTGAATGTCTGGCCTGAATGACTACTACTAGTAGTCTGTTAGATGTTTGCACATTTTTTCAAGACTGATTTTGTGTTTACAGGTGACTGCTAAAGCCATTGAATAGCAATGGATATAACACTAAGCCTCACAGATCTAAACTAGAAACACTTCTACTTAGCAATTATTTCTCCTAACAACTGAGTTTTGACATCTGTTAGTTGTCATGTTCCTAATCCATTCAATATGTTCATTATAGGTGTCATGGGGTGCTGACTTTTTAGCTGGAAGGGAAGTGCAAAGTCAAATTGTTTCTAGGCAAATATCTTTACCAAAGAAAGTTCATAGTTTTATCAAAGAATGAAGTTAGTTGTTGGGCTTTTTTTAAACTAGGTCTGCTTTCTATAAAAACATCTTTCATTATAAGAGCATTTATTATGCTTGTATTCTTTTGCTGAATCTCATACTGATCAGAATTCAGTGAATGTTTTGCCTAGAAGTAATGGTGAGCTACTAGCACATAATTGCCTACAATTACTTGAGTTACCCTATTAATTATGGTTGTTGAGTATTTTTTGTAGTAATGACACAATATAAGGACTTCTCTAATGTTTTGAAGTTTCATCCATTTTGCAATTAATCTCTCTCTTTGATGAGATGTTTTCATATTCTTGGATACAAACTCTGACATATTTTCTTAGCAGATGTTTTCTAGCATCTCAGTTACTTATGGGCTGTAAAATATTTCACTGTTATCCATAATACATATATCCTGTTCTGTCTCCTCCATTGCCTCTAAAAGGAACAGAAGTATTTTGACATATTTGTGCCTACTGCGCTAGATTTTCCAGTTCTGCCACTACTGTGACAGACCCTTTCATTTGCCTTTAGAGCTGCAGACTTAGTTGTCTGGAACCTAGATTTCCCCAGCAGTTAATGGGGAAAGAAAGGCATGCATGTTCAGTAGGTAACTCATCCTGATTTGCTACATATCTTAAATGGGATTAGTCACCTGAAGGAGGTGTCTTTCTCTTCATGGTAAATGATTATTTTAACTCTATGTCTAATCAAGAAACTTTCTGAGAACTTAGAGTATTTAGAGTTGGGGCATGGTGGTGTTTTTTACCTCTGGTAGCCTATAAACCTCAGCTATGCATTTTCCATCCTATTGGTCTTAGCCTATTTATTTTCCTGCATAAGAGGTGCTATTGCTTATATCCTGACCTGGGCTGCTTTGGGGGAAGATTCCTTTTCACCGTTCCCAGAGTTGGTGTCATGAGGAAGAACATATTGTCAAGGAAGGTATTTTAGGGAGTGGTGGGGTTCTGGGCAGTATTTCTCACTCCTGGCCTGTGTAAGTACAAGCCTCTAAAACAAGTGTGTCTGCTTCTGGAGGACAGCAGAGTCCTGGCTGATTCTTGAAGTTGCCTCAGTTGGGTGCATGCAGCCTGGAGGTGGGCTGGCATGGCAGTCAGCAATTCAAAGGAAGGTACACGCACCCCATCCCCAGGTTATTCTTCAGAAATTTTCCTCTCTTCTTAGAAATCACGGAATCACAGAATTGTTATGGTTAGAAAAGATAAAATTTTAAGATCAAGTCCAGCCACTAACCTCACATTGCCAGGCCCATCACTAAACTAAACCATATCCCTCAGCCCCTCATCTATGCATCTTTTGAGTATTTCTAGGGATGGTGACTCTACCACCTCCCTAGGCAGCCTGTTGCAATGCTTAATAACTCTCTTAGTGAAAGAGTTCTTCCTAATGTCCAATCTAAACCTCCCATGATGCAACTTGAACACATTTCCTCATTACTGGGGAGAGGAGACCAACCCCCACCTCACTACACTTCCCCCTCAGGTAGATGTAGAGAGTGATCATATCTCCTCTCAGATGCGTGTAGCTTAGGTCTTTCATCCATCCTGACTAGGATAATTTTAAACCTGAATACCAACAACTATTGCATGTTGATCTTACAGTGACATTGTTTATAAACATGGTCTTGTGCCAAGTGCAATTTGACATGTTTATGGATCTTGATTACAGCTGACGATGGCAAGGATGTCATATCCACATTATATGGAAATTGTAACCATAAGCAGAACTTCACTTCTCCATAAGTGAAGAAACTTACGGAAACTACCTTAAAGTGTGTACATACTGATTGTCAGTGTACTACAGACCTTCCTTTGTTGCTTTTCTTTCTTTCTTGTTTCTGTTTTTTTGCTATTAGGTGCCATAAATGACTTATTAGACCTGCAACCTGAAGAAGATGATATGGAACATTTTTGCATGTCTGTTTCATCTGCTTTTCAATTACAGGCCCAAAGTATAATTTTAATCTTAGATCTTAATTATTTTCACAAACTGAAAAGTTGAATGAAATTATCCAGATGCAGTATTTAAACACTGTGCAAGGAAACTTAACTTCATATACATGCAGAGACACTAGTCCTGATCTTACAATGTGAAATAAACCTCACTGGGGTTAAAAACTCATTGTAACAGGTGATTTAAGGTTAGGTATCATAGAATGGTAGGAATTGGGAGGAACCTCTAGAGATCATCTAGTCCAACCCCCTTCCAGAAGCAGGTCCACCTAGACCAGGTCACACAGGAACACATCCAGGCAGGTATTAAAGACCTCCAGAGAAGGAGACTCCACACCTTCCCTGGCCAGACTGTTGCAATTTTACTGGACTATATCCTATTTGCCTCACTGAAGTAGGTTCCACTGTAAACCTTACCCTTTCTATAACAGTATACAGAGTTTTCTTTTTGGTTCTTTAGTTTGTTGTATCACAAGCCTTGGCAATATTCTAGTAACCAAGATTTTGTATCAGAAGTGAACCTATCAGAAACAAATTATTTAGTCCTCTTAAAAAGGACTGGAGACTTCTTTCAGCCAGATAGTTAATTTAATCTACTGTGTTCACATACAGGTGAGAAAGCAATCTTTCATTCCAGGCACTACTCCTATCCTGTTTTACCAAGTCACATGAAAGATCTGACTGAAAGTTTTGTATTGAGTTTTGATATGCAGTAAGATTGTTGCCTTTAATTTCTCATTTGCTTTTCACTCGTATATCTCTTAAGAACGAGTGAAAACAATGGTCAAAAAAAACAACTGTGACAACTCAAAAATAAAGTAAAGAAGCAAATTAAAAAATCCCTTTTTGTGGTTTAGTCAGACAGACTAATAGTGTATTTGGGGCATTTAAGGCACTGCCTTCATGGTAGATAAAGAAGAGAGCATTTGTAAAGACCTTGACTTTGGATTTGCCACTAGCAGCTTCTTGCTCTGTGGGAAAACTACCCATATGAGGAATCTCCCATGAAGGCAGAAACAGGGAAAGTTGCTCAGCTGTCTGTGCAGAAGCAGCCCTAATCTGTGGATAGATAAGGTAGTGATGACTTCTTTCCTGTGGTTAATAAAAAAGGTCAGTGCATGTTTGTTAGTGGATTGCTTTCTTCTGGTTCTTCCCTTACTCAGTTCCATTCCTTGTTGGTAGATACAGGTAATGCATACAATTATTGGCCATCCAAGTTTAGCTGTGTCACTTAGAAAACTTTTTTGTTTGTTTTCAGTCAAATAGTTAAATGAATACAAAAAATAGTTTTGAGGCTATGTCTGAAAAGAATTATTATGTTAATGTGACAGTATCAGTCATTAACGTAGTTTTACACACTGGGTAGCTTTGGGCTAATGAATATTGTATGATTTTAAGTGAAGCAGTATAGTTGGAGGTACACTTTTATGTGTGTTTCAGAAAGAAGTCTTTGTCCTGTATGTCCAATCATGTATAATTGTGAATAATTTTAGTTTCTCTTACCATTTATTTTATTTAAATACTAGCAAAACAGAGCATATTTGCAAAGTAATATGAACATTGCTACAAGCCTGCTCAAACAACTACAAAAAGGAATATAATGATGTTGTTTTTTCAGTGTTTTATTGAGAGTTTGGGGTTGTTGTTTTTCGTGGATGTTTACAAGGGTTTTTTGTCAGCATGTGCAGACAAAAAAAAAAGGATTTTTACCTCAAAAATGGGCAATGAAAACAAAGAAAGACGAAAAGAAGTAATAGAAGATTTATGAGTGAGGTGAGAAAGTCCATAGCATTCTAGTATTTCAGCAGAGATACCACGAGTAATATCTTGATAAGCAAAACTGGTTTTGGGATAACCTTTATTGCAACTGTTGCTCACTTGAGGTATCCTGAGCATGAGCACCACTCTATCCTCCCCTGCACCGGGTGCATTGTCCCCAAAGGAAGATTGGAAAGTCTGCTGAGATAAGAACTGTGTCACTTCTCTGATTTCTGATGGTTGTACACCCCTACTGTGTGCAAGACCTAACTAAAGCTGTATGTTATACTTGCCCTCTGAGTAAAAATGAGACTACTGTAGTGGGATACCCAGATGAAGCAGAGCTTTGCTGTGAGCCGTGTTGCTGCAAAGCTTGTGTTCCTTTCTAGGTCATTTGTGGTCAGGTACATACAGCATTGTTGGTGTAGTAATGATGTTCTCTTTGCATCTCCCCTTGCAAGCATTCCATATTCATGGAAGGGCCTTCTTAAAGCAGCTTTGAGATGGTGATGCCTCATTCAGAGTTTCAGAGTTCTTATGAGTCTTTGAAACTACAGGTGTGTTCCACCTATGGAAGGATTTACCCCTCTGCCTCACCTACGGTATAGGTTGGAGGAATTGGAGGTGTTTGGATGCTTAATGTTATTTACTATTTATCTGAAAATGAGAAAGCAGCATGAAAATTCATGAGGATTATTTTTTTCCTGAGATATTTTAGTGATAGTCTAGTGGGAACATAAGGAAAAGTGATGTATTTGTAATGTTTCTGCTTCTATTTCTTGGGCCCTGACAAGAAGAACAGAGATATATAAAAATGTGAATTAGAAAGGAGTTGAATTAATACAATTCTTACATTATGTGTTGGGTTTATTTGTTTCTTAGTATGTAGGTGTGCATGCTGACCCATTAGCCTATTTTAAAACACAGTTTTGCACTTTTTTTCTCCTCTGACTGAACTCCAGCCATTTCATTATAAATTATTTCTGCTATTAAAAGGGAACTTTACTGAGAAGGATCTTACATTTAAATAAAATGGCCTGTTGCGGCCACTTTGGTAATATGACTCTTTTATCACAACCTAAAAAGCTTAAAAATATCTTCTGCTAGGTTTGGAGGGCTCTGCTGATCTACTTAAGCTTTGAAAATCTGAAGTTGCTTCTCTGCCTTACCACAAGTTTGAAACAAGTACAATTAAGACAAATTGATCTGAATTTCAGTAATGTAATATTATAGGTATTATCAACCACCATTTTTGTCTTCTGTGTACTCCCACAGTGGAGCTCTGAATGTTTCCAAGTAAAATAATACTTGGAATTCCTTGATAGTTCTTTTACTTTCCAAATAATTTTGTACGCTAGAGATGTATTATGATCCTGGTTTCAAGTTCTATGTATTTTATATAACTGTTTGACGTTTCTTTTTAAGGAGTAATGGCCCAAGGATCTAAGAGTTTCTTCTGCTGCAGTTCTGGTGCTAGAAACAACAGCACGGGGAATCAGAAATAAATTGGTCCCTGTTGTTTCTCAGCAGCCGGTGGAGGGGAGGGGCAAGTTACTACAGCATTGAACAGTGTAAAAATCTCACTCTGTGTAGAGTAACCTGTTCTCCTGAGGAAATACCTCAGTACTTCAGGCATTGGTCAGAAGATCGTAAAGGTGGTCTTAAGTATGTTCTTACAAAATTCTAGAATAATCCTCAACTCTTACTTTGTTTCAATTTGTAACAATCTGATTTTGTTCCAACAGTTTTATGTCATGTGTCAAAGAGCAACATCAAAGCGGTCTTTTCCAATGATTTAAATATTAGAATATTTTAGTGTTGTGTTTAATGGATTTTTGAACATACTTTTATTAATGTTTTTGATGAGAAATGAATCTTAGCAGTGAGGTTACCTGAGATAATCAAGGAATTATTTATTGCATAACCTGTGAGCCCAAATATCCAAGACAATTGGGCCTAAGAGAGAAAACAACAAATACTCACACAAGAGTATTCCATCTCAACATACAAATCCAAGATTGGATATTTTTAAAAGGTACATTTTGTGTGTCTAAGAAGGTATCTTTCTTGACTTTTTCTGAGACAGCTTCAAAGAATCAATTTGTGAGATCCTTGGAGTCAGAACCTGGTGATAAGGATGACATGGTATTACTGAATGAGATCCTCAATGCTTCCTCCCTGGACGAGGGGGAATTCAGCAAAGAGTGGACAGCTGTGTTTGGACAGGTTGCACTTGCTGATGTCACCATGAACTCTTCAGCTGGAGATGTAGAGGATACTTCATCTGTGGCACTGGCACCATCAGGCTACTTACCTTCACAGCTGTTAGACCAAAATATGAATGACTTGCAGTCATCTTTACATGGTAAGAGCTCATCTTGTTCTGTTACCATTTTGGTTTTAGAGTATGGTTTTCTGCTACGTAGAAGTGTGGTGACAGCTTATGTTGTGCCGTTGCAGCAGAAATCCTGAAGTTAAAGCCGATTGTAGCCTGGACAAAAACGAGTAGCACATTTGTTTCTCTGGCCCCGCTCATTCAGTGTTTGTGAATGAAGCACTCTAAAACCTAAAGTCAAGATTACCATCTTGAATGTATTCATTAAGCTTCCTGAATATTTTGTTGGCCTTTGAGATTATTTTTTTCTTTAACAGAAAATCTGTTTGAGTAGGTTTTACTAGTTAAATCATCACTGCTGTCTCTGTTAAGGGGCCAGAGATCCAAAAGTGATTACCGTGTTTTTTTCTGGGAATACTGTTTTTCAACAACTGACTGAAAATCAATTGAGTTCATTCATTTTTTTGCTTTTTTTTTCAAAGAAAGCATCCTATACTGTTGGCATGTAGGGATATGGGTAAGGTAGAATGAGTTGTCTCATCTTAGCAACCTTACAGGTGGATTCATCTCATCAGGTTACGTGTTTGTTGATGCAACTGTTTCTCTTCCCTTTCTTCTGTGAAGTTCATTTTCTTGGGTTTTCCAAGCTGGTGCTGGAGGCAGAGGAAATGAAAGGAGAGACAGGGAACTACAGCAGAGCCTTTCTGCTGCTGCTTTCACCCTGAGAGAGAAAGAGAGGTAGGCAGACTGGCAATAATCAGATGACAGTGACTACCATCATTCTCCCCATACCTGGCAATATTTCTCCTAGGGCTTTGCAAGCTGGATGAGGACCTTCTGTTTCTGGGCTCTGTCCCAAGTTATTTAGTCTCATTTGGGGAAAAGGAATGTAGGAAAGACTAGCAGACTGATTTCCAACCTGAAGACTTCTTGGAACCCATGCAACTGGTACAGTCATACGTGATGTAAAATTATCTGTGACATTTTAGCAAGAACAAGAAAGTAAAATTTATCTTAGAAATAAAAAAGTTACCACTATGACCTGTAAAGCAGGATATATGTGTTCACTGACTTCAGTGCTTAGATGGAAACTGAGGAAGTGACATTTGCAATGATGCATTTTTAGATGTATTTCGATGATGACAAACGTGTACATGAGGATATTTGGTAGAAGGAAGAGGGACTGGAAGAGTGTAGGATTTGACCTCATAAAATACAAATGAATAAAAATCATGAGGTTTAAGCCCTGCACTATCAAATTAAACAATTTTGTAACCAGGAGCAGACATGATATCTATTGAAAAATGAAAAAGAAACAATGACAAACACCTTTCTTGATACAGACACATAAACAGATTGAAGCAAAAATATTTTGAGGTGTAAATGGCAAAGGAGGCTGAGTGTCCTTTCTGAGACTGCTATTATCCATGTTGTTTGCCGAAGACACTGGCATCGGCTGCACTGTTAGCACTTCAAATTCAAAACTTGGGTATGTCACATTCAAGGAACACTGGAAATGGAAAACGCATTCCAGTCAATATGGTATCCCAAAATCTTTTTGACTAAGAAAAAAGAGTAAAAGTGTATTTGAAGAATAATATTATTTATTTTTTTGAATGAATTTCCAAGGTTTTGGCTGAAGATGAGGGTAATGGACCTACTGGCATTTGAAAATTTAGGACTAATCATCTGAATGATTGTATTTGTATGATGTTCTCAGTTGACTGTACTCGCCAAGTAAAATACATTCTTTAATTTTCATAGACTTTTTCTTTTAAAAAGGTTTTTTTTGTTGCTGTTAAAAAAAGGGATTTTTTAACAGAAGGGTAATTTCTGACCTTTTTATACCTGTGAAATTTCAGCTTCAATCTTAAACTGCATTGTACAGCACTTATTCCATAATTTAGCCTTATCAACAAATTTAGGAACATTTTTTAAGTGTAATATAAACATGTCTAAACATACAAGTAGCAAATATTGGAATATATTAGTTTTGCCTCCCCCCCCCCCCACCAAGTTGGTAATTGCTTAATAATTATTCAGTGTGANATTAAGGCTATTTTTACTGAAGACTTGTGATACATGTTTTGCCAAGTTGGCCAAGTTGGTAGTTGCTTAATAATTATTCAGTGTGAGGTGCTACACTGGAGCCTCAATGCTGCATACTTCCTGTGTGAATTTGGCCTTACAACCGTCAAGATTCTTAAGAACTCACATGCTTAACTTTAAGCACATTAACTTTTCTATTAACTTCAGTAGGATTACTTACTTATTTTACTTTAAGCACACTCATAAATCTTTGGGGCTTTGTTTTCTCTCTGCCTCAGATCTTAATCTGTAAAACAGGCACAATGCTATGTAGGTTATAAACTGTTATGGTCAGGAATTCCCAGCTCGGAGTTTTCTCTGGCTGTATTTATAGGTAGGAATCTAGCACAATGAGACTTTGAATTGCTATGGAACTACCGGGTTCTGGTTTAAAGTACACATAAAAAGGGGGGTGTGTGTGTGTTTTGTAGTTTGGTTACCTTTCCACTTTTTCTGAGAGAGCATTGACTTTCTCTCTCATTATGTTTATGGCTGCATTTGCTTATTTATTCATTCTACTAAGAGCTCCTTGTTGTCTTCTCTGCACATGCATATACTCTGGTTGGTAAGAAGATGTGCTGCTCACTATTTTCGTGTCTAAATTTATTTGTGGTAACATTTGTGAAGATGTTAGCTGAAAAGTGAGCTGTTTGCTTTTCTTGCTATCTTGGCAATAATTATGTAATGAAGCCATCCTGTGAACAGGCAAACCAGGACAGGCTTAGGGCCACCAACTCCTTCCAAATTGATAGGCTGCAGTTTGTTTTTGAAAGGTAAAGTTGTTGCTCAATGTGAGTGGACACTAAAAACATAATTAATGAAAGTGGTCAATACAAATTCTGTGTCATTGTTTCGCAAGGCCTCTCTAGATGGGTAAAAGTTCATTATGAAGCCTCACACATTTTCTGGAGCATTTTTGGTTGGATGTTTTTGTTGCTGCTCTTCAGTTCTTTTTGTTTCCTTGAGCTGCTTGCATTTCAGTGAACAGGGAACCAGACACCAGCATCTCTCACCCACATGCTACTTGTCAAGCCTTACTCCAGGAACTCAAAGGAGGGCTCCAAAGGAGTTAACTGGTCTACAGTGTTTTACTCTGTGGTCTGCCAGTCACATCAGTATGAAGAAACCAGTGACCTCTCAGGGAGCCAACTCCTGCTCTCACTGAAGTCAGTGAGACTTGCACAGAAGGTTTCTGGGCAGCACTCCCATTTACTTCTATGAAATTAGGATTTGGCCCGCTTTGCTTAAGCCACTCAATTTATCCATTGCCATCCACTGCCATATTAAATACTTTCTTATAACACATCTCCAAACAAACTAAAGCCTTACAGTGTCCTTTAGTTCTGTGTAATGTCCTTTGCCATTCTCCTCTTTTGTAACGCAAGCAGAGAAAATGCCTGGAAAAGTATGTCATTCTGAAGTGTTAATGCCATACTTTTGTTATTCAAATGCACTTATTTCAAAGATTAAACTCTGAAATCTCATTTTCAGGGGGCACAGGCTAGCTCATAAGCTTTTATCACCTTTTCCTGGAACAAATAAATGTGAGCACTCTGCATCCAGATTTTGAAGTTTTGGTTTGTCTCCTTAGAGATACAGAGGATGTTTGTGGCTTTCAGTTTCCTTTCTAATTCATATGATTTTACAGAAACACTCTTCTTGCCTCTTTTTAATAACAGCTTGGGCTTCAGGCCTTTGATAGTCAAACTGAGATCAGAGGCCGGGGGTGAGGGTGTGGATGAGAATAATCTATTAGAGAGACAAATAGCTTCTGTGGCTTAACGTGCCTGTTACAGGTACTGTCAGAACACTAGGTACCAACACCTGACAGGGGTCTCAGAAGAAGGTTAAGGGGAGGAGGGACAAAGAGAGTAGAAAAGGATGTGAGGGCACGAACTTACAGGAAAAAGATACCGAATAAGGAAATTCCAACTGTGTGCACAGATGAGAATCTTGTTTGTGATACTGCAGAATTAGATCCACTAGGTTAGATGGATGGATAATTGATCAGACCACACTTAAAGGAGATATTGAATTTAGAAATATGACCTCCTATCCTGTAAATGAGATAAAGCATATGAATTTAAATATCTTAAGCCAGGGACAAAAATGCTTCATTTTTTCCTACTATATTTCCGTGGTACATCAGTCCTGGTGCATTTTGCCAGCCTGGCTCATCTGGCCTCATTAACTGTATTTATCATTAGTCTTTCGTAGCTATGGAATAGGCACGTAAGAAGAAAAAATTGTGAATATCCAGTCTCAGTTTTTCCTACATAGCTACTGAGAACATCCTTTCAAATGAACAACAGAAAAAAACCTTCATGAAAACCTGGCTTTAATTTGACTCACAGCAGTGCATCTTTAATTCTTCAAGATGTTTTGCAATAATTTTATTCTGATAATGATTTCAAAATTAACTAAAAATGCAAAGTCTTTAAATATAGAGGTTTTGGTAATAATTTATGAAATTAAAGTATTTGGAACTGTAAAAGTAAAAAAAGGTGGAAAAAAAAGTTTAGTATATATGATATTTTTGCCCAAAGGTAAGTGATATTCTCTCTACAACCATGCTTGACCTGGTTACTGTACCGGCCTTTCTGTGAACAAGTATCATCTGTGATGAGATAATGTCCTGGGTTTGGCCAGGATAGAATTAACTCTCCCCAGCTGCTGCTGATTCTATGTGTACAAGGCAAAATACAAACGGCCATAACCATAAACGTAACATACAGCTCCATCCCCTGCCATGTGCATTGTACTGTGAGATAAAGGGGTGGCAGAGTTAATGAGGTAATTCTTCATGCTAATGCTGCTGTATTATTAAATTTTAGGATGGGCAGCAAACAGCGTGAGCCCACCATCGGTACCACAGCCAGCACAGAAGCCAAGCAGCCTGAATGTGAACTCTAACAAGACGCCTGTGAAAGGTGAGGCAGTCATGCACTTTTTCAGTTCCTTCACTTTTCCTTTTTAGATCTGGTTCTTTTATCTTTCCTTTTCTCAGTCACTCTATCACAATGAAACCTATTTTTGTAGTAGTTAGCATGTCGAGAATCTTGTGCTCACTACTGAATTACTGTGTTTCAGCATTGATTATGACTATGATATATGCGTGTACATGGAACTTTTTTCGATAGGCTTCAATGCCAGTATGTCAAAAAACTGATTTCCTATAGTATGAATGAGCTTGTAACTGCAGTTTCTTTTACTGCTTCAATTCTGAGTCACACAGAATAGCATTTGCATGCACTTTTTCTAAGCTAAACATCTCCAGGAAGACATTGTGGCTAAAACACAGGCTACTGATAAGCCCCGATTGCAAATTTTATACTTAACATGCATCATATCAGTAATCATCTGAGATAAAGCCCTGCTGATTTTGACTAGGGTTTCTGGATAAGTGAACTAGAAATATGTTGAATCCTTATTGCCAGTTTGTAGCCTATTCTATGCATTCACATTTGATCAGAAGCTATATTAAAGATGTTTAGTACAGAAGAAAGGAGTTATGTGCATTCCTTCCTTTGACTCCTGGCATTAAAAGTCTTGACATTTTTCAGCTCAACAGAAAAGAGAGAGGGTTAGAGTGTTTCAGAAACTGTTTTGAAAATTAATGTTACCACAGCCATGATACCTTCACTAGAAAAAGGAACAGCCTTGATCTACTCTGAAATCTCTGTTTATGAGAGTGGCAGATACTCCAGCCTCACAGTCACCAAAGTGAAAGTCATGCCAGGCGGAGCCTATTTTGTCTGTAAATTCCTTGGCTCAAAGAATGCTTTCATGTGACATTCTCCTGTGGAAGAGCACATCTTATCTCACTATCAATGTAACACAAGTTAAGCGTAGGGTCAAAAAACGAAGCAAATGGTGATGTGCTGTGGTTACAGCCTTCAGCATTGGCACTGCTGTAGCAGAGTGTCTGCCCTGCTGGAATAAGAGAAGGCAGGAGACCTCTGTGAAATCTATATGTCTATAGACACACAGATGCAATTGTCCAGCTGCTGTTGAAACGTATTCCTGGTTCACATATTTTTGTACCCATTAAAAAAATACACCCTACTACTAGAGACTGTGCTTGGACTGGCTGTCAAACATACCTCCTCCCTTTCTAGCCAGTACCTTCCCGTGAAAACTTCATTCCAGGCGGGTAATGACCTTGTGCATGACCTTGTCATGTACAGAAGGGACAGTACAGTCACATGAACTGGATTTGAGCAAAGGAATTTAGTCCTGTAAGAGAGTTTGAAAGGAAGATTTGCCTTCACTTTCCTCTTACTTTCTTGCAGGCATGCAGGTGCACACATTAATAAAATACCTTTCATGAAACAAAGCTTGAGAGAGTGAGAGTGTTACTATTTTTAATTAAAGTGTCCCAGTACTTATCATGGCAGAAGCCATACGAAATACACAGGCAGAGAGATGTAAAACATTCATTCTCACTGAAGTTCCATATTCTGTTAAAGGTAGTGTTTTAAAATGTCATCGCTCATTCTGATTTTTTTTGTCAGAAGTGCCCTTAGTAATAAATTAAACAGTCTCATGGCATTTGTTTGACCTGAGTCAAACATTCAGTCAGTTTTGTTTTAAATTGGCTGACAAGTCTGTACTTTTTTTTTTTTTCCCCCAGAACCTACAAAGAATCCTAAAGACTTGACTGCCTGGTTTAGTCTCTTTGCTGACCTTGACCCGTTATCCAATCCTGATGCTGTTGGGAAAACTGATAAAGAACATGAATTGCTTAATGCATGAGTCAGCTGCCTGTTGTTCCATTCATCAACGCCATTTTGGGGTTTAAAAAAATCTAAATGAAAATTAGTATGCTGTTGTGAAACCATAAAGTATGTGCCATGATAATAAACTAAAGGGAACGAATCCCCTTTTCTATAGGTAAAGTTATTTGCTCTTGTTTTGTATAAAGAGCTTGCATTTATTTTCTATGTGGATTTACAAAAATGAGGTTAAGAATTAGGGCAGATTTCTTGCCAAATTAGATTGTCTGCTGAAACACTGTCTTTGCCTGAGGTAATACAGAGCTAACACTGGAGTGAAATAAAATTGCAAACCTATTTTTTTATAATGTTTCTTTAGTAAATTAAAATAAGAATATGTAACTGAGGAGGCTGCATGAGTCAAATATCTGTCGTGTATATAATATAATATATATATATAGTACTGCTACATTAAGATGATATCAACTAAATTTGTTATTAGAGTGAAAAATCTGCGCTGGGACTAATTATTGAAGAAATACATTTTGGTCTGTGCAGCCATGGAAATTGTGCCCTTTCTGATTTAACTTACTAGGCAAACTGTACTACATAAACAGAAGTCATGCCCAGCAGGCTTCTTTTCTGAGGTTTTTCTCCATTGCACCAACAGAATTTGCACCTGTTTGCAGAAGTTTCTTGCAACTGCTGCTTTACCATGCCTTCAAAACATGTTCATATTTCTATTCAGAGTATTTTTCATCCAATTTATTTCTGAAGCATGTGTTATTTTGAGCTTGTTGTGACATTAACTCTTTAATAAAATGATTTTGACCAAAAAAAAAGGCCTTTTATTCCCCTTGGAATGCTGGTGTGCTGTTAAATTGATGTGTAAAAAGCACTTGAAGATAAAACATACGATCAGTTTTTAGACCGTACCTAATAATTCATATATTACCTTATGCTATTTCTGAACAGTAATTCAGCAGGACAGTAGGCCAATTTGAATTTGGTGTCCCTCTGCCTCCCCACTCTCCTTTTACAGCAAAGGAAGGTGAAGGGTGTGTCAGAAGCCCCTTAAGGTTGGAAGATCTGCATATTTGCTCTATGTACTGTTTAGTATTTGGCCTTTTTTTAGTGCACTTAATTTGCAGTTTTTCACTACCACTTCACTGTAATTAGTTAATCCATGTCTCATGGTCTGTTAGATAACTAAGTACCTCCATTGGAAACTTGAAAAATAGCTATATAAATATAGAAGTTAACTGAACTGACCTGCTGCTTCTCAAATGCATCAGAACATCATTTGATGGCTGCACCGAGCAGCATTGATGTGTATTTGATACTTCCTACCTAAAAAGAAAGCTACATGCTGTCAGTGGATGGGGATTGGACTGGCTCGAGTTCATCTGACTTAGCAAGTTTTAAATACTACTGTCAAAACTATAGTTTAAAATCCCACCCCATCATAGTCTGGAAGTCTCAAAATGTTGAAGTTTTTGCCAGAGAAATTCTTCAAATGTTTAGCAGCGTATTTTCATGTATAATGGGAAAGGACCCTCTGGACTTCTCCTTTGCACAGTATCCAGCCCACCCAGGTCCCCAGCAGGGAGGCTGGAAACTAAGACATGGAAGCTGATGCAGATGGCTGTTTCTAAAGATGAAACTCAATTCCTTCCACAGTGTTTCCTGTTGTTTGGTGCTGGCAGCTACTTTCTCGATAAAGCCATCTTTTCTGAGATGTAAAACTTTCTTGAGCATCAGGCAGGAGCCTGAAATCTTGATTTAGGGCTGTAGTCTCTGGCAGTAAATACGGCATCTACAAAGTGGATTAACTGGGAAATACCTCAGGTTTACAATGGAGTGCACCTACACTTACGAGTGCTAGTTTGCACTCATAACAGAGGATCTCTGCCTGAAATCCTCTTCATCTCAAACTGTAATTATCTGGAGTGCCAAAAATATTAGGAGCTCAAGGGATAGACAGGCTTCTTTTCAGCTGAGCTTGGTTACCACTGAAATAATTAAACAGATTCTTGCAGCTTTAAGTAAGTGTGTGGTTGCTAAATTTGCACTGGGTTATGTTTCTTTATAGTCGCCAAAACAGTTGTGGACAAGCCACTCTAGCGCTTTTAGTAGCTAAAGCAGTAAGGCTAAAAGTAAAGAGGAGGTCATAGGGACTTCAAAACAGCTAATGAAGTATTCTTTAAAGTTCAGAAAAAACGTGTTTGGTTTTAAGGTCACAGATTTTGGCCTTCTAGGATTAAAAAGTCTGTCATAATTGACACAATTAAGGGCACACAAGTTCAGCTAAAGATGTTCTAAGTCTGCATCATGTTTTTAGGTGGAAAAAACACTTAAATGATCATCCCATTATACACAAGAAAAGCCACGTCTGCAGGGTTTTTCCATGCACACCCCCACCTGCAGTACCAGTTATTTCATTGTATGCATTAATTCCTTATAACATGTCATTTTTAAAATCAACATTAGCTATGAATGTTTATTCTTTAGCCTATACCATTTTTTCCATACTTTCAAATGAAAAAACCAAACCAAAACAACAACAAAAAATGAGCCAGAAGGGTTTGAAATATAATTAATCTTGTTTAAAGAGCAGTGATTGAAAGCCATTATTATAACAACACATTATTATCAGAGACATTTATTGAAGCTGAAAACTAAAGTTAACACCCTGCAAATAGGCATTTTTCAGGGGGAAAAAAAAAATCTTAATTACAGAGTTACAAAGAATGCTGCTCTACTGCTAATGAAGTGTATGGCATGTGCTGCTCGGCAGCTGGGGCTGGAGAGTAACTCCAGTGCCATTGTGAACAGATGTTGTGTGATGTGTGTACAGGCTCAGCAGGATTTGGGACAACAGCGTAGTTCATCATCCCAGTGAAATTACAGATTGATTGTTCTACACACATAACATTCATCTTGACTTAATAATGTTTCATTCCAGTTACATGGTCTGGTTTTAGTAGTGGATTGTTTTAAAACAATAACAGCCGCAGAACCCCTGTGGCAGATGAAAACAGTACTAATTGATTAACTGTCTTTATCGGGAAGTTTATTGAAGTTGATGTAATTGATTTTGGCAAGTCAAGGTTTCTACAAATCTAAGAACAGCTGCTTCAGGGGAATTGGGGGTGTGCGCCTTGGGAATTGAACAGCTCATAGAGGAAAGAAAACTGACAACTTCTTCCAGCAGCTTTTCTGATCTTAAAAGATCAGAATTTACTTCCAACATAGTAAATATGACTTACCTTGTTCCCTCTGCTGCTTCCGTGTCCAATGTGGAATAGGCGCAAGTCAGGTACTTCGAAGCAGGACTACTTGGCTACAAGCAGCCACCAGCCTTCCCCCAACACCCTTCTGTAAAGGAGTGTCCTTCACACATCAGGGGCTGCTCACACCAGAACAAACAGGACCACCTACACAACAAGGTGACTGTGAAAGCAAAAGCAGCACCAGCAGCAGCTTTGCTACAAGTGGGAATAGCAGCAAGCCTACAAGCCCTGATGCCTCCTGGGTCTGAGCCTGGAGAGGCTCAGTGGTGCAGGAGGTTGACAGGAGGACACACCACCCAGGCATTGTGCATCATGCTACATTTCCCTGGGGCCTCTGCCATTGCCCTCTGCCACCTTCCATCACATCCCACTGCAGGTGCCAGGGGATACTGGATAAGCACCACAAAGGGTGATTATACTGTCCATTCTCACTGCTGAGAGTATGTGGGCTGAAATAGCCCCCAGGCAAAGGACAAAAAGCTGGAAGGTCCTATATTCCCTCAGTCAGTTCCCAATAAAAAACAAACTACTGGGTTGCAGCAAGAAACTGACATGATAAAGTTGCAACTGACAGCATTGGGTTCCTTCTCACATTTTCAAGCTCCCTTTTTCTTCTGCTTGGTCCAGCATGCATCTGCTTTCTCTTCCCTGGCAGAGGATCATGGAAGCAGGCTGGCAAGGAAGACCTGGGCAGTGTAAGGAGGCCCTGCTGGGCAGCCTGTGGCCACCCTTGCTCATCACCTCATCAATGAGGACTCATTGCAGGATGTGGGCTTCTGGCACAGTAAGCCATGGCCACCCAGGGATCCAGTGTATTTCTGTTATCTATTTTTTAACAATACAGGTGTGTAAGCGATGTGAAGTTGAGCCCTCATTGCAACCCAGGCACACTGTCTCAGTCAGCACTTACTGTAACACTCCCTCTGGTTAGCCTGCTTTTACAATTTCTGCTCCTTGTCAATGTCTTATTTTTAAACAAGCCCCTATATGGGAAGGCAGCAAGCCGAGCAACAACTAAGCTTGCCAGCAGCCCAGCAGCAGAAAAGCTGAGACAGCCTAGCACTGCCTTGGCAAACTGAGCACAAACAAGCTGATCCCCAGCACACTGTTGGGGCTGCCTCCCCACTGCTCGGCGGGTGCTTCATGCCTGAAGCCCACATGCAGATACACAGACTCTCCCATGACAGTAAACAAGGGTACTGTAGCCAAACAGGCCCTGCAAGCTCTGCCAGTTTGGCCTTGGGTAACCATCCAGCTCCAGCTCCCAGGCAGGCTGGCTTTACGGTCAGTGGGACCATTACCCAGGTGTTCATTAACAGTGCTCTCCTAAGCATAAAATTGACTTTTCTTCTCCTTGACTAACTGGAAACCTTCCCTTTAAGTAACACAAAGTATCTTCACAAGAGCTCACCATGTTAGACCTGCTGAAGCAAGTCCAGAGGAGGGTACAAGAATGATCAAAAGGCAGGAGCATCCCTCCTAGGAGGAAAGACACAGAGAGTTGAGGTTCAGCCTGGAGAAGAGAAGGCTCTGGGGAGACCTTATTGTGGCTTTTCAGTACTTAAAGGGGGCTTCTAAGAAGATAGGGACAAACCTTTTAGCAGGGCCTGTTGCGATAGGACAAGAGGTAATGGTTTTGAACTAAAAATAAAGTAGATTGAGATGAAGATAGAAGGAAGAAAATTTTTGCAATGAGGGCAGTGAAGCACAGGAACATGTTGCCCAGGGAAGTTGCAGATGTCCCATCCCTGGAAGTGTTCAAGGTTAGGCTGGATAAGGCTTTGAACAACTCAATCTCCTAGTGCATGAGTAGAAGACCAGCTGCCATTTGCCAAAGAACAGTTGTACAACTCCCATCAGCTGTATCAACTTTTAACTGCTCAACCAGAGCGAAAGCTTCATGTGCCCAACCTTGTAATTAAAAATTGGAGAAGAGTGTGAAGTTTGGCTGCTTTCAAAAAATGACAAAATTTAAACTAACAAGAGAGAAGTGTGCTGTCTGTAGCTTGGAGGTGATGGTCTGGCTCATTCTACTTGCCAGCCCTTTACACTGGTTGTTGTGGGAATCTTTATAGGGTAATGAATACTAAACAAAAGGAGAAAATAAAGACTTTTAGAAGTGACTGCAGACCTACCTAAGCTGTTAAAGAAGTTACTGTCAGTCTTTGCTTCAAACAGAAGTCTTTCATTTAGCCCAGAAACCTATAGTTAAGGGTATTTCCTTTATTTTGGACTTGGACAGCTATTATGGCAGTAGGCAAGGCCCCAAGACAGGTGCCAGAAGCCATACGCTTGCTTTATCAACAGCCTGGGGAGAGGAAAAACAAGTTTATAACTGCTACAAAAGTAAATCATCCACCCTATCTCATCTAGGTGGGCAGTTAACAGCTGTCTGCAGGAAACAAGCATGCTGAAAGCCACAGAAGCAGAATCTGACACAGGAAAATGTCAAACTCCTACTATTATTTCAAGTGCAATCCTCAGAGTAAATCCTTGACACATAAAATACATAAATTAAAATCATGGGCACTGAAGTAACTGCTTTGCTGTTACAGCTGCATATGTTCCTGGACTGTTCAAGCAGTTTGTGTGGTCTTCCATGATCACCTCTGCCTTGAACTGGAGTACCAGAGCTTCAGGACACCAAAGTTCAGCAACAGCGAGTGACTGTCACTGTGGCAGGGCAGTAGTTTGATTTGAAATTTAGAAAAAACTGAGATTCTGAAGAATGAGTGAAGCCCTGGAGGCATTTTTCTGATCTACAGTTCATCTGGGTCTTGATCTGACCTTCCTGCAAGGTTGCCCCTGGACAACAGCCAGGGCTGCAAAGGAGTCGGAGGCATACAAGCAATTCAAGGCTTTTCCCCCTAAATTAGCCTGTGTTGTTAAGGCACAGAAGCCTGCCCAGGTCTTGGGCATGTGAACATCTCAAACCCATCTAAATGTGAGTCACTACCCCATACTGTCCAAGCAGGCTGTTCAACTGAAAGAAGAGTCAGTAATGTCACTGATTTGGCTGAAAACTTGTCCAAAACATGGAAGAAAGGGAAAAAAAAAAAAAAAAAAAAAAAAAAAAGGAAGAAGAAAAAAGGCACCATTTCTGAGGCAGCAGAAATCACACGGGCACACACGCCTGCCAAACTGGGAGACACCAGCAACGACAGAAGACGGCAGCACTACCAGAGCCCTTACAGTCACCTTTGGCACCAAACCACACCCAAACATCCCTGCGCCATATACACAGCCAACACTGCCCTGCACGTAGGGAAATAACTACACAAAGCCTTAACCGAACAAAAGCTTCCTTTCGTCAACTCTTAACACTCTCACCCTCTCTCGCCCCGCCTTCCCCCCCACCTTAGCACTTTGCAGCTTTCGCTTTCATTTTTAAAGGCAGTGATGTGGATCTCATTGGAGGCAGGAGGGCTCTTGGCTTTACCGGCATTTGCCACGTTCATCGGTTATTATTCCTGTGCTTCAAAGGCTGGATAGACCTCAGAGAGCACACATCCATCTCACTGCTCACAGTTTAAGCCATGGGAATGTTGCCAAAACAA
Organism: Urocolius indicus; assembly: GCA_013401255.1. Lineage (NCBI taxonomy): Eukaryota > Metazoa > Chordata > Aves > Coliiformes > Coliidae > Urocolius > Urocolius indicus. Next base: position 71,863 of record WBNH01008612.1, read on the forward strand.
AGTATAAAGGGAAATAAGATTTAAAAGCAAACAAAGGCACTCAGGAAGAAATGCTGCCCTGACGCTGCCCTGAGGCCCTTCCTCTTGTCCCCACCCATTTTAACAGCCCATGCTCTTAGCAAACAGTAAATGCTATAGGCAAAACACTGAAAATCCGTAAGGGGTCATTTTTCTACTTGAGATTTACAGGAGCAGATGGAACTGTCTGTCTTGGGGTGGATTTTAATGTACAGTACAGTTTGCCTGTAAGTGGCTTGGGTCCCCTCTCTGTTCCACATAAACATAGGAAGTATCTAATAGAGGGATAAATTGAGGTTGAGGTACATAATGGTGGTTTCTTTGATGGTTGTTATCCAAGTTAAAAAAAAGGAAAGTGTTCTAAGATACAGGAAAATACTTTACGACACCAAAATAAGCCCTTCTGTTGTGTAGCATTACCAAACGAAACCAAGTTCCTTTCTGCAGGGAGGACTGCTAAAGGGAAGCAAGTGCCTTTCCACAGGGAACACAATCTAGTGACAAAATCTCTATCAAGGTGCCTAAGTTGCAGTACCAGTGCATAGTAAAACAAAGATAAAAACAACCATCCAAAACCAAAACAAAACACACACAAAAAACCAACCAAAGAAAAAAAAAAACAAAAAAAAAAACAAACCCAAAACAAAACTGGCCCAAACAGCATCAACCACCTTGAAGCCAGCCTTACCGTGATTGTTGGGCTTATGATGGTTCCTGTCCTCTTTTTAAAGCTGGAGTCTGAAACCACACCATGATGCAGCCCACCTTGAAGGGCTGTGGGAGACCAGGACAGGTAGGCAGCCTCAGTACTGATCAGGCTGGGAAACTGAGACTCCAATGATGGTGAAGGCTGGAGCATGGTGACTGGCTGGAACCTGGATGGTGCCAGCTCCACCTGCAGATCTGCATCTACAACACAGGGCCAGAGCCCAGGGAGCCTTGCACCTGCCATGCCTGGGCCATGCAGCAGTACTGGAAGCCAGCTTACAGCAGTGGGCAACTCCTTGCTGACAACCTGACCTGTCACCCAAGGAGGTTTGCAACTTGTCTGGTACTTGGACCGGGATGTTATGGAGAGACTGCTGAGACCTGTCCAGTCATTTGGTTCTTTGGCAAACAAAGGGAGAAGGGTGATGTGGCCTTGGAGATGACAAAAAGAATCCACACAGAATCAGGGTGATGGGGGCTGGAAGAGACCTCTAGAGATCATGCAGTCCAACCCCCTTCACCTCAATCAGGTCACACAAGAACGTGTCCAGGTGGGTTTTGAAAACCTCCAGAGAAGGAGACCCACACCCTCCCTGGGCAGCCTGTGCCAGAGCTCCCTTACCTGAACAGGAAAGATGTTTCTCCTTGCATTTAACTGGAACTTTTTGTGTTCCAGTGTGTGTGCCCATTACCCTTTGTCCTGTCACTGGACACTACAGCAAAATGACTCGCCTCTTTCTTTTGACACCCATCCTTCAGGTATTTATTAACATTGATAAGATCTTATCCAGGTGAGCCCAAATTATCAACAGCACTGTGGGGAGCTCCTCCAGCACCTCTGGGAGAGCAGGAAAGCTCTCAGAAGAGGCTGTATGCTCATACATGCAGCCTGGCAACAAACAAGAGGAATGAGAGGCCTGCATGCAGTGGCAGGACTACCTTCTTACTGGGATCAGAGCTGTGGTGGGACAGCTTACACAGCTGGAGTACTGCCATGACTGGGTATGGACTTGTTAGGACCAGACAGGATGGTGAGGAAAGGAAGCTGCCATTTATGAGAAGGCATGGATGCCTTAGGATAAGTGATATTCCAGCTGAGAGCTTGTGGGTCAGGATTAGAGAAAGACTAACACAGACAACAGAGTGGAAAGTGTCTGCTCCAAGACACCATGATCACAAAGGAGTAGATGAGGCCTTTTCCAGATAACTCGAAGCAGCCTCACATTCACAGGCCCTGTTCCCTGCAGGCCTTGAACCACCCTGAGATTTACTATATGGACAAGACAGCAGAGACAAACAATCCAGGAGGTTTCTGAAGCACCCTAATAACTTGCTAGTGAGGGGAGATGCTCAGCTGGATCTCACAGTTACAGAGAACAACTGGTGAGGGAAAGGAAGGCTGCAGGCAGTCTTGGCCAAAGTTACCACAAGATGGTAAAATTTAGGATCCTGAGTGGAAGGAGGGAAAAGCAAAAGGCAAGATCACAACTGTCAACTTTAGGAGAGCAGACATTGGGCCCTTTAGGGACCTGCTTGGGATACAGCCCTGGAAAGGAGTTCAGGAGACTTGGGTAATTTTCAAGGATCACCTGCTCCAAGCTCAGTCTTCCCTCTCTACTCAGCACTGCAGAAGGCTCAGGGAAGAATCCTACCATGTGGATCAATGTCTGAAATGGGTGAAGGGGGATTGGTGTCAAAAAAGATGAAGCTACACTTTTCACAGTGGTAGCCCAAAGATAGTGGGCTGAACAAACTAAAATACAACAAATTCCATTTAAATATACCAAATTACTTTTTTACTGTGACTGTGGTCAAACACTGCAAGAGGTTGCCTAGAGAGATCATAGTCTCTCTCTTCCTGGAGACACTCCATACTCAACTGGACACTGCCTGAGCAACCTGCTCAGCTGATTTTTATGACAATTACAACATCTTCCATCAAAAGAGTTTTATACAAAAATTTATTTTCCACATCTAGGATATTCTTACAACTCTATTCAACAGTCCCTAATCCTGAAGGCACATAAGTCTTTAGGCATTTAGTTTCTCTCAATGCATTTCTACAGGCACAGCAGGGCAGCTACAGAAGTACCATAGACCCCAGGCCATTGGGACACCCCATGCCAAATTGCTCACAGGATTTCACAGGATTCTCAGGTTTTGGGTGTTCTTTGCCTGAGTGTCTAGTTTGACGTCAAGACTAGTAGGTACATTTTCTCACTGGATACAAAACCATATCAAGCTATGGTTCTGCATTCAAGAGCCTTTCAGTGAGGGTGCCACCAGAGAGACAGATTGCAATCTACAGATGGCTTGATTGGAAGAACAAATGACACATACCCAGACCTATGCTCCTCTGAGTATTAAGGCATTCACTGTCTTCCCAACCAAAAGATAAAACAGCATGTACAACAGGCACGTACAAGATTACTTTCCAAATCAGGTACAGGTAGGGCTACCTTTACTAGGCTACCTTTAAATACCCATTGCATAGAAGGTAAAAGACCTCCTACCACTACCTTCCCCCCGGCCCATGTCAGGAGTTTAGGTATTCCCATCCAGAAGAGGGTCAAAACAGAAAGTCCTCCCTAGGGGGAAGCAGATTTCTTAGACTCTGAACTCAGAAAGTATCTAAACTGTCCCCTTGGCATTCTCTTCTATAACAGACAACAATCCATTGAACTCATCTTCATTTCATGAACAAAAGCCCCTGACTGAGGTGGCAATCCTTAGCACATTTGCATGTACCCCATCTAAAATAAACCTATGCACTGAAAGCCTAAGGTTTGGCACCATCTCTGCATTGTCAGAGAAGTGTAGGGCTACAATAAATATTTTCAGCAACTGATACTAAAACACTAAATGTTTTCCCAAGAGTTTTGAGGAGGAAATTAAGAATCCGTAGGAATAACAAAAGCAGACAAGCTTTTTTTTTTCACCAAGACCAAGGTTTAGTTTCCAAAGGCAACATCTTTACTTTTTGGTTCTTTTCTTTTTTTTTCACCCCCAAGAATAAATTCTTCCTTCCTCATGTAACAAGTCCAAAGATACCACCAATATTACAGAAAGGGACACTGTTACTCTCTGAGAAACCTCTGTATCATATAGAGAAGGCAGGACTAGAAATTCTTACCCTAATAGAAATCAGAAAGTAGTAATTGCATCACTCATCTTTTTGGCACCAAACCTTAACAGGGAGTCTAGTTTCAGCTTTCTCCTCCTTAGAGCAAGTACCTGCTCCCACAAAAATCTAAAGAGCTTTCAGATCTCTCCCTCCAGCAGTAAGTAGTTAGACACCCAAAATTAGCTAACATTGACTGTTAGGCTGAGCAGCCTGGATTTACGGGATGCTATTTACTTACAGCTTATTTGTAGAGGTAAAAACAAGGGTACAAGCACTAGAAAGCCACGGTTATTACTAAACTTACATTATCCTGAGCAAACCTTGTTTCTCAACCCACAGCACCACTGCAAAGCTCGTCCACGAACTTCATCATGTGCATACACCAAAGAGTCTTTAAAGCCATGATTTGTTTTCTAAAGACACAGTTATTCATCTAATTGTGTTTTGTTTACAAGCTCAGTGTCCAATTCAAGGGAGGAAAGAAGAAAAGCTTACACAATTTTCTTCTCCCAGATTTCCAGCTCCTCTGCATCTGAGCTTCCAGGCTACACAGCTCAAGGCAGCCAGTTCAACATCAGAACTTGTTACAACCCAAGATAAAAATTTGAGTTTTTCTTAAAAAAGGGGTCATCTCTCTATCAAGCTTCATCTCATTGCCATTTTTTCTTGTCAATTGAATTAACAGTTTAATTTACATGTTCACTCACCTCCAATGTGGTCTTCACTGAGAAAATACTCAACTTTCTCTGTCAGCATTTTCCTATCAGCCCCACTTGAGTGAGGTGTTATTTCTGTGACCTATTGTACTCCAGAAAGTCACTGTCTACTCTCCAGTTACTTGCCACCTTCCAAAATTGCAATATTACTGCAGAGGTGACAGGAACTAAAACTACTACAAAGCTACTAACCACCTCTGCCTTACTAGAGACTTCATTCATGTGTGACACAAACTGAAAAGACTCAGAAGCCAGAAATTGTCTTCAAAGAGCTATTCCAGACAGTTTGCAAAAAAAAAGTGTTAATTCTGTAGTTTAAAAATATTGCAGCATGCTACTATTTTAGTGAAGCAAGGACACTTAAGGTAGTTTAAAAACCCCACCTCTTTAAAGTCAACTGAAATGTAAAAAAGCCCCGAGTAATCATAAGTTAGTAAGGCTTATAAAAATATCTTTGAGTACATCCTTTGTAAAACCACCTCACTTCAAACATACCAGTACTTGATAAAAAAGTCCATCTTAGCAAGTTGTCCCAGCATCTAATTACCCTTTATGCTAAGTAAATATGTATTTCTAGTGTGAATTCATTTAGCTTCATTTTCTTGTTTGCTGCAGTGTAGTATTCCATGTCTGTTAAATTTAAGTAGCTTGTGACTATTTCCTACATAGCTATTTACTAGCTGGAATTAAGTCACCCCTCAACTATGGAGTTCAACATATCATACTCCCTACAAAACCGTGCTGTGTGTTTTTTCCAGTGCCTCAGTCATTCCTATAGCTTCACCATAAGTCTTCTCCAGCCTCTCACAGTCTCTCTGGAACTGGACAGTTTTCCAGTACTAATGCAAGCAGAGACAAGATACACATATTTTAACTGTGTGACAATCTCTGACTAAACAGCTTCCTTTAGCCAAGCAACAGCTATGAATAACTGTCAGTAATGGGTGTGCTTTCCTACCTTTCACTTGTTTTTTTCCTTGTGTTTAAGGTTGTGGAAACACATCGTCGAAATTCTGGGTCTCTCAACTGGGCAGCTGGACATTTCTGTTTGCATGGCTGTATTTTGCATAATAACACAAGCTTGTTTACAAGAGTAATTGATTTATACTTCTACTAGTCTTCTGCCATCTTCAAGCAGCTTGGGTTTTACCCGAATTAAGAGATGAGGTATCAATCCATTACCATAGAGTAAGGCCAGGAGCTAGTTTGTTTAAACCCCAGTGGTCTTTGTTAGCAACTGTGATGTCAGCCAACATCTCTCGTCCATTCAGTTCCTTCTGTTTATTTTGTATTACTCCAGGCTTACACTTAAATACTGTGAAGATATTGAGGCTCTACCTTTGGGCCAATATCCAGCCCTTCCAAAGAACTGATTTCTCAGGAAGCCATAAATCATTTCCCTGACAGCACCCTGCTTCCTAAAACAAGCAGGTCACTATCTGTTGCACTCCATTCCAGCACATGTAGCCAAGGGCTCCTCTTACACAGTCCTCCAGTCCCTAAGAGTCCATTTCTAGAGATACGAATTGCTGGCAAATCTAACATTTGAGTTCAGGAAGATCTTTTTGTCACTAAGCAGGGGCACGAGACAAAATTGTTTCATTAGCTCTCTCAGCAACATTTTGGACTGTTTATCTTGGCTTTGAGGAAGACATAGGCAGTGAATTACACAAAACACACAACTTCGAAGTGTGGCTTATGTGCAAGCAGCATGTTACCACAACCGTAACTAGCCAGGCGAGGCTGAAGTTCACTGGGGTGGTGACAAAGTTACCCGCGATACAAGCTGCACCGTGTCTTTTCAGGGCAAGCTGCGTACTTATGTCACAGTAATTCTTGAGAAGAGAGTGCCTTCCCAAACAAGGATAGCCCAAAACTGCTGCAGTCAAATCCACTTAGAGAACAAGGCTCATCATGAGCTTTTCCTAGCAAGCCCTACAAGCTGATGATGAAACAGCTGAAACTAAGGCATTTCTGAATGAAGTACAAGTTTTTTTTGCAGCAGGGTGGGATACTGCAGCCTTGGAGGCTCTAGACTTTCACCACTTCCAGTTAATTTGTTTAACTTAGCCACACTGAAACTTCGCAATCTCTGGGATGCTGAAAACTTACATTTTCACTTATTGATGATAAGCGCTGAACCATTTTTGATGGTTATTACCACAGTTCACTTCAGTAAATGCTAACTTTGGAGGATTTACATGTATTTAAATATTACTCTTCTTTCTCCCTCTCTCCCCTTCACTCCTCCATCTGGAAAGAATTATTCTGCAAGTAAAATGACAATGATGTGACTCATACCAAACAACATGAAACCAAGGCTGTCAGTAGATTTATACCACATCCTTTAAGGGTTTAGTTTAGTTCAGTTTCACATAGTGAAACATCTAATGGCTTTCATAATTTTTCAACAGATAACTTGAAATTAGCCATACTACAAACACAGCAGCAGATACATAGTTCTCAATATTGCTTTACTGCCTTTTTTTTCTATGCTCTGAAAATCCTCATTATATGCAAAAATATGCTATTTTTAAGCATATTTAACATTCAGCTCTTATTATATTTTTCCCCTTACTAGAACGTTCTGTGTTACATAATAAAAATTAATAGATAAGAGATTATCTTGTTCTAGAAAACATAGCATGCTAGTCAAAAATACACATATGATATTACTGTAGATGTAAATTTGGGACAATACTAACTCTTAATCTCATTCTATGGTGTTTCATATGCAGTTTCCAAAACAAATACATGAACCACTGTTTTTGTGGGTCATCCTCACCACTTTTGGTTTTTTTAACTATATTTTTTATTTAAATAAGACACAGGAACTTCTATACCAAAAAAAATACAAAAGCCACACATTTCCTTGTGTAAAGCAATATTGTGTGATAACTTGAATACTGTTCAGCACAGTGGCTAGAAATAACAGTACAACTATGTATAAAACTTTAAACAATATTTGACAAATTTCTACAGCTGGATGTAGAGTACAATTGAGATAAACAACTGCTGGGAAATTTACATGGCAAAGCATTAGCTTTAACACATTTGGTTTGAAACCTTCAAATCTGCTAAGAACTAATGTGCAATTTAATTAATATTTAGTTTCTCGTGGAAAAAATAAAAAGAACACGTAATGCCGTTGCAAATATTGTACAGAGTTCATCACTGATCTAAAAACCATTCATCATATCCCCTGGTAACCTAACACCAATAACTACTGAGACTACAATTTCTTATCTGGGCATAACCAGAGCATAAAAAGGTCATCTTACTGCCATGTTAATCTAGAAAGAAAAATATTAAAAGGAGTCGATACTTTCATCACAAGTATTTTCTCTCCTTTACCTTCAGTCTACAAAATATATAGTGTTTTCAACCTAGGCCTGAGATTAGTAGGGCTAAAGATGGCTGTTTTGTTTCAAGGTTTTTCACATGAAAATGGTTGCGAGACAGATCTCTCTCTCTCCTCCTATAATTTTCTGCAAGGGAAGCAAAAAGACTGTTTAATAGGCTGCAAATTCCACCTCATAAGATAGCATTAACTAAAAATCACTAATAAAAAGGAAACAATGCTTTACTCCAAAGAACTCACAAAACATGTGCTTAGTTACTGGTGCTCACTCTCACCTCCCTCCAATCTCACCTTCGAAAGAGGAAAAAACCCATTGTGGAGCAAGTTTAAAAGTTCAGTAGCTGTAGGCTACTCATCTCTTCAATTCCTGGAAAATGTCAACCTTATTCTCCTAAGAGCAGACAGCCTAGATGTAGTTCCACTGAGCTGAAAGCAATGGAGCAAGAACATCCAAGTTTATTTTGCCTTTGGGGTCCTCTTTGTATCACAGGAAATTATCTCTGAAAGCAACACTCCTCTTGCTCTAGTACAACAGAAGAGCATCGCTAACTCCTTTCTTGCGTATACTATTTTGAGAAAGTGCCCAGCCTACAAAGGCAGGATTATTTTACAGGTTTGGTTTTTCTTATTCACACTTCAAGAGGGGGGAAAACACACTTTTATACACACAACTTCAGTAACTGTAAGTTATGGGAGAAGCTTTGATTAAGTAACATGAACTCAAACCTATTGTTTTTCCCCCCCTCTTAGAACACCCACTTGCTACTTTTGGACTTTAATCCAAACACAATTACTCACTATATAAATAAAATGCTGCTCATCTAACACTGCTCAACAAAATCTGAAAACCTATTTCCAACCAGTAAATGAAGGAACGTTTCCATAAGAGAAACTAAACATTAATTTGACTTTTAGACGGTAACAGTAGAATTTCACATCCTTAACTGCCAACAAAAGCATGAGAGGAAATCCCCATCATCCTCTGTGAAACCTGAAAGAATTTCTGTCCTTGAACAAAAACATTCTTGTCTTTCAAAATCCTCTCACACACATGGAATGTTTCTCATGTACAGCCTAGTACTGAACACTTTATTTGCAACAGTTTAACAGTCATTAACTGAGCAACACCTGAAACCTTTAAATGTCACATTTTTTACATACATTGAAATGACAGTAAATGCAACAGTTGTCTTCATTGTAAGCACATGACAAAGTGATATAGATCACAGATTTGCTGGTTCTCCTCATGTTCACCCATGTCCAGGGTCATGGTTCACCTGGATCTGAATGCACTTATTCCAAGAAAGTGGAACGTTAATGAGGAAGTATTAACGCATAAAACAAGGAAAGGCAAAAGAGTGATGTTCCCTCTTTAGCTTTGTAGCTGTAAAATATTTACTATCCCAATATGCTATACATTCCAAGTTACCTGAGTTTACACTTCAAGAGAAGTACCTGAAGCTCGGCCATAGGGTGGGCACTGTGCAACTGCTGTGGCCTTTTTTTTTTTTTTTTTTTTTTTTTTTTTGCATTGTGTGTATTACAGAAGTTAGAAACATAAACACCTGGATCAATTGTAAACATAATCCTGAAGTACAGTATTTTCCATAGGACACAACACAGCAAGACATTTTCTACTCAGACAGGCAACTTTTTTTTATATATATAGAGCTTATTTATACTGTAGAATTTGAAACAGAACACAGGACACAGTACTACTCTGGTCAAACATACTATGAAACGCATAGTCTCCACTTAAAATGCTTAATGATACATGGATTCTGCAGGCATTACTGCTTTCTCACAAAAAATGCTGAATATGAATTCTGTCCCTGCCAAGAACAGCCTTGAGAGATTTTTCTGGATGTTGCTAATTATTCTGTGTTGTTCTGAAAGGTTGCCACCTCATGCAGATGTATCTAAGCTACCATCTCCTTGATCCTTGTTTCAGGGCAGAGGCCTGCTCCACCTTGGACTAGATTAACATGTAGCTCTGAGGAGAGGAGTGGTCTTCAGTCTGAATTTCTTGCAAAAGTGGCTGCTGCTGTTGGGACGGTTGCTGTACCAGGACCTCTGTAGAGTCCATTGTGCTGGTGTCATCTGACAGAGATGAGAAAGAGACTCGAGACGAAAGCTGCTCAACAGTCAGGGTGCTCAAAGCTGTGCTTTGACCAGAGTTTGGAGAGTTCTTCAGCATCAGGTCTGAAGCAGGAAGAAGGGGGCCCAGGAGTTTTACAGGACAGAAAGCTGATCCGGTTGGGATGAAATTAACCTTGTTTTTGTCAGGACATGAAAAGAGAGGGGCTGAGATAGGCTGACGAGACCTACAACAAGGGAAAAGAAAGATTATATTCCTGACTGATCGAGATCTTTTATACATCATGAACTTTGTGGTTCTACACATTGCTAAAATGTGAATGACAAGGAATGGGATTAATTGGACAGAGGGGCAAACATCTTCCATATTGGTAGTCAGCTAACTGATCCACAGCATTAAAAATAGTACCATCACCAAGAATGACTTGATAATTACTGGATAAACGTGCAACTCGCAGCAAGAAAAATCTGCAGTACATATGCACACACAAAAAAGATGCCATGGTAATTTAGAATGACACAAATTCTGCTGTAATAAAAACAATGCAGCAACACATTTGGTCACATTAAATCCATTTGAGAATCTCCACAAAATTAGACCTCTCCTTTCCCATATTCCCTAAGTTTTGTCGGGAGGCTTCCTCCACAACTCAACTTTGCTCTTTCACCATCCAGTAGACAATGAATGCTGTTAGATCAAGAAACGTCCCCTCAATGCTTTCCTCCACAGGAGCTAAGCATGCAATCTCAACAGCATGTGTTCAAATACTGCTGAGTCTAGGGAAAAAAGATATGATGTTCAAGAGTTTAATTTCAGATTTCTTGCTCAGCAAAAATATTGAGCAGGGTCCACGCTGTAAGAATACTACAGTCTACAAACAATTCAGAGGTTTCATTCCACTTTATATGTTTTATACATATCTAAAAGTAACCTATGCTCAAAAGGAATTATGAAAAGAAGAGTTTTTGTTTTAAGTCACAAACATTTAGAAAGTTAACAAAAATATATGGAAAGAGGTTTATAAATGCTTAGGAAATTAAATGTACCTTATCTTTTCTGCTTGGATTTTTGTTGCCTTTTATAAATGCACAAAAAGAGTTCAAGCATAAAAGACTCCATTTCCTCTTCAAAACAACATGAACACTTCAACTTCTCTTCTGCGCAAACTCTAAGAATAGTTTGCTCCTGAAAAATTCATCAGCTGGAACAGTTTATTCATCTGCAGTTGAATAGGCTCAGTAAACAGGTTTACTGCTTTGCAGATACCAGCTGATATAAAAGGCATTACTTACGACATTTCCTCAAAGACCTTCACTCGCTCACATCCCTCTGGGGGCTCTCGTTTGAACATGTAGCTGTTGTTTGGTTTGGGAGATGAGGCATACTTGGGCAACGGTGAGCTACTCCCACTGTCTGAAAATTTAAAGCAGTTATATTACTAGAGATTGAGAGTGCTTTTTAATTAAATGCGATTTCCAAACAAGATGCCTTTTTTTCCACAGTTCAGCCACTATGTTGGTTTGCTTCTACCACCATGCTTCCTTTAGTACAGGCTATTTCTAACACCCTGGTATGGCACATTTTTTTTTTCTGAATAAAAGCTTCAGCGCAGCAATCATCTATAATATAACAACACATAAAAGGAGGACATTTTTTATCCAGAACACTGCAATAGGAACAAAGTAGAGCTGTGATCCTGGAAACAAATACATTCTTAATTATGTATTTTTTAAAAAAAACATAAATGAACAAGGTAATATGCATAATATATGCAGATTAATTATGAGTGGTAATGGTAATATGCCTCCTCCCTGTATAAACTCTGTTATTGTAAATGTGTGTATACAGCATGTATTTTATTTTTAAACACAATTCTTCACTGGAACATTGACCTCAGTCTCATGAATAGTTCCGAAGTTGCAAAGAAACAAAGCATGTTTGTAACACAGATACTAATACCTAGTCATTACACTGTTCTGTTTCACTTGTTTCACAATTGTTTTAGTATCCAAAATAAAACTACTGCAATAAAATTCTAACATCACTACTAATAATACAATGTTAGTATTCTTCATAACTCTAGCTGTCTGTGTGTATTTTACTGGCTACACTTAAACCTAAAGTTGTAAAGATCTAGGAGACAAGCCAATGGGCAGATTTTTGTGTACTTCTTGAAAAATATAACAGAGAAGGCTCAACTGTGGAAATGACAGAAGCACAAAACTTTGAAAAATTAAGACTATGGAAGGAATCACATTAAACACTCATCTTGACAACATGATATTCAATGCATGAAGGAAATAAAGTAGGTACAAAAATAATTACTCAAAGAAAATTAAGCTTTCTGCAGCAGCTTCTAGCTTTTCAAAAAGCAACACCTGTGTCAGGGTAGTATTAGCAGTTCCCTATTCTCTGTGCTTAGAATTAAAAACAAAAAAATGAAGTGGTAAGGTTAAAAAGGATGATCTAACTTACAAACACACTTTATCTGGAGAGAAAGAAGTGTGTTTTCTTTAGCTCTTTTCCACCAGTGTGAGGTACCTTTTAATTTCTAACTCATACCTTTTGTTTATTCTGCTGTTGCTCATGCTCAGTTTTTCTGCAATAGTGAAAACCCCACCAAAGCTTCAAGCACTATGATCTAGATTCACTGAAGCATATAAGATTCTCTTTAACAGCTTGCAAACACTAACTACACAAACTTTTGTATAACCATTACTTGAATACAAAGGCTAATCATTAGAGACTTTGATACATTTTTGCTTCCTCTTATGCCCAGACACAAATCAACTCAAATGTCATACTTCCCTTTGGAGATTTACTATGAAAGACAAAAAAAAAAAAAAAAAAACAGTTGAAATGAACCTCAGTAGTGTATTGATTATACAGCTCCCGCCTGCTGTAGAGTGGACACAGAACTTCTGTTTACAGATTTTAGATGTTAACTCTACGAAGGCAGAAAAAGCTTAGCGACGATATAGACAGTTGCCAAGCTGGAAGCATGATGGTCCTTGTTGACATTTTTCCACTGCTGGCCCACATACCTCATTCCAAGAAGAGAAATCATTAACAGAAGTCAGACGGTTTGTTTCCTCCTTTTAATATTTGAAGATACAAGTTTCTATTTAAAAAGGGCTAGTGTTCGTTCCACCAAATAGTGAAAACTGTGGAAGCACATCCAAGGAAAGAATCAAACTGAATTCAAAGTTCAGTCAGTTCCTGGAAGACTGAGAATCTTGTCCAGTCAGTTCAGTTTTCAGTTTACTTAGCCCAGTCTGGCTGAGACTTTCTACAGAAGACAGCTGTTAAACAAGTAAAACTAAAAATTACATTGTACAATGTAACCATCTGTTTCTCTCTTTACCCTCCCTGCTTCTAAAGCTTCCTACGTTGTTACTTTTTTTTCATTTTTACCAAAGACACAAAACACGGATTAGAAAAGTAAGTGGTTGTCGGGATACTCAGGGGTACAAGTCTGGTGTTGGTTCTACACATACAGCAGCAGTGCGGGAACAGAAGGGCACTGGGAAAATAGGCCACGGGAAAGAAGTGGAACTTACAGCTTAAGCCAGGATCCACTGGCATATTCTGTAAACTCTTAAGTGCTAACTATCACATTATTAATCCCCAATCACAGAACAAATGTGTATTCTCAACCTGCACTATTTCCACCCATTTTTTACTGCCTCAGACGCTACCATGCATAAGCCTTCATGTCAGAGGACATGTCTGCATCTCCCTGTGAGCTCCCCTGGCGTGCTTCAGTCAACTATCACATTTCATTACAATGACAAAGACTGAAGATTAAGGAAGTTTTGTTCCCATAACCACCTAGCAGATAATACAGAGCCTCATCACACAGGATTTCTAAACATAAATATTCAAAACGGATATATCCTGTTATCAAGAAAATGGTTAAGATTGTTACTAGAACACATTTTAACCAGAAGACTTGGTACCCAAAACTTTAGCTTGCATATATTAAAGTAACAAAGAAGGCAAACTCAAAAAGAACCTGTAAAACAATTTTTTTGAGTGATAAAACTTAAAGGGAACAAGATTGATCCTTGGGATTTGTTTTGATAAGTTCAAAAATGCCTTTGCTTCTTAAGACTACACAAGACTTCCTATACAATTTTAATTTTTAAAACTATAAATCAGATGCCCGGAAGTCAAGAAGTACCTTCAGTTCATCTTCATGAACATGTTGCTCGTAACAGTCTGCTTAGCAACAGTGGGAATTGTCACGGTTTAGCAAAGAACTACTTTTGCTTGGTAACAGGGGGAGTGGGTTGCAGTGAAGACCCAGTAAAGAGTTCTTGGACTTTCCCCTGGCTCTTGGGTTCAGACCCACCTCCGGCCCGGCTGGGCCAATCTGGTGCCTCTGCCAGCACTATTTAAGGACAGGAACTTGAAGTGCTTGGGAGAAAGTGTAGGAGTGGTACAAGATAGAGGCAGCCACACGGACCCCACAGTCAGAGAAGGAAGGAAGGAGGAGCACCAGACCAGAGACCCCTCTGCAATCCGTGGTGAGAATGCAGCTGTGCCCCTGCAACCCGTGGAGGGCAATGGCAGGACTGAGAGCCACTAGCAGCTCCAGGTGAGTGCACCTGGATGGGCAAGAGACTGTGTGAAGAGGCTGGAGAGCCTGTGGGCCTCAGAGCAGACCCACACAAGAGATGAAGAGGAGCTGCAGCCTTTGGGATGAAAACACGTCTGAGTGGCCTGTGCAGGTATGCTGTGAGGTACCCCGTGGAGGTGCAGGGAGGACTGGCACGGAGCCTGCCTGCCCTGAGGAGAGGCCAACAGCAGAGGCCATCAGGAATAGACTGACTGACAGCCCCATTCCCTGCCCCCCTGGACCGTTCAGTGGGGGAGGAGATACAGACACCCGACATCAGAGCTTTGAGTGCAGGAAGAGGAGAGAGGTGGGGAGAAGGTGGTCTTAAAGGGTTCATTGTGTTCTTCATAATTGTACCATTCTGCATTGTTCTGTGGTGGTTATGTTTTGGGGTTTTATGGCTATGCTTCAGTTGGTGATGGACTAAATTATTTTCTGTTTTCTTCCCAGAGCCTGGTCTGTTTTATCTGGGACCATAAGCGGCAATTAAGCCCTCATTGCCGTTTGGCAATTCTCAAGTCTTTGGTACTTTTCGTGGTCTTTTGTCCCTTGATGGGCCTAAACAAGGACAGGAATGAATATACAAAATACTGTCTAAACCAAAATCCCTGAAAAATGGGCTACACTATATCTTTTTGTATCAAAAACCCCAAATTTCATCTGCTTATACCCCAGTATGCCTTAGCAGCTGTGACAGAGGTAAGGTTCCAAGTATGCTATGGAGCACTCTGAATTACAGTCTCACAAACCAGGGCATCATCAAACAGATGTAGTGAAACTGATAGTTTCAATGCAGCAGGGCTTCACTCACCTGCAGCAATAGCCTGATTTTTGAAAACAAAATCATAAAGCCATTAAAATACCTTTTTTCTCACCCTTTCCTATCTGCTCTAATCAATACCATTTTGTACTGTTGCTCCATTCAGGGCAGTATTGTGGGCCTTTTCTAATATTTAGCTTTCACTTTCTTTTGAAAAATTCAAAAGATTTAGCAGCTTCTTGCAGAAACCTAAAACTAAACAGCTGATACAGTCTAAAGAGCAGCTGTGAGAGCCTCAAGCCAAAGCACAGCTTTGCACAAGAAAGAAAAGATGCTTTAGAAATGTAAAGCAGTACTGTGTCTGTACAGAGTTGCAGGCTCCTCTCAGGGCTTGGTCTCAGTTAAGCTACTAACCTTCCTCTCCCTATTCAGCAACACAGGAGCATTCACAAAGCTGTTAATTATATTTTTTAATGGTAAAGCCAAGTTATTCTCATAGAGAGGAAGATAAAACCTCAACTTTAGAAAAGCAACAGAAAAAAATATCTTGGGTTAAAATGTCTACATTTGGCTACACAAAGCACTTTTCAAAACTCAAGGGGCCTCACAGCAAACTCAGGACAGCATCACAAAAACCTTCAAAATGAAGGTGCAAAAAACTTCATTAGTTTTGTTTTATAAGGCAGTTAACACCCACAACAGCTGTTAATCAAATGTCTCTAACACTTGATTATTAACACTTGTCTATTCCCTTATGATTTCTAACTATATCCCTCATTTATCTCTAATTTTAGCTGTTTTTGAAGATAACATCCTTACTCCGAAATAGCCTATGGGATCTTAACGGTCCAAGAGTAAAAGGCACCTTTCTGACTATGCTTTTACAATTTCAGAACAAATTCTCTTGGAAAACCACAACATATTTCTCAAGTCTTGTTCTTGAAGAATGAAGGCATGATAAGGAGTTCAAACTTCTACCTTTCATAAGCAAAGTATTAAGCACCTTACTTCAACTAACATGCTAAACCTCAGAAGCTTTCCTCTGTGACACTTATAACTCTTAGCTTGCAAGTTTTACCCAAACTCTGCATTTCCCCAAAATAAAGTCATTGTTTCCAGCAAGCTGACCAGAAACCCAAGAATAATTTCATTAGTAAACAGTTGTCCAGAAAATCAGTCTTTTTACACTAGTGTCTACATTTTGAAACTAGACGTTCTGTCAAGAACTCTTAATTACTGAAAGTGCAGTTCACTCCCGCTACAAAACCAAAGGACATTTTACAGACTTTGACAAAAATATAGGATATTGACATATAAGCACATAATTTATTCAGAAATTTTGGGTTGTTATGTAACATACACAGCCAAGTAATTACTCAGATTATTTAAACTCACATCTGAGCTCCTCACCAAATAGCTTCAAGTAGAATGTAAGAGTTAGAAGCAGAGTACTTTCAAAAGCAGTCCAAAACTTCATCACCACTTTGATCAGCAAGAAACTCACCCATGTTGAATAGAGAAGTCTACCACAAACGTTCTTGAAACCATTTTTAGATAAACATGTTACAGTTTGAATTCTTCACAAATAGTTATGACTGCTTGCTGTGCTCCTCTGACATATTTATGGAAGATGTTTGTGAAGTTTCACAAACAAGAGGGAAAAAGATATGTGAACAAACAAAACCAATTTTAAGATACAACCTCAATCATTGAACAAAACCAAAACCAAAAACTGATGTAATGAGTAAAATGAAGGTAGTTGTAAAACCAGGACACCACATGCCTCCCATAGGTAAAGGCGGGCCATTCTACTCTCACCTTTATCACGGTCATAGAGTAAATCTTCTGTTGAGCAAGGACTCCCATCCTGAGATTCAGGAGGGCAAAAGGGAGAGACACATGGTGAATGACTGCTGCAGCTGCTGCTACGCTCCTGGACAGACGGAGTCTGAGTGTCAATGCTTCGTGTACTACTACTACGATAGGGAGCAGGTAATGGGGCCCTTCGACCATCAGGGATATCCAAAGGCTGAAAGACAAACAAGTAATTCAGGTTACAAAGAAAAGATCAAATTGCTAAGCAATGTCAGCCTGCAGCAGTCATAACTGAAGTAATGAGGTAAGGCCTTACAAACAGCAAATGAGCCATTTTTGAATGAAGAACACAAGAGAAAACAATGCCATGTACAATGGACAACATAATCATGCTGAATGCTGAGACAAAGTGCAGATGTTTCAAGCCAACTTAACACCAAAACATACTTCAACACATGCTACTTTTATGGTTTTGTATTTTTTATCATAGTATTAAAAAAAACCAAATCAAACTGCAAATAAACCTTTCCAATAAACAGATTTCTAATTGTACTTAGTAATACAGTTATCAATAAAGGTTACTGTTATTTTGAAAGAAAAACAAGCATCCTAACAGAGATCACATTTGGATGAAAAGGAAACCAGAAAATGTCAAAAACAACATCATAACATTGCCGTAACAATCAACTGAATTACAATTATAAATTGTAACCATCCCAGTTCTGTTAGCAAGTCATAATTCTCCGTCACACTTCTACATTTCATTGTTCCCTTCTATAGGCAGCCTCTGACAAAATGGCAACTAAGAAGATGATACACAGGCTTACACAAGGTTCACAAGCTTTGTCTTGAACCAAATCTAGCAAGCACTGGGGCTCCTATCAGCCTAGTTGGCACTGGCGAGTGATCTTGCATCCCATTCTGCAATATATTGCGTAGAAACATTCACAGTAATAGATTGGCACACTTGTCCTTCCCAGTGGAAAAATAGTTCTATCATAAAGACAGCACTGCTTTAAACATAAGAAATCAAATGAAAACTATAGTTTTCTTTAAAAGTGAAGGGGAAAAAAATCCTGCAAGATTTAAGTATCATTTTTATCCTCAATTCAGTGAGGATGGTGTTCAGGCTATAGAGAACAGCTTAAACATTCTGGCTACAAAAAAATGTCTTTTTCCTTATTGCTTCAAGAGCACATTTTTGTTTTACTGCTTTCCTCTTCCCTATATATTTGAAAACTGTAACAGCTTGCTTCAGAGCTTAAAATTCAACACGTTTTGCTAGCAATAAGGACATGAAATCCATGATTCATTATCACATTCTCCCCTTTTCAGCAATAATCTAATCCAGCAGACCACCACATAGTATACAAAGAGGCAGACAGCAGAGCAGGAAGATTCTTTTTTTCTTATGAGTTTTCTAGTTACTATCGTTTCACATTTCAATTAAGGGCAAAGAAATACACTATAAAGAGAACATTCCAGTTGCCACATCAAATGCTCAGAAGTTTGGACACAGATATGTGGTCTGTTCCAAAAGCTTGGTTCACATTGCGTATGTGTTACAACATGCTATTCCCATCACCTCCATCAGGCCATGACTCATTCAATTCACAGGACAGACCCGAAGCTACACAGACAGAAGTAGAAAACAAGACTGAAGCTATAGAAAGCAAACAGTCTCATAAATAACATAACGAAAAAAGCAGTTGCTATGCAGAACAATGTTTTTATTTTTGTCTCTTGCCAAGAAAATTCTCAGAGATACCAGGAAGCCATCTGAACCAACTTCTCTTGCTTATGATTACCTTTTCTGGATGCCTAGCCCAGGTAGGATTGATTTGCAAAAGTCTTCTGCAGAAGACCAGCTCCTAAAATGGCATGCAGTATTCTGAGTTAGCTGAAGCTTATAGAAGCCTGATGGATTTGTGTTTCTCCATCCATAAAGTGTAGATAATATCTTTCTTCTCACAGGTGTGATAAAAAGAAAATAGAATTTCTGACACTCTCCTATTATATAGATGCAAAAACACAGGAAGAAATACAGATTTCTAGCTTCAAAGCAAGGTTTAATAGTGAGTGTCAGGATACAGATCTAACGAGGAGAAAACAAGAAAACTCAAACAACTGCTCATTAAGTGCATACATATACTATGCTCCACCTAACAGGTAAAGCACAAATTGCAGGGACGGGGATAAAAAAAGAAAAATTAAGTCATCACATAATTAAAGACTTCAGGATATCACAGATGTTCTTCCACATCCAGAGGAACAGCATAGTCTTATGTAGTCAGGAAGTATATCGGAAATCACATACTGCAACCTCCGCTGAATTAAAATTTGAGGTACAAACAGTTTTCCATGTCTTAAGATATGCCTCTAAATACACACAAGTAGAAGAAGCTAAGTATTTATCAGTCTTTCCAAGTAAAACAACTTTTAAGGCATTGAAAATGCTTGCAAATATTTCAGATTACTGTGCTTGTGCATTTATCTTGTCTCTAGTATTCAATCCAATTTTTGACAAGCACAAAAAACTTCATAAAAATATTCCACTTTTTAACAGCTTTATATATTAAACCTGATCAACTTTGAAAGTACATCAGAAGTTACTTCCCATTAGTTATGCCTAAACTATTCTAGAAACTGAAGCCCTCCCAACCTTACAACATAAGAAATAGGTAATTCATTTGGTATAGCTGCTATTAGTTTTCACAATGTTCAGTGCATTGAAAACAACTAGAAATTACTGCATTCTAAATGCTGGTTCTTGGGGTTGCTAATTTTTGCAAGTGTCCAGACACATACTGATGCCAAATGCATTCTGACAGGACACCTGCCAACCTCTATGTGACACTGTGCTCTTGGACATAGTTACATACTACCCTCATCTTCCTGCAAAGGTATGCAAATGCTCCAGTGGACAACATAATGTATTTCTCAGTACGCTGTCAAAATTCATGACATCGTTTTCAGTATATGTATTTTTGCTGGAAAAAAAACTAAGAACACCCTACTCAGTAGCATCAGGAATGCTACTATGATATAATATACCCATGGGAGCCTTAAAAACAATCTGCTCTTCACAAGCTTCAAAATTATCTGGGAGACAACTTCTTGAGAGCAAAGCATTCCATGCTTTTGATTTAAAAACTGTTCTCTAGAGTGGAACACAAGGGCAGACAAAGGAAAATGTTTCTTCCTTCGAGCATCAATGAAGTCATCAATGCATTAGACAAGGTGCAAGTGCAAAAAACCATAACACATCCTAGAAGTGAACACTTAGAAAAACTCAAGGCTTTTCAGATGAAGGATATCAAGATTTCAGTAAGGATCCTCTGTATCTGTGCAACTTACAAAAAGTACTTTTATAATAGGATTAGGTTTTCTGATAGGTACATAAACCCATCTTGCTATCTATTTCCACAAGCATTAAAATCAATCAAGAAACACATTTATCATTTTACTTATCTTTCTTTACCTAACTATCTTCTTGAAACAAAAATAAGAGGCATAATGTTGCCAATTATTTTCACTTTTATACGTACAACTTCTATTATCATTAAAATACTATCAAAAGCAGAGCGTGCATCAAACAACTTACAGAACTAGGTCATTATGAGAGAAGGCAGAAGACATATGCCAAATCAATTCTATAAAAATGCTTATTTTCGTCCTATATATCACCTAGTCTGATTTCAATATATGAACTAAGAAACAGTTAAAAAAATCAGATATTTATACTGAAGAGATGAGAGAGTAATAGAAAAATATTAAAGAATGCTGAACTAAAATTTTAGAAGTTATCAGAACTAAAATGTATTTTATTGGGACAGACTAAAAATGGTTACCAAAATGAAAGGGAAGAAATTAGAAAGTCACTACTGTAGTATCTAAATTCCAAAAAAAAAGAAAAAAAAAAAAAGGTAAAAAATTTGGTAGTGGGATATACCTAAAATAAAGGTAATGTTCCCTCCAGTGCTTTTAGCAGCTTGTATGTTATCTCCCAAATGGAAATGAACTCTGATTCACAAGGAGGCACAAAGCATTTTATGCAGCTGAACAGATAAGATTCGTATGCAAACTAAGGTTTGAACATGCACTGTTAAAACTGTGAAGTAAATATAGAAACAAAAATAAATCAGCTGAAAATCTAGATGCAGTCTTACAAGCAAGTCTGTAGGATCATTTATCCTTCACATATCACTCAAAGCAACCAAGTGCCTTTGCTATTTTAAAATACTTTCTAAAAATACTGTTACAGTTCAAAGGAACAGCAGAAAAACAAAAGAAAAAAATTGTTTCACTAGCAGTGAAACTAATGAAGCTTGGTTTCCTATTCTGTTCAGTCGTTCCTAACCTTCCACCTAGCTGCCCCAACTCCTATGGGCTAAAAAGAAGCTGAACTGTTGTATTAGAAAGTTCACAAGGAATAAGACTGAGTATATTACTCTTGTTCTGATCTTCAATAAGTAAGCTATGAGATCTAGTAAGCTCAGGAAGACAGTGCTAGGAGTTTAGGTCCTACTAGATCAGATCTCACAGAAATTAACAGTTATATATAGCAAGAAACAACTCTCTGCCCACAAGGATGGACTTGACTTCAAGGGCAAGGTTTACTGTATGACTTTATTTTGTGTCAAAGACTCTCCCTAGCTAGATGTTTGGAGAAAAGGCGTGCTTAACTGTTTTCCTGGATCAGAGCCAGTACATTCACTAACTTAGTTCTGCATCCCAAGTAATAAGCTGTTAAAGCCCAAGGACAACATTTACAAATATGATTTGTCTGATAAATAAATGAAATGTCCTCTAACCATAGGAGACTACAACACTAGCCATAGCAACATCAGTGAGGGCACTGTAACACATACCTTTTCATACTTTCTTTGGAGATGGTGCAACAAAGTTTATTGATTTGGGCTTTCTGTTTTTGTTTGTGTGTTTATTTTTTTTCATTACTGAACTGTTACAACACATGTTCCTTCTAAAGGGATAAGACAGTAAACTTAGTGTAAAACATCTGCTACTACAGTGTTTCACTCTTAAGATTGCTTTGTTCATACAACTTAGTCTCTGGAGAAGCTAAGACTACTCCAAAACTCTTTAATTTTACTGCCAAAATGAAGGACTGAAAATACCAGGTTTTGGAATGTTAAACCTCTGATGAGGTTTTATAACTTAACTTGTACATTGAATTGCTATTACATGACCATTCACAAGAAAGGAAACTACATCTTCAAGAAGATTAGGGGGAAAAAAAAAGGTAGTTTATCCTACAGTACAAAATTTTAATTGGCCACTTATGAAACAGTAGCTGTAAACCAATTATTCCACATTTTTAGTGTCATGTAAGCACTCCAGTGTTCCTCAGTGACAATTCCAATGGCTGCAGTTCTCCCACACAAGCAAAGCTGTCCTGTTTGTCAACATTTCCCATACAGAGATCTCCAGTGACAGATCACAGTGCTTTAATGGAAGTAAAATAGTTCACATCAAAGTATAAAAACCTAAAAGCAGAGCATAGCACAGGAAAGTTAAGTCTTGCCTAAGAAAAAGAACGCAAAAAGAAGAAAATAAATTAATCTTCTGATCTCTAAATACTTACTTACTTTAGATGCCCAAAGCATCTGAATTTTCAAGCAACTGCATTTTGAAAAAAACTCTCAAATTCTCTGCAGAAAAGGCATTATAAACAAAGCACATTTAGACAGAAGCCCTAAAAAATGCTACCCTGTCCCCAACAAACACCACCATAAAACACTAAAACTTTTTAAACAGTGCTTCAAAGAAAATTATTTGTGATTTTAGCCACAATGAAGGTTTCTCACAAGAAAGGTTTCCCACACATTTATCGGTTATGCAGGAAAACCAACCATAAACACATTAATATAAGCTTACCTTGGACAGTTCTTTTCCACTGTTTTCCTTAATGAATACTTTTTCCAGTTCGGGGCTTATTCCTTCTACATTACACGGCACACGGGACAGAGTTGATTTTGGCACTGAAATGTTTGACAGTGGCATAGGGACTGATCTGGAAATACAAGCCTAGAAGTAGAGAGAAAATTATTTGAAGTCTGGAAATGGAATAAAGACAGAAGTCTCAGACTTTGTTGAAGAAGAAATTGTGTATTAATTTTGCCATTTAGAAGACCATCTTTACTTTGCAAACCTCAATAAAAAGAAAAGCTTGCATAAATCAAAAGCCACTAAAAACACCTCTACTTAACTCATTCAAGTATTCTATAACAAAACCCTTCTACTACTGCACTTTTCAGTAAGCAGGCAGGTAAATGTACTTTCCAGATATAGGCTGTATAGGCTACAGAACATGCAGTGGGAGGATGGGGAGCACATGGGGTGTTGATGGTTTAACTGAACAAAAAGGCATTTTATAACATTCCTAAAGCTTAGCCACTCAACTGAAAAATTCACTTAATGCACTTTTATTCTCTTTTGGTTGGCTTTAGTAAAAGAAAACCAAAGCATTCATTTTGAACCTCTAACTTCAGTAGCTTATACTTTTCAGAACTTTATATCAAAGGTCTTAAAAGATAACAAATGTTATTAAGAATCAATCATGTAAATAAACAGAAGTATGGTTTTCAGAAAAGCCTGTTGTAAGTCGAGCTGTATCACCAACAGAAGGCATTCACAACAGTGAACATGCACCTTGTGCCATCAGCTTGTCAGCAGCTACATAGCATAGGTGCATGTACACTGACAGTCACGAACAGTGTTTACTTCCCTTGTTCCCAGTGTTCTCCTCTTGTTCATAGAATCACAGGATGCTCAAGACAAAATGTAAGAACATTTGAGTTCTTGCCGAATGGACCTTACACAATGTGCAGCTCCAAAGGCTCATGTCCCTTGGGTGGAGGCATTCTCTGGGTGACAAAATACACTGCCTGCACACTGGCTTCCCACAGTGGTGCCAGAACTGAAAGCTTCACCTGTCTCGTTTGAGAACTTCTTGATAATCAAAATGTTGCATGAGCCATGACAAAGTAAGCTCCGAGCACTAAAGAATGGTGCCTTTCAGTCTGTGTCAAAGACTGTTTTCACCATGACTATAAAAAGTGGCACAGGTACCTGCAACAGCTTGCTTTGGGATGGAAAGCAAATCCTTTTTCTAGGCAAAATGGAGTAGGATCCTTTATTATAGAGGCATGAAAGTTTCAAGAAGAATACCAATTTCCTATATGTTTTCATCACAAGATTAGGTTTTAACCACAAGATTATACAAACAGAAGGAAGAACATAAAGGATCAGCCTTCATGCTCAACATCTTTTTGCAGAAACATTAGCTATTTAAATAGGCAATCAGGAAATATAAGGACAGAACCAACATTTCAGGAGTTCAAACAGTGACCTTTTAGTAAAATGGGGTCCAAGTTAAGGATCCACCATAAGGGAAATTTAATCAGGTCTCAAATGTCTTCACTGTCAAATAAGACAAGATTAACTGCTTTCTACACTACCTGAAGGTTTATGAAGCCATGCCTGAACTTTGCCTGAGCTTTACAACTCATAATTGGGTTTCAGTTTCGCTGGTAGCTTGTAAGTGCTAGAGCTGACAATGCATAGGGCATCTTACATTGCACTCTGCTGAAAATCTGGTTCATGTCAGGTTATTTGGCCAGCTAATTTGTCCAAAGTCATATGTGTCAGCATCTTTATAACAGGAAAAATATACACATATTCAGAGCACCGGCAAATTTTTAGAACTTTGTGAAACATGAAAATGACCTGAAAACAAAAATTGCCTTAGCCAGGCCAGTGTTAATATGATCGGCTATATGAGAAATTGCCAAAATGCACACACCACTCTGAAAAATAGGTAAGTAACAAGACAACAGAAAACAGAAGCTGTCAGACTAAGAACCTGAGCTTAACCTCTCAAATGGAAGGATATTAAACCCACGGCTAGAGAGAAGTCCTGTGTTCACAATATCCATTGGTGTAGAAAATGAGAATTGACATCAACAAAATCTGGACATAATATTTTGCATCCTACAGATTACGTCTGACTGAGATTTTACAGTAAGTCACAGTGCCTAGAACAAGAACAGGCTGGTTGTGATAGTAATTTTTCCACTTAATACGATGGAAACTCTCAAAATACACTGCAGCAACTGTACTGTAACATAGACACTGCAACCACAAGCTCTCACGCCAGTAGACAGGATCTTGTATTGAAAATGATTCTTGGACTACTAAAGCAACCAAGAGGTAATGTCGTAGACAAAACCATGAAGAAAAAAGACCTTCTATACCATAGTGTGACAGATTCTTTAATCACCAGTCACCAGGGATGAGGCACCATGGCAAGCATCCTCTTGATTTCAGTTGAGTTTAAATTCAAGGTGAATTTCTTTTCAGAAAGTAAACATCACAATGATGTTTTCCTTGACATCATGTGGAAATTGCCTCTCTGGCCAGGAATTGGCCAATAATCAAAGTATCAGAAAGACTCTTAAAATGGCACAAGGAAATGTGATTTTCCCTCAAATCTCTGGTAACACAGCATAGCTGTCTTTTACTGAAGAATAATTGGTAAGATGAATTACAAGTCTGTTCATAACAAGCCAGTCAGCACTCTGCTTTCTACTGAAAGGCCGATCAATTGCTGGGCTGCCAATCCAGATACTTTCCCTTGGTACTTTCCTTTATTTTATTTTTTATGAAACCAGCTCAGATAAAATTGGGTTGCGAAACTGATAAGCAAATACCTTCCAGAGGAGCAGAGACTTTTCAAAGTGTACCACTTGGAAGCAAGTACACATCCTGGAAATGCAGTCTGATCATGCTCAGAACTTTTGCAACATCTTAATACGTTTTAGCTGTTAACCTGTTGCAACCCTTTTTTCTATTATTGTATGACGACTATCAGATAAATTCCAGCAAAGATGCAACAGTATCAGGCTGTTAAGCATTTCAGTGTACCATGCAAGAGAAAATACAGAAGAAAGTCAGGAAGAAACAGCAGGCAATTCACTCAACCCTGATAAGGTAGAAGGCTGTTAATATAAACAACTATCTACTTACCTGAGTCTGACTGATTGCTATATGGTTGCCATGGAGAGGTGACTGACGTTCTTTCTCTTTACTGTGACGACTACTCTGCTTACTGCGCTGAAGCTGCTGCCTCAGTTTGGCAATCTGCTGGAAAGAATTTTAGATGAAGTGATAATGAGCTATCAAATACATAAGTCCTCAAATATATGAAGTAAATTAATAGATGTTTTCAGTCCTCTTTGGAGGATTTTACAAGTGTATAGGATTGTCCTCCTTTGAAGCATGAGCATTAAAGCTTCATTCTGCATATCGCATACTTTCTCCAAAACATCTGCTTTATTTATCAACCTGAATATGACAGCAGGCTTAGTTTAACTACTAAACTTCCTCATTTACAAACAATCTCTGTAATAACTGATGCAAAATAAAGTAGATAAAATGACAATTTCTGGCCTATAATGGTTTAAACTGCAGATTATGAAGCCTATAATTTATTTGATATAAACTGAATCAAAGCTTTCCAATGATAATTCATCATAAAAGGAACAAGCCATCAAAACAATTGGCAATAAATGTGCTTTTTCCATCTTGGATAACTTATTCATACATTAAATAGCATCTCCCTGCAGGCTAAATTACCACAGATTCCTTCAGCCAGACAGAATTATCTTCTCTGCTATCTGCTGCAAAGAAGTCTAATCAAAAGTAACATATTTTGAAGGTCAAATGTAACTAAAACCATTATCCATCTGGCCATTGATCCTTAATAGAAACTGCATAATTTCATATGGGGATTCTTCCACTTATTTATTCCTCCTGGATAATTTCTATATGTGAGTTAGCTCTCTAAGCATTGCCTCCGAAGTTCAAACCATCTGCAAGTTCACACAACAGGTATATCCGCACTTCCTTAAAATTGACTATTTTTTCCATTTGGCCTCAAGTCCCACTGTCCTTCATATTCAGCACATTGACAGAATCAGAGAATCGCAGAATAGCAGGGGCTGGAAGAGACGTCTAAAGATCATCCAGTCTAACCCCCCTGCCAAAGCAGGTCCACATAGATCAAGTCACACAGGAACACACCCAGGCGAGTTTTGAAAACCTCCAGAGAAGGAGATGCCACACCCTCACTAGGCAGCCTGTGCCAGGCCTCCCTCACCCTCACAGGAAAGAAGTTTTTCCTCATGTTTAAGTGAACTTTTTGTGTTCCAGCATGTGCCCATTATCCCTTGTCCTGTCACCAGGCACTACACAAAAATGACTCTCCCCATCCTCTTGACATAGAATCATAGAATTGTTTTGGTTGGAAAAGACCTTTAAGATCATCCAGTCCAACATCTATCCCAAGTCCATGACTAAACCATGTCCCTCAGCACCTTCTTTTAAAATATCTCCAGGGACGGTGACTCCACCACCTTTCTGGGAACACTTTCCCCATGTTTAATAACTCCCTCAGTGAAAACATTCTTCCTAATGTCCAATCTAAACCTTCCCTGGTGAAACCTGAGGCTATTTCCTCTTGTTCTGTCACTTCAGAGAGGAGACTGATCCTTACTTCACTATAACCTCCTTTCAGGTAGCTGTAGAGAGTGATCATGTCTCTTCTCAGCCTCCTTTACTCCAGGCTAAACAGCCCCAGCTCCCTCAGCTGCTCCTTCTAAGACTTGCTCTCCAGACCCTTCACCAGCTTCATTGCCCATCTTTGGACACACTCCATGTCCTCCTTGTAGTGAGGAGTCCAAAACTGAACACAGTGTTCAAGCTGCAGCCTCATGAGTGCCAAGTACAGGGGGATAATCACTTCCCCGGTCCTGGGGATCAGTCAGAAAACCAGGGAGAGTGCTGTACATAAATCTTTTATTTCTGATGCCCTTCTTGTGCTTCCTCCTAATTCAGAAGTTAAATATCCTACTTTTTTATTTAAATGAAATCTCTCTTTCCGAGCTTTCCTCAAGAGCATGATATAACAAGAGATCTACAAAAATTCACATTGCTTATTCACCTTCCAGACACAGGAAATAGAGGCCTACCAGTAGAGAACACTCGGCTTCCGAGCAGTCACATTAAGCAGGCAGTNAAATACCTTCCAGAGGAGCAGAGACTTTTCAAAGTGTACCACTTGGAAGCAAGTACACATCCTGGAAATGCAGTCTGATCATGCTCAGAACTTTTGCAACATCTTAATACGTTTTAGCTGTTAACCTGTTGCAACCCTTTTTTCTATTATTGTATGACGACTATCAGATAAATTCCAGCAAAGATGCAACAGTATCAGGCTGTTAAGCATTTCAGTGTACCATGCAAGAGAAAATACAGAAGAAAGTCAGGAAGAAACAGCAGGCAATTCACTCAACCCTGATAAGGTAGAAGGCTGTTAATATAAACAACTATCTACTTACCTGAGTCTGACTGATTGCTATATGGTTGCCATGGAGAGGTGACTGACGTTCTTTCTCTTTACTGTGACGACTACTCTGCTTACTGCGCTGAAGCTGCTGCCTCAGTTTGGCAATCTGCTGGAAAGAATTTTAGATGAAGTGATAATGAGCTATCAAATACATAAGTCCTCAAATATATGAAGTAAATTAATAGATGTTTTCAGTCCTCTTTGGAGGATTTTACAAGTGTATAGGATTGTCCTCCTTTGAAGCATGAGCATTAAAGCTTCATTCTGCATATCGCATACTTTCTCCAAAACATCTGCTTTATTTATCAACCTGAATATGACAGCAGGCTTAGTTTAACTACTAAACTTCCTCATTTACAAACAATCTCTGTAATAACTGATGCAAAATAAAGTAGATAAAATGACAATTTCTGGCCTATAATGGTTTAAACTGCAGATTATGAAGCCTATAATTTATTTGATATAAACTGAATCAAAGCTTTCCAATGATAATTCATCATAAAAGGAACAAGCCATCAAAACAATTGGCAATAAATGTGCTTTTTCCATCTTGGATAACTTATTCATACATTAAATAGCATCTCCCTGCAGGCTAAATTACCACAGATTCCTTCAGCCAGACAGAATTATCTTCTCTGCTATCTGCTGCAAAGAAGTCTAATCAAAAGTAACATATTTTGAAGGTCAAATGTAACTAAAACCATTATCCATCTGGCCATTGATCCTTAATAGAAACTGCATAATTTCATATGGGGATTCTTCCACTTATTTATTCCTCCTGGATAATTTCTATATGTGAGTTAGCTCTCTAAGCATTGCCTCCGAAGTTCAAACCATCTGCAAGTTCACACAACAGGTATATCCGCACTTCCTTAAAATTGACTATTTTTTCCATTTGGCCTCAAGTCCCACTGTCCTTCATATTCAGCACATTGACAGAATCAGAGAATCGCAGAATAGCAGGGGCTGGAAGAGACGTCTAAAGATCATCCAGTCTAACCCCCCTGCCAAAGCAGGTCCACATAGATCAAGTCACACAGGAACACACCCAGGCGAGTTTTGAAAACCTCCAGAGAAGGAGATGCCACACCCTCACTAGGCAGCCTGTGCCAGGCCTCCCTCACCCTCACAGGAAAGAAGTTTTTCCTCATGTTTAAGTGAACTTTTTGTGTTCCAGCATGTGCCCATTATCCCTTGTCCTGTCACCAGGCACTACACAAAAATGACTCTCCCCATCCTCTTGACATAGAATCATAGAATTGTTTTGGTTGGAAAAGACCTTTAAGATCATCCAGTCCAACATCTATCCCAAGTCCATGACTAAACCATGTCCCTCAGCACCTTCTTTTAAAATATCTCCAGGGACGGTGACTCCACCACCTTTCTGGGAACACTTTCCCCATGTTTAATAACTCCCTCAGTGAAAACATTCTTCCTAATGTCCAATCTAAACCTTCCCTGGTGAAACCTGAGGCTATTTCCTCTTGTTCTGTCACTTCAGAGAGGAGACTGATCCTTACTTCACTATAACCTCCTTTCAGGTAGCTGTAGAGAGTGATCATGTCTCTTCTCAGCCTCCTTTACTCCAGGCTAAACAGCCCCAGCTCCCTCAGCTGCTCCTTCTAAGACTTGCTCTCCAGACCCTTCACCAGCTTCATTGCCCATCTTTGGACACACTCCATGTCCTCCTTGTAGTGAGGAGTCCAAAACTGAACACAGTGTTCAAGCTGCAGCCTCATGAGTGCCAAGTACAGGGGGATAATCACTTCCCTGGTCCTGGGGATCAGTCAGAAAACCAGGGAGAGTGCTGTACATAAATCTTTTATTTCTGATGCCCTTCTTGTGCTTCCTCCTAATTCAGAAGTTAAATATCCTACTTTTTTATTTAAATGAAATCTCTCTTTCCGAGCTTTCCTCAAGAGCATGATATAACAAGAGATCTACAAAAATTCACATTGCTTATTCACCTTCCAGACACAGGAAATAGAGGCCTACCAGTAGAGAACACTCGGCTTCCGAGCAGTCACATTAAGCAGGCAGTGCCATCGAGTATAGGGGCATGAGAATACTCCAAACTAAATGACTATCCATCTCTTCATCAAGGGGAGTCCACAGCATCCCCCACTTGCTAAAGATAATCCTGAAATCCCAATAGCTTTTTTCTTCTACAAGATTATATTTTTATTTTATTTTCCATCTCAAACTCAAATAAAGTCATTACTATTAACAGGAAGATGTACTTGTGCTAACTTCCTAGAAGTTCATCATCTTTTTTCCTAAGGAGCAGAGAAGCACAATCAGAGCATCAAACATAACCAAAATGAACTACAGACAGGTATGACGTACACTAGTTCTAGGAAAACAGATGTAATTTGTGTAGTGAGGAAGGTGTCTGAAACATAAACATATGCCTTGATGGCACCTGTTTTACCAAACATCTCAAAGAAGCTGCAGATCTTGTCTCCTGGGCACTCAACTTCAGCAACTAATACAAGCTAGGGAATCTTGTGCAAAGAAAACAGTTTCAAGTGACTGGTATCATGAAAACATGTACTTGAAGATGCAGCCATTACACTGGTATAATGACACTCTGACATTGAACTCCATTGACAAGAGCAAGTAGGAAGACGAGGCAGACAAGCATCAATACGCTATACTGGAGACAAAAATGTTCATTAACAAAAACACTTCATTTTAACTAGGCAGCTACAAACAGAACAGGTTTGGTGCACCATTTCTCGCACAAGTACTGAGCATGAAGGTGACAGGTGCATACACGATCATACTAAGGAATATATGTAAATCATAAAAATACCTAATGAGTATCCTTTAAAGCATTCAGTTGTTGAAGACATTAAAGCCTTATCCTTTCCTGGATGTGCACTTGAATTCATAAAATGTGACAACGATTTTAGTATATGAATGTAAATGTCTACCTAGCTTGAAGACACACAGGAAGTTCTCACTATGCAATACCAGTGTTTTCTCTGATGCTACACCTGAAAATACTCATTAAGAAGAAAAAAAAATCAAGGAATTCCTCAAGTAATAAATGTAATTTAAACCCTACTTCCAATGTTCAGATAGAATATTTTTAAAATCTTAAGATACTTTGCAAGGTGTAAACATATACAGGAGTAAATTTCACTGGATATCTTTTCATTCACATTTGGCAAGTACTATCACATGACTTTATGGTGGGGAGGGCAACACAAAGCACTCATCTGTGCACATTTCAAAAAACTAAGTTTTCAGTTTTCAGTCTTTCCTCTTCCAGTGACTGTTCCCTGCAATATTGTTATATCAGAAAGACTCTTTTCTTCACATACTTATTAAAAAAAAAAAGTTATTAAAAAAAAATCAAAAAATCCCTAAGAAAACACAAAGATCAGTGCCTCATAACTGTAATAAACCTACAGAAGGTCATTCAGGACACAAACTTGAAGTTCAGCCTTGACAGTTTACTGTCATACAGCCAAACAGAAGATGACCAAAGATTATTAAATAAACAAGAAGTTAGGAAAATGTCTCTATATTTCTTGCTTGCTGAATACTTTTACAGCCAGAAATGTACTTGAAATAACAATGAATCTTGTCTCTATCACTTGTAATATGCATGCAGTGTAACATAACTAATAGCACAAACTTGAAAAATAAGCAAATTAGGTAATTTCTCAATATTTCGCAACAATTCACATATCCTAAATTTTTTTCACTTAAAGAGGCCTAGACGCAGACTACTAATATGAAAAAACATGTCAAGTCTCACCATTCCTTTCCAGTCAATATCAGTCAATAGGCTCTGTCTCTACAAATTAGGCTATACAACATGGCACCTGGCTACTGCTGAAATAGTCATAAACACCTTATTAATGAGAGCGAGTTCTAATTCATTCATGAACCATTTGTTAATAAACAGGTTAGCTAGTAGGTCAAAGTGCAAAACAAGCCTTAGAAATTTACCCTAAACCTTTGCCTACAATCTTTTGACTTGTATCTGAAAGCACATAAAAAGTGCTAACTCTCATATTCCATTCTCTTATTCCAAAGTCCTTTTCAAGTATGCTATTAGAGCAAAAGGGACCTTCAATGGGGAGTTACTGGTGTCACTGTCAGATACAGCACACAGAGATGCTTAAGGGAAGTGAAAAATCAGTTGTCTCAAATACATCTTTAAAAACCTACACAGACTGAAAAGGATTTGTGTCATGGTTTAGCAAGGAGTTGCTTTTGCTTAGTAACAGGGGGAGCGGGTTGCAGTGAAGACCCCCTAAAAGTTTTTTAGACTCTCCCCCGACTCCTGGGTTCAGACCCACCCCCCGGCCCGGCTGGGCCAATCTGGCGCCTCTGCGATCACTATTTAGGGACGGGAATTTGAGGTGCCAGGCAGGAGGTGTAAGAGT
>WBNH01008613.1:717-18833 GCA_013401255.1 Urocolius indicus
AAAGGCTCAACTCGAGGATCTTAAAGATCTCTTCCAGCTGAAATGCTTCTATGATTCTTACAGGAGCCATCTTTAGAGGCCCTTCCCCGTTACCAGAAACGGCTTCACACAAAGCCATGACAGTAGGTCACAAACATGAAGTTTATTTTCAAAATGAGTGGATATTGGTAAAAAATATTTTTCATTAATTACATGTCCATATTTTTGATGAAAATACCATGCATTCATAAAAATAGCGTACTTATTTTTGTGTTAACACATTTATTTCACCCTTTGAGATAGTTTATTTTCTAGACTTGGGCATGTGATGATTTTCACCTGCTAGAAAAGTCACAGTTTTACCAAGAAACCATGTGCTTACACTGAAGTATCTGAGTAGTCCTATCGTTTTAAAAATCTTATCTAGATTCTAGACACCATTTGAATTCTATAGATATGCTACTTCAGCAAAAAATGTCACTTCTCAGAGACAGAAGTCCTGAAAAACTGCTAAATTTAAGAATAAACTAACCAATAGATATGAACCACATATAGTGTGAAAGCTGGTCTTCCTTAAACGGAAGTAATGTGCTTGCATGGGCTTTCTTAGCCTGAGCAAAACTGGATTTGAGGAAGAGTGAATTTGGTTTGTATTCTTATTGTGACTGACCAGTGTGAGAGGACAGGCTGAATTTGGCTTAAATGTTAAACTATAATTTTATTTCTTTTTTTTTATATATATATTCTGTTCCATTTTAATTACTTTCCTATTATCACAACTCTTATCCTCATTCATTATGTTATTTTTACTCACAGATGTTTAAACTGCATCGAAGTGCCATAGTTCTCTCTTCTAGAAGCTATACAAGAAAAACAGATGATGTTCATCTTGTGTTATTAGAGCACTAGTGTGAACATCTCTACAATTGAGCAAAACATTGCAGGTTCCTGAATGATCAGTGTAAAGAAGAGGCTTTTGAGGGCACAGTTCATCTCATTAGATGAACAGCACTCTGTAAGTGTCTTTCTTTCCATTGAGGAAATCTGTGATGTCGAGCTTGGCATAGATACTTGCAAGATGAATCCCACTATGATTACAGACATTTTCCCAAACTGACCAGTTTGAGAATGTTCCAGTGAAGGAGCCAAGTTTTATAGAAGGACAGTCTGCCAGGACAGATCAAGAGAAGTCAAGACATGGTGTGACGTTGCTATACTGACAGTCAAATCAAAAGTCCAGGACATGTCTGTTACAGAGCACACTCTCAAATTCTCACTGTATTCAGTTATCTCTGGATCATTGTATCATTAGATGTTATCATCTGCTGTGTGTTTTCCATCCTCTTTCTCAAAAGCAACTTGAATCTATGTTAATGTTTGGCTAAGATCAGCAATCTTACTTTATCAATAGAGCTCAAAACACAATGCAGTGTCACATGGCATCTCCCTGTGGATTGTGGTATAGTCTCTGTTCTTCTCACCGCAGCCGAGTTACAAAAAAAATGCCATTTGGAGACTACAGATAGCAATAGCTCTTAAACATACCAAGAACTTCAGTAAGTCTTAGAATCATTTCTACTGCAAGGTTATTTAAAGTTTAACTAGAAATTAAAACATAGAGAGCCATTTAATTTACTTTCTTCCCACACAACTATTTCCATCTATAAGCTAAAATAGAGAAAAAAAAGTTTCTGCTCAGTTCCCTACATAACACTTTTAATGTTTCTGAATTTTGGTTTTCTAGTAATTCATAAAGGTTTGTTTTAAGATAATTCAAAAGTTTCTGTTACTCTACTCAAGCTTCAGCTAGCTTTCTAGAGCCTCCTTAGTCTGGAGGGGAGAATGGTGTTGGGACCAGTGCTGTTTAACACCTCTGTTGGTGACATGAACAGTGGGACTGAGTGCATACTCAGCAGTTTGCCAACATCACCAGATTGTGTGATACAGTCAGCATGCTGGAAGGAAGGGACGTCCAGAGGGACCTGGTCAGTGGGCCCATGTGAACTTCATGAAGATCTTTAATGTCTTTTCTAACCCAAACCATTCTGTAACATCACCATAATCTATAAACTGTAGCTTCTATTTTGTCCAATTTTGACCAATGGACCTTTTTAACAATACCTAGTACCAGACGGCATACTTCAGAGGAAGACGTGGAGAACCCCTATGGAGAAAGAATTGGATTAATTTGTCCCTTAGGGAAGTGTGCTCCAAAATTCTGAAACGTGATGCTATGCACTCCTTTAATACGCACAGCAACATGCTCTTCCCCAACAAAATTCTCTTCTATAAATACATATCATTATATGTATGTGTATATAATGTACATTTGAAGAGATATAAAGCATACACACACTTAAAATGACATCTGAATAATCTTGATATATTTCTAAATGCTTTCAGTGTTTTTAAAGACATCCTGAGAGAATCTCTTATGCATATATAGTACAGATTTAGTTTGCTTATTTACAGTTTTTCAGTTTATTTTGTCAGTGAAGAGCCAGCATATTTATCTCAGTTATTTGCTTCAATAATTTGATTACAGATAGTTGGAGGATGAAGAAATACATTGCCTAAAATATCCTTGGGAATGTGGCTTTGTTACTAGAAATATTTTGACACAGAGGAAGATAAAAAGAAGAGCTTATGGTTTAGGACCATTGGAGATATATTGTGAAGAATAAAAAATCAGCTTTGGAGGAAGGGGAAATATTTAGCTGTGAGGCATTGCTATGACAATAAGGAATCCATGTGGATGATTATGTAAGAGGAAGGGAAGGATAAGCAGGGATAAAGCTGTATTTGAGGAAAGAAGACATCTTTTTTTTACATGTTTTTATGCTGCTCTTATTTTAAAAGTTTGTTGGAAAAAAATACCAAACTTTATAAACTAGCGTCTGTTTTTTAAAAACTGAGAGTTGCAGTGTTTGGTTTGACACTGTCATCAGGGTACTCTTGGTAGACCACTGTTTGAGAGACCTGAAAGTGAGACAGGAGTCTCTGAGACAGGCTTCTTGAGGTCTGTGGGATTTAAATCCAAATCCGAATGTCTATTTTTCTGTGGATGCACATTATGTCCTGCTACCTGGGAAGCATGAGGAGAGTAGGGCTGCCAGTGCAAGGCTCATCAGCTTCAATTTCCAAGCCCTCCTGCCTGGGAGGCACAGGCAAACAGGGAGCTCAGGTACCTTGTGGGGAGGCACATACAACACCCCAGCTCCTGGGTTGACTAAGTGTATGCTTCCTTTGTCATCAGATAAATTTGAAGTTGGAGGTTCTGATGGGAAGGAGGACTACAGCTGACTTGGGAGGCTGGCATGATTTAATTAGGGATGGAGAATGAGGTTGGAGGAGGAAAAGGTTGCTGTAGGGGTTAGGGAACATGTGAGAACCTGAAGAGATTGAAGCAGAAAGAGGGAATGGAGAGGTGAAGGGGACCAAAGCATGTTCGATTGAGGGGAAAACAGGGAAATGTGCAGGAAATGAAGAAGGAAGAGTCACATGGAAGGCTTGGGAGATTATGGAAGAAAGGTGGTGGCACAATGTAATAATCGTATTTGGGACTCGCATGGATGAACAAAACATTTAAAAGGATATCACAGAATCACAGAATCTTAAGGGCTGGAAGGGACCTTTAGAAATCATCTGGTCCCACCGCCTCTACCAGAGTAGGTCACATAGGGACTCATCCAGGTGAGTTTTGAATGTCTCCAGAGAAGGAGACTCCACAACCCATCTGGGAAGCCCATTCCTGTGCTCCAACATCCTCACAGTGAAGACATTTTTCCTTACGCTTGTTTGTAACCTCTTATGCGACACCTTGTACCCGTTGTCCCTTGTCCTATCATTGACATCATTAAGAACAGCCTGGCTCTGTCCTCCTGACAGCAGTCTATTTCAGGTGTTGCAGACTAGGGCAGATATGTTCAACTGCACTTGACTGCAAATACAGTGTCCATGGACCTGCAGTACTGTAGGGCTAGTAGAGAGCTTCTGTGTTTGGAAGCAACAGGCAAATGGCCACACAAAAAAAGACTGTCTGAAAGTAACCTCCTTGTGGGTGCCTTGCAGGATGCCAGATAAATATGAAGCTATTTTTATTCTCTTGAACACAGAATTAGATTTGTCCTAATATTCTATTCTGATTATGCATAATTTCTTCCCTTTGACGAAATTAATCATTACCTAATATCCAAACAGTTAAACAAGACATACTTCATCACTACCACATCAGTGCCTAAAAAGCCTCATGTCTCACACAAGACCTTTCTAAGGGTTCTTCCTGTAATTAGATACTATTTGTAACTCCAACCCATATCTCCACAGCCCTGTTAATTTTTAAGACTATTTGTTTTGATTCACCTTTGAACAGAAAGGGCTGCATCCTGACATATTGTCATATCCAAGCATCAACAGCTCTGACATGTGAAAAGGTCATGCCACCAAGCATTATAATTTCAGAATAGCAATTATAGTAACTCATTTAAATAAGGATTTTTTTGTTTGTTTTTACTGTCCAGTAGCAATAAATGCAGTCTGTGCAGGAGGAAAGACTGGGAAGGCCTCAAAACGGGTACTGTGCCAATGTCATCTGAAAATACCCAGAGAAGTTCAGATGGAATAAGTGAGTTGTTCTGAAAAGAAGTGGCAAGCTTTCATATATAAAAAGAGGGACAATGGGGCTATTTCAGGAGACAGCCCTGGAGTGCAATAGCTTAGAGAAGGGACTCTTTACTGCCACCTCATGTGTTCTGAAAGGTGCAGACAGATTTATTCAGAAGAGAGCAGTTCTGTGTGCTTGTCCAGGGCTTTTCAGCTTCTCCCAAGCAGAGGAAGAAATAGAACTGAAAGACACGCCCATGGGCTTTGATTCTTCCTACTTACAAATGCCTAGATGCTGTTCTCTGGTAGACAAGTCATATGGGAAGGAAAGGACAGGCTACTGAGGATACCGATGAGATCATCCTGTTTAAAAAAATGCCATTTTTTGAGGAGTTTGGAGTAAAACTCTCTTTAAGATTTTTTGCTTCCCATTTCCAGAAAATTTTTAATCGAAAAATATGAAAATACTTGGAATTCAAGCCTATTTTTTTTGCTAACAAGAGAGTACTTTTTTCAACATTAAATTTTTTCAAGTCCTGAATGATTAATGAAGTTGATAATTACTTCCAAACTGTTCTGCAAATACCCTCTGAGTACAAAACCATCTCAAATCTAGCTAGGTTTATAGTCAATTTAATTATACTTTCAGTTCAGTGAAGTTTAACTATGCACTCGGCATGTGCATGGGCTGTAAGCTCTTTGGTGCAGAGCCTTATTTTTAATTTTGTATATCTCTTGGTTTAATTGAGCTCTCATTTTGATAGGTCCTTACTATTGTATAAAATGGTGTAGGATTTATTTCTGAGCATCGGTTCATTATTGGCCCCATATCTGAATGTTTTTACTTACAGTGCCTTTATGTATGTGAATATTTCAATTATTTTTCAAGTTGTCGTGTGAGCAGTAAAGCAAATGGAACTAGCCTTCATTTAGTTTCGCATCTTCTTGTGTCTACAGCCCCACTCTCTAGTCCCAGCTCCTCTCTGCTAGATTCTCTTTGAAGTCCATCTCCATTTTTTAGAAAGTTCTCTTATCACAGGATGGAAAGTGAAATAATTTCTCACATTTTTGGCCATCTGGTCAAATATGGACAAGCTGGATGAGGGCAAATCCTATATAATCAGACTAATCAGCTCACTGAGGAATGATCTTTTTTTTGTCTTGTCTGATTTTAGTTCCAGCTATGATAACTTCCTATCCAAATACCACCCTGGCAACACAAGGTCAGAAGAAGGAGATGAGCTGCACAGCACATGGAGAGAAACCCATCATAGTCCGCTGGGAAAAAGAAGACCGGATTATTAACCCTGAAATGTCCCGTTACCTTGTTTCCACCAAGGAAGTTGGAGATGAAGTGATCTCAACTCTACAGGTAAGAAAAGAAAATGACTCAAGACTCATCTAACCTGTGTGAGATTATTACTTGATTTGGTTTTTAGGGATGCACAGCTACCTCTGCCCTGCAATGTCAGAGGCCCACCACTCATTCCACCCATGGTGCAGCCCCAGAGAGCTGATAGTAAGAGGATGCAGAGGAAACTTCTGCATCTCACTCCCCAGAAAAATTAGTCTTCATCTTTCTATGCTCCAGAGTCAACAAAAGAGTGAGCCTGATCTTTCTTGTGGCTAAGCCTGCCCTTCCTGGGGTGGCACAGTGCAGTTTGCTGATAAGCACAGAGTGAATATCTGACCCATAGCCCTGATGTGTGTCAGAGTTACCTTCACAAAAATCATAAACTTGTTTTAAGATAAAAATACAGTCATTTTAAAGCACTTTTTCTCTGTCCCTTTCCTTTTGTGGGGCTTGTGAGACCATGTACAAAGTCAGATTAGTGATCAGATGAGATAAAAGTAAAGGTAAATGTAGATATCTCACTTTTTACACAATGATATCTACTGCTGCCAGTAGTATTTGGCACTTTCTCTAAAGAGTAGTTGATGTCATCAAGCCACCTAGCAAACCAGCATAGTCTGCATCTTCATTTCTGCCCTTGTGACAGGCAGCTGTCAAATGGTGGGGTAACTACACATCTCAACTTGCCTGACAAATCAGTATGTGGGACTCAGGGACTCTGATAATTCCTAAAATGGCTGACCTGGGTTAGATCAAAAGGCTACATGAGTGGTATTCTTGTTTTGAGGACTGAAGTTTCCCCAAGATATCACAGAAGCACAGGAAACCCCTGCTTTTATGGTGTCACCTACAATGGGTGAGACTATGATGTTGCCTTCAAAATATCAGGATACAACTTTTTCCACTGCAATTAAAAATTTACCAACAGTAGCAAGGTGTCACTCATTCTTTTATATTTTTTCATGTGCTTTTGTATGATTTTTTAAAAAAATCATTTAGGTTCTCAGTAAAAAATGATAATTTTCTGTTTTTCAATCACATTCTTCATATTTTTTACCAGTCTCAAGGAAATAATTCACTATCTGTCTCATGACTGTCTCTATTCTAATGTAACTCTTATGGTGCATGTATTTCCTTAGTAGCCAAAAATAGTGTTGGATGATACCTAGTAAAAATCTGGTTTCGCTCTATGAAGGATCTTTGTCATTGATTTCTATCAGGAAGAATAAATTCTATGTGTGACTTTGTTCACAGTAGTGTGTTTCTGTTATGAATCATATTTAATTATAGGATAGATCTCTAGACCTCTCTGCCCTCATTTTTTTTATTGACTTCGATAAGATAATGCCTGAATGAACAACAATATATCTTTTTGGAAGGCTGGAGACCTGCTTGGTGAATTCTCTTCAGAAGCAGTTGTGTACAGGAGTGGCGTTCTACATCCATATGCATGTTACATACAGAACCTTTGATTTCTGAGAGATGAAATGCCCCCAAAATAGAAAATGTTGGGATTAAGGTTGACTCTGAAGCTTTTAACTCCGTGCATTTGCATGTATGCATGATGATGTGATCTTTAGTTGTATACTCAGCTTTTATTTTTTCTGCAGGACCCCTGCCTCAGTCAGGCATGACTTGGATTTTCTCTGGAGTTGAATTAGGGTTGAGTAATGAAAGACACTGTGTGATGCAAGGCTGATCATTGAAACCAAACTTTTCACAGGTGGCCAATAATTGTGTGTTCTTTGTTTTCTAGGTACTTGCCTTGAGCCCTTGGGGTCTGATTTGCAGAAGTACTAAGCACTCATAGCTGCAGCTTAACTCAATGGAAGCTGTTATGAACACATGAAATGCTATTTATTGCTTAAGGACTCTCAGGGAGGAAAAGAAGGCCCTAGATGTATCAAATTTGGCTTTGAAAAAATTTATTTTCCTGTCTTTAAGCTCAGCCACACATGCAACTTAACACAGCTTGACAAGTTACCACATCTCAGATGATAACTCTCCAATATCCTGGTAGCAAGTAGGAAATTAGTCCATTTATCTTAACCAGTGGTGAATGAGAGTTGTGCTCATATTACCTTGACTTTGCAGAGGAATAAACAGCACGTGGAGTTACCACGTCTCAGCTAATATGTGGCAACTTGTCAAGCAGCAACAAACATTATCATATATCTGGTTCCTTAATTCCCCATATGAAATGGTGGTAATACTCTTCATGATGTCAGAGTTCATGAAAATAAATTCACTCATGTTTCTGAAATGGGTATTGCATAAGTGAATGCCACAGAAAAGGCTGTGAGAAAATGAATTAGTCTGTCTTCAGGGCACAGTTTGAACTGTGTGCAGTAAATAAAGTGTGGAGCAGCACACTGAAGAATGAGAAAAAAAAATAGTATTTGGAATATCTGCTCATTTAAAAAAATCCTTTCCCTATTGTATGTTGAATGAAGCAGTGGTCCTGTAGAAAAATGTCACAATGATCATGTATGTAAAGATTATGTATAACTTTCTATGTTATTAAATATCAAATTGAAAAGAAAGACCACCCAAAAATTATATTACGAGGCACTGTGCTGAATACTACAGGGTTCACCACCAATGTTTGAACCTTTATTTCCTCCACACAGACTTCAGCCGCTTGAGTTATTTTCAGAAATAACTGGAAAAATTTGGAGGCAGCGGGAAGCACCATTTTGTATGGAAGCTTTCAGCCAACTGTTAAATACTTGGCAAACTTACGAGTAATGGGAAACAAGACTCCTAGTGAGAAGCTACAGGAATAGGTGGTGCTCCAA
The DNA here is from genome assembly GCA_013401255.1 of Urocolius indicus. Classification (NCBI taxonomy): domain Eukaryota; kingdom Metazoa; phylum Chordata; class Aves; order Coliiformes; family Coliidae; genus Urocolius; species Urocolius indicus. The sequence continues at coordinate 9,451 of WBNH01008613.1, forward strand.
CTCCTGACTACACATGTAGAGCTGATAGCCTGCTTCCTCAGCCCAGGTGTTGCTAAGCTTTGATAAGTCTCAGTATTTTGGATGCTTTACTATACATATGTATGTATGTGGATAACATGCAATATGTATTTATAACTGTCAAGTAAAACAGTTTGTACAATTTTTCTTGCACCATACAGAAAAGCTGTTGGTTTATTTTCTCTGCGTGCTGTTCAATCAATCACTTCTTTTCAAACCACCTATAGATTTTGCCAACTGTGCGTGAAGATTCTGGCTTCTTTTCCTGCCATGCCATCAATTCATATGGGGAGGATCGTGGAATAATTCAGCTCACTGTGCAAGGTAGGAAGAGGACAGCATAAGGAAAAAAACACAGCTATTGTAGTCCAGTAAGTGTATGCCATCCTCAGAAATCTGTTGGGGGAGGGAGGCTCTGAATCCTAATTAAATGTATTCCTCATTATAAAAGAAATGAGGAGCTGCATTAAGACACTCAGTCTTTCATTTTCCAGCATCAGAGGTTAAATAAAAATAAAGGATAAACTCAAGTCTTTCTAAATCTATACAAATTAACAAGAAGAAATTTTGTTAAATACACTAGCTGTCAATCTACTAAAGATACTTAAAACTGTCACCTTCAGCAGAGACACTGGACATGAGAGATTTACTTTGGGAGGGGAGAAGAATGCTTTTGTGTTTAAAGGAGTAAAGTCCTTAAAACCCAAGTAAAACAAAAGATCTGACCTGATCTTTAGAGTTGTTAAATGTACTGTGGATCTTTAAACAACATATTTCAAGCTTAATCACTCAAAATACATGTAACCAGGTTGCACAATGCCAACTCTGGGAACCTAGTTGCCCAGAGCTGGGGTTCTCCTTCCATAGGATTTCACAGAAAATCCTGGAGCAGCAGAGGTGACAACATTTGAGATGCAGAGCGATCAGGACTCAGCCACTGGCCACTGCTTATTTTTGTGTGATGCTTGTTCCTATGCTTGTATGCCTTTGAGCATGCACACAACAATTTCTTGCTTTCAAATAACAGCAGATTTCAGTGAACTCCCAAGATAACCCTGTTGTAAAATTTAGGTGGAGTCTAGGAATGGGTTCTCAGGTACAATACTGTTCATTTAAACTGCCATGAAATTTTAAAGGGGCATTAGAATGGATATAAATACTATTGATTTACATCCTTAACTTTAGTGGCAGAAAGAGGCTTTAGTTTAAGTTTGTATTGTTATAAAAATATTCTGTGAAGGCTTTTAAACATAATGAAATAGAAATTTTGCTCCCTCACCCCTCAAATTTAGCACTTTTAAATTTAGTAAATCCTACCTTTACCATCAGCTTTCATGTAAAAGCTGTGGAACTGTCAGTGAAATGCAGTGTTCAAGGCAAAAATATTTTCTAGCATGAGTAGTCCAATTTAGAGTGCTTTTAAGGAAATGTTATTATGTTGCATATAAGAAGGTTAAACAGAAGTCAGTGTTCAAGAGTGCATCAGTCACTCCTAGTTTAAAAATTACTTCTCCTCCCTCTGTTGAGAGTTCTTCAGCAGGTGATTAACTAGCTCAGGGTACTTATGAGTGACCAGAGAAAATGCCATGAAAGCTTACCACCAGTAAGCTATGTCAGTGCCATTCTCATTAATGTTATCTCATTAAGACTACTGGCTTTCTTCTAACTAAAACTGCGTGTGTGTTTACTCAGAGCCCCCCGACCCTCCCGAAATAGAAATCCGAGAGGTGAGAGCACGCAGTATTGCCCTCAGATGGACCATGGGATTTGATGGAAACAGCCCCATCACCGGCTACGATATCGAGTGCAAGAACAAGTCGGGTAAGAAATGATCTTCCTCTGAATTAATCCCCATCGCTCATCATTCATCTCTGAGTTTGTATTGTAAAAGATAATTCATAAATTGAAACTGCCTGATAGAAATCTTTACCATGGTTTCTTCCACAGGAAGATTTATCTTCATTTGTGGTCTTTTTGTCTTTTTTTCTTTTTTTTTTTTTGAGATAAGGATACCAAGTTTAGCAATTGCTGCTTTCGTATGTTTCCAGAGAAACCTACAAGTAAGGGGAACAAATTTTGTTGCAAAACAAATCATTCAAGGTGATAGCTGGTATGATGGTTTTGCTAGCTGATTCTTGGTCTCTGTTCTTATCTTTTCTCCATTTAATTTTCATTTTTTCCCTATAGATAAAAATACCTACCTTCACAAATCATCTTTTCCTGTAAAGCTGATCTTGAAAGTTATTTTCTAATCATATATAAGTACACGACATCTTCCCTGGAAATAAAAAAGGGTAGTTATGAGAATTTCTAGAAAGCTGGGCGATAGTTTGCTGAAGCATCACACAGAGTTTTCAGTAACACACTGGAAATAATCTGAAGGAGAAGACCGATGACACATACTGTCAGACCAATGTGAGCAGATACCTAGTCATCATGTAGTCACATCCATGAACATAATAAGATCAATGAAGTGAATAGTTAGAAAAAAAAACCAAAAAAACCAACCTCCTACCTCAGGAAAGTATTCCTGTTCCTGTACATATTAAGCCATCAAAATATTCACTGTCTGTTGAAATCTAAAAATATTCAAGGTGTGTTGGAACTCTGTGATGAAACAGCACACTTATAATTAGGCACATTGTTAAGCACTGTCCTTTAATCAAGATTTCAGGAGGAACTAGAAAAGAACCATTACAAAGAAATTGAGAAATTGTATTGTACTATTTTATTTTGGAGTTTATTACACTATTTTTAAAGGAATGTAGTACAGTAATGGGAATGTTATATATGTATGCTTACTGGTGAAACATTCTGTTTATCAAAGCAACTATAGTACATTTATAGTCTTCTCTTGTTTGTTCCAAGGTGTAAACAGGTTCATAAAATGCAAAAAATGTACCTTTTTTTTTAAATTGTTGTTGTTCTACTTATCTTTACTATTCTTTGTCTGCATTGTGTATTTCCTTTGTCCTTAGACAAAAATGTTGTGATTCTTTCATTACTAGATAATTTTTTTTTTCAAGAGCATTAAATCATCAGCCACCATTTTTGCATTGACTTTTGGAAATGAAATAGGTGCTGTACAAGTGAGCATGGTACCTGAAAGATTACAGGTGAAGATACTCCACAGAGGCTGTGATGAGGAATGACAACTTTAGAGATTTAGACTAAGCAAGGAAGGATATCTTCAAGGGACATGTATATCTAAAAGTTTCTCTCCTTTATTTTCTTTTTGATTCTTTTCCTTTCTTTCCAACCACTCATCTGCTCCAGAAAAGGTTTTGAAAGTCATTCTTGTCAATACGCTCCCTTCTCACCCTTAAAACACTGCGTGTATTTCTGAATCATGGAGCTCACATAACTCCATCTAATAAAATTGAGCTGCTTTTCTTTGATTGAAGCAGTGGTGGAAATGGACTTCAGAAGTCTCATATGTCTTTGTTCGATTTAGCTCAATGTTTTCTAGTGATAATGCAGAATGTAGGCAAAGATTAAGTGTAATCGCTGTGAGCTTGCAATGCAAAATTATGCCTCTGTACAATGGCATGATAAGTCAATAGCACAACCCAGATGAAGCATCATCTGACTGGATGAAAGAAATAGCATAGTCATAAGGATTAAAAAAATGAAAGAAAGAAAAAAATAGTAGGTGGTAGAATTTGTATTGGAGAAACTATTTCTTTATCTGTATATGAAAATAAATACCAGAGGTCGTGTCCTAAAAGGAGTAGTTATTTTCACCTTATGGCAAACCATAGAATGTCACTTTCTAGACTCTGAGGCTTAATGTTTGGAGGATCAGGACTAGGTTTCTGAATTCTTGCACAAAATTTTTGTTATTAATTAAATCATCAAGAAGATGAAACACCAAAGATGGTTTCTGGAGAACTTGTACATGGTACTTGGGGAAAGTTAGAACAAAGAAGGAAGAAAACTTCTCCATTTCAAGACATTAAAGAGACCAAAGAAACTTAGGTAAAATATTCACAATCCAGGCAGTAAGCTCAGGGAACGTCCTGCTGAGGCTCAAGTAAAGCTGTAAGCTGCACAGTTGTGTTTAGTGAGAATGTTCCCCTTATGTTACCTACCCTGAGGACTTCTAAATGAGATTACAGAAGACTCTGTACTCCAGGCTTCTCAAGAAGGAAAGCTACTGAACATTTTCAGTTTCAGAGAACATGCAGGTGACCATGTCATGCATGGACTTCACTATAAGGTGCTCTATCTACCCCTGCCATGCCATGAGACAAAAAAGACACTTTTAACTGCCCTCTAGAAGGAGCATGGAGTTGCCTATTGCATGGGTAGGTAGCATCTGCAAGGTCCAGTTGCCATGCAGGAGCAATCCAAATAGAGATGAGCATTTCAGGCTGTTTCAGTACTTAGATACAATGTGAATCTATATAGAAATGTACCCTTCATTGAAACCACTCTGTGTAGTCATCACATTTTTCCACTGGAGATGTACAAAAAGGTTTGAAGACAAGAACAGATATGTGGGCTTTTCTTTTTGTCTCTCACAGAATTATAGAATCCTAGAATAGTTGGGGTCGGAAGGGAATTCTAGAGATCATCCAGTCCAACCCCCTGCTCAAGCAGGTTCACCTAGATCAGGTCACACAGAAATGTGTCCAGGTGGGTTTTGGAAACCTCCAGAGAAGGAGCCTTCACACTCTGCCTGGTCAGCCTGTGACAGGGCACCTTCATCCTCACAAGAAAGGAGTTTTTCAAGTGGAACTTCCTGTCTTCCAGCTGGTGCCCATTACCCCTTGTCCTGTCACTGGGCACTGCAGAGAAAAGACACGGCCCATTCATTTAACACCAACCCTTTAGGTATTTGTAAACATTGATGAGATCCTTTCTCAGTGTTCTCCAGGCTAAACAGCCCCAGGTCTCAGTCTTTTCTCATGAGAGCTCCAGTTCCTTCTTCATTTTGGTAGCCCTCTGCTGGACGCTATCCAGACATTCCCTTGAACTGGGAAGCCCAAAACCCAACACAGTGTTCCAAATGTGACTTTTTCAGGGCAGAGTAGAGGGAGAGGATAACTTCCCTTGACCTGCTGGCCACACTCTTCTTAGTGAAAACCAGCACCTCAATGGCCCTCTTGTATAGAGGGGCCCAAAACTGAACACCGCACTTAAGGTGTGGCTTCACTAGTGGCTATTGTTGTGAAGGGGATTTGCCCTTTCTTGGGCTTGTATGTGAACTGGCCAGACTTCAGTCTGCATGTACCTTTGTGGAGCTGGGAAGAACAATCACTCTCCTGGTCTTGCTGGCCACACTATTTCTGATACTGGCCAGGATGCCATTGGCCTTCTTGGCCACCTGAGCACACTGCTGGGTCATGGTCAGCAGACTGTCGACCAACACCCCCAGGTCCTTTTCCTCTGGGCAGCTTTTCAGCCACACATCCCCAAGCCTGCAGCATTGCATGGAACTGTTGTGACCCAAGTGCAGGACAGGGCGCTTGGCCTTGTTAAACCTCATGCAACTGTCCTCAGCCTATTGATATGAAGGGGAAGGACCGTGCTTTGCCTTGTCTTGGGCTCATATGTGAACAAGCCACCCTTCAGGCCGCATGTGCCTTCGCGGAGCTGGGAAGGAGTCCCCGTAAACCCGCAGAGGGCCTGCAGGGCTTCGTGTGCAGTACCGGCAGTGGCCACTGGAGGGCAGCGGACAGACGGGACATGAGTGCCTTCTGCACGGTGATCCCGAAGCCCGGGTTTGGCTTTTTTTAGGAACGGGTGGAAAGCTGCTGGTTTTCATAAACCCGTAATTTTTTTTCATAGGTCATTGTGTCAGCGTGCACTTTATATAACACTCAGAAATGACTGGGTATAACATTTTATGGATGGAATAACGAATATGTTAAACTTTCCACTCTACTTTTTTTTCCCTCCTAGATCATTGCTTCTTGCTTTGTGTGCTTTTTGCGTCTTTCTAGCTAAGTACATTTTATACCTCTCTGATAAACAACAATAAAAACCAGAAAAAAATTAGATAATGCCTCACAAAATTTCTTAAAATATGGATGCAAATATTTTTAGGGTTTTCCAGAAGAAAGCAAAATTAACTTTTTTTCCTTATTATCACTTAAATTTTTCAAAATTAAAAACAGTTTTGGAAAAAAAAAATTAATTTATCTCTGAACTGACTACAGAGTCCTTCCATTCAGAAGTCCATATTTCAAATTGCAAAATGATAATACACAGACAATAATAATGTAAATTCTCATCATCCTCATGAGAAATTTGACACATTCTCCATACCAAGTAGGTCCTTTTTTCTAAAATTCCACTGGAACAAACAGAGTCTCCTTCTATGCTTATAAAACATTTAACAAAATGGAATGTAAGTGCTGGTTAAAATTCTGTAAAGTTCAAGAAATTTTATGAAGTTGTAGAAAACTGAAAGCAAATTCTAGCAGTGTTACCTGCAGGTAATTCCTTTAGACCTTCTGAAAGCATCCTACAAAGGAAGCTGTGACAAGCTTAGTTGCCAAGGAAAAAAATATATTCAAATGAATTTAGCAAGCACTTGAATGTCTGATTCCTAAATGTTTTCTGGGTAAACGAAACCATACGGACAGGCAAACAGGCCCTGTAACCAGCCAAGCTGCAGATGTCATTGTGACAACTTGTGTGTCTTTTAGCAAGATCGTTTTACACAGTATGTGCAAATATTTTGTATCTAAGTGAGCTTTCTGTTTTTAAACTACTCTTTCTTATCTGCTGAGCTTTCTGCAATTCTGCCTACAGTGACCCATACTGTAAAACACGCCTGTAGAACCTCCAGTGACATCCCCCGTAGGATACTGCAGAGGTTGAAGGAGGAACATTGCCTGCAGTAAGAACAAAGTGAAGGATGGCAACTTATCAAAGACATTAAGATGCTTTAAATGAATAAATTCTATTGAGGTTTGTTTTTGGCAGCAAATGAATGCTTGGGTGAAAAAGAGAGGTTGCTGAGTTTAGCTTATTTCCATCCTTTTTCTTATTACGTGTTTGGAGAATTTATAAGAAATGTAACAAGTAGATGAATAGTGAACATGAGTAAAAACAATGGGCTCATCCCTTTAGAGATATATGCAAACAGCTAAGAGGGTTCTACATTTCCTTTGTATTAAACTGCTCATGCATTCTGACACAAGTCAGGAAGATAACATTGGTCCTGGGGAGTGCTGAACCCCGTGTCTAAGTATTCCAGGCTTCTGTTTGCCATTCGCCTATGGTCTGAACTCTGGAGTTTGGGATAAAAATTTTTTGCCTGATCTCTGATAGTCTGAAGAGCACTCCATTCCTCTTTATGAGCTCCCTATCCCCCCTTTTTGTAGCACAGCCAACCTTCACGCTGGTTGAGGATCCCTTGGGGGCAGCAGCTCCCATCTTTCTCACATCTGTTCCAATGCAACAATGGTAAAAAAACAGTGTGCACACACACAGAATGCTGAGGAATCTATGCTGATCTCACCAGTCCCTCAAAAGAAGGCAAAGGAGTAGCTGTTTCCTCAGATTTGCTGAGGACTCCATGTCTGTGATCCTATTGTTCACAGCATCACACTTGGAGCAGTCAAGAGTGCTTCTCAAGGAAGATATCACCCATTTTCCTTATAGCAGCGGGTATTTTCTGGGTTAATTCAGCAATGGCAGTATCCTGCTCTGTGAGGTTTAACTGCATGCTTGTGTTAGTGATGTTAACGTCATCTTTTATTTGTCTTTTTTTTTTATTTTAATCTTTTTTTAAGTAGACTCTTGGGATTCTGTTCAGAGAACCAAAGATGTTTCCCCCCAGCTAAACCAAGCCACTATCATTGACCTCCACCCCTCTTCAACTTACAACATTCGCATGTATGCCAAGAATCGCATCGGCAAGAGCGAGGCCAGCAATGAGCTCACCATCACGACTGATGAAGCAGGTATGCTCTGGTTTTGTAGTGTCTAAATTGGGCTCTCTTATGTGAGGAACATTTACTTGAAATGCTGCTTATGTTGCTGCACCTGCATCAAAAGAAACAGTGAATTGTTCCCATAAAACATTGTGACTTTTGCAACTTCATCATGCAGGCCTGTAATTAAAGCCATTCAGTGGCATCTAGTGGTCAAAGAAGACATTGTGCTACAGATTTGCAGCCTGGGGTACTGGAAACGACACACATGTATCTACAGTCAGGCAACTCAATTCAGCAACATCCCATTTTTAGTGGTGGTTCTTCCCCTGTGGGTCTTGCAGCTTTCCTTAGATGCTCAGATGTTAGTATAGGTAACTAATTTAAGCAACTCCATTTGAGAATGTTGATCTACATGAATCAAATCTTCTTTTGAATATTCCATGCTCTAACTCTCCCATCATTTAATTTTCTGATCACTGTAAAATCAGTTGGCTGTCATCAGTTGATGTCATTTCCCTGTTCTTTATTGCTTATATTCTTCTGCATGGTTACAGGTTTCTGTACCAAGAAGGCTATGCAAGCATTTTCACTTTGATAGCTGGAAGCACTCTTGTGTACTCTAATTGCTGCCTTCAGATGCCATCTTATTTTTATTTCTTAGGGCTAGCAGAAGTGGTAGATAGATAAGGACAGCAGAGTCTTGTACATGCTACCACATGCAAATTCCAACATGTTATGTGTGACAGTGAAAAAAAAGACATGAGTGAGGGCTAGCACTTTCTATTGCAGCAGTTAGGAACAAAAATGCTGAATGGCCAAAAATACTTCTGCCAGACCTACATTAAAGTTATGTACAATGTACAACGGTGTTGAGAGTAACCCAAGCAGCATCAACACCTTTAGCCCATCGAAGCTGGGTGAAGTTATTCCAAAATATCTCGACTAGAAAAGAGTTTGCTCATTTGTATTTGAAAGCACATTTTTATCTTGTGAATGTTATTTTTCTCATTGTCTTACACTAAGTCAGCTATGCTTACTTCTTTGGGGACGGCATTGCAAGTGTCTGGGTGGCAGAATCCTGGTAGCAAACACCCTACTTTGTCAAGATTCACATCGGTCTAGGCTTTGCACACTCAGTGATCAATTTTCAATTCAGCTCATATGAACACTAGCATGTAATTCCTACTCATTTTCTCCATGAGTGAATTTAGTACAGTGAAAATATACCCCTTGTCAGGAGAACATGTTTGTGGTCTTGACAGGACACAAGGTCTCACAGTGCAAAGCATATCTTTTTTTCATCCTAGGAAGCTGTCATGGTTTAGCAAGGAGTTGCTTTTGTTTAGTAACAGGGGGAGCGGGTTGCAGTGAAGACCCGGTAAAAGTTTTTTAGGCTCTCCCCCGACTCCTGGGTTCAGACCCACCCCCCAGCCCGGCTGGGCCAATCTGGCGCCTCTGCGATCACTATTTAGG